>JAQNBH010000011.1:54043481-54515305 GCA_028752905.1 Cladorhizidae sp. MBARI D1340-BT2
CCTGTCTATTATTATATACTGTTGTAGTGCTCCTTACTTGGACACGGTCTGGGCTTACTAGGACACTGGTCCTGTCGTAGAGGTATTATATATACTGTTGTAGTGCACCTTACTATGACACTGGTCCTGTCTATTATTATATACTGTTGTAGTGCACCTTACTAGGACACTGGCCTGTCTATTATTATATACTGTTGTAGTGCACCTTACTAGGGACACTGTCCTGTCTATTATTATATACTGTTGTAGTGCACCTTACTAGGACACTGTCATGTCTATTATTATACTACTGTTGTAGTGCACCTTACTAGGACACTGTCCTGTCTATTATTATATACTGTTGTAGTGCACCTTACTAAGGACACTGTCCTGTCTATTATTATATACTGTTGTAGTGCACCTTACTAGGACACTGTCCTGTCTATTATTATATACTGTTGTAGTGCACCTTACTAGGACACTGTCCTGTCTATTATTATATACTGTTGTAGTGCACCTTACTAGGACACTGTGCCTGTCTATTATTATATACTGTTGTAGTGCATCCTTACTAGGACACTGTCCTGTCTATTATTATATACTGTTGTAGTGCACCTTACTAGGACACTGTCCTGTCTATTATTATATACTGTTGCTTAGGTGCACCTTACTAGGACACTGT
Source organism: Cladorhizidae sp. MBARI D1340-BT2 (assembly GCA_028752905.1). Taxonomy (NCBI): domain Eukaryota; kingdom Metazoa; phylum Porifera; class Demospongiae; order Poecilosclerida; family Cladorhizidae; species Cladorhizidae sp. MBARI D1340-BT2. The sequence continues at coordinate 54,044,143 of JAQNBH010000011.1, forward strand.
CCTGTCTATTATTATATACTGTTGTAGTGCACCTTACTAGGACACTGGCCTGTCTATTATTATATACTGTTTGTAGTGCACCTTACTAGGACACTGGCCTGTCTATTATTATATACTGTTGTAGTGCACCTTACTAGGACACTGGCCTGTCTATTATTAAATTCTGTTGTAGTGCACCTTACTAGGACACTGTCCTGTCTATTATTATATACTGTGTAGTGCACCTTACTAGGACACTGGCCTGTCTATTATTATATACTGTTGTAGTGCACCTTTACTAGGACACTGTCCTGTCTATTATTATATACTGTTGTAGTGCACCTTACTAGGACACTGGCCTGTCTATTATTTATACTGCTTTGTAGTGCACCTTACTAGGACACTGTCCTGTCTATTATTATATACTGTTGTAGTGCACCTTACTAGGGACACTGGCCTGTCTATTATTATATACTGTTGTAGTGCACCTTACTAGGACACTGTCCTGTCTATTATTAGTATTATACTGTTGTAGTGCACCTTACTAGGGACACTGTCCTGTCTATTATTATATACTGTTGTAGTGCACCATTTACTAGGACACTGCCTGTCTATTATTATATACTGTTGTAGTGCACCTTACTAGGACACTGGCCTGTCTATTATTATATACTGTTGTAGTGCACCTTACTAGGACACTGGCCTGTCTATTATTATATACTGTTGTAGTGGCACCTTAACTAGGACACTGGCCTGTCTATTATTATATACTGTTTTAGTGCACCTTACTAGGACACTGGCCTGTCTATTATTATATACTGTTGTAGTGCACCTTACTAGGACACTGGCCTGTCTATTATTATATACTGTTGTAGTGCACCTTACTAGGACACTGGCCTGTCTATTATTATATACTGTTGTAGTGCACCTTACTAGGGACACTGTCCTGTCTATTATTATATACTGTTGTTAGTGCACCTTACTAGGACACTGGCCTGTCTATTATTATATACTGTTGTAGTGCACCTTACTAGGACACTGTCCTGTCTATTATTATATACTGTTGTAGTGCACCTTACTAGGACACTGTCCTGTCTATTATTATATACTGTTGTAGTGCACCTTACTAGGACACGTGGCCTGTCTATTATTATATACTGTTGTAGTGCACCTTACTAGGACACTGGCCCTGTCTATTATTATATACTGTTGTAGTGCACCTTACTAGGACACTGGCCTGTCTATTATTATATACTGTTGTAGTGCACCATACTAGGACACTGTCCCTGTCTATTATTATATACTGTTGTAGTGCACCTTACTAGGACACTGTCCTGTCTATTATTATATACTGTTGTAGTGCACCTTACTAGGACACTGGCCTGTCTATTATTATATACTGTTGTAGTGCACCTTACTAGGACACTGTCCTGTCTATTATTATATACTGTTGTAGTGCACCTACTAGGACACTGGCCTGTCTATTATTATATACTGTTGTAGTGCACCTTACTAGGACACTGTCCTGTCTATTATTATATACTGTTGTAGTGCACCTTACTAGACACTGGCCTGTCTATTATTATATACTGTTGTAGTGCACCTTACTAGGACACTGGCCTGTCTATTATTATATACTGTTGTAGTGCACCTTTACTAGGACACTGTCCTGTCTATTATTATTATACTGTTGTAGTGCACCTTACCTAGGACACTGGCCTGTCTATTATTATATACTGTTGTAGTGCACCTTACTAGGACACTGGCCTGTCTATTATTATATACTGTTGTAGTGCACCTTACTAGGACACTGGCCTGTCTATTATTATATACTGTTGTAGTGCACCTTACTAGGACACTGGCCTGTCTATTATTATATACTGTTGTAGTGCACCTTACTAGGACACTGACCTGTCTATTATTATATACTGTTGTAGTGCACCTTACTAGGACACTGTCCTGTCTATTATTATATACTGTTGTAGTGCACCTTACTAGGACACTGGCCCTGTCTATTATTATATACTGTTGTAGTGCACCTTACTAGGACACTGGCCCTGTCTATTATTATATACTGTTGTAGTGCACCTTACTAGGACACTGTCCTGTCTATTATTATATACTGTTGTAGTGCACCTTACTAGGACACTGTCCTGTCTATTATTATATACTGTTGTAGTGCACCTTACTAGGACACTGTCCTGTCTATTATTATATACTGTTGTAGTGCACCTTACTAGGACACTGTCCTGGTCTATTATTATATACTGTTGTAGTGCACCTTACTAGGACACTGGCCTGTCTATTATATTATACTGTTTGTAGTGCACCCTTACTAGGACACTGTCCTGTCTATTATTATATACTGTTGTAGTGCACCTTACTAGGGACACTGCCCTGTCTATTATTATATACTGGTTGTAGTGCACCTTACTAGGACACTGGCCTGTCTATTATTATATACTGTTGTAGTGCACCTTACTAGGACACTGTCCTGTCTATTATTATATACTGTTGTAGTGCACCTTACTAGGACACTGACCTGTCTATTATTATATACTGTTGTAGTGCACCTTACTAGGACACTGGCCTGTCTATTATTATATACTGTTGTAGTGCACCTTACTAGGACACTGTCCTGTCTATTATTATATACTGTTGTAGTGCACCTTACTAGGACACTGGCCTGTCTATTATTATATACTGTTGTAGTGCACCTTACTAGGACACTGGCCTGTCTATTATTATATACTGTTGTAGTGCACCTTACTAGGACACTGGCCTGTCTATTATTATATACTGTTGTAGTGCACCTTACTAGGACACTGGCCTGTCTATTATTATATACTGTTGTAGTGCACCTTACTAGGACACTGTCCTGTCTATTATTATATACTGTTGTAGTGCACCTTACTAGGGACACTGGCCTGTCTATTATTATATACTGTTGTAGTGCACCTTACTAGGACACTGGCCTGTCTATTATTATAGGTACTGTTGTAGTGCACCTTACTAGGACACTGGGCCTGTCCTATTATTATATACTGTTGTAGTGCACCTTACTAGGACACTGGCCTGTCTATTATTATATACTGTTGTAGTGCACCTTACTAGGACACTGGCCTGTCTATTATTATATACTGTTGTAGTGCACCTTACTAGGACACTGGACCTGTCTATTATTATATACTGTTGTAGTGCACCTTACTAGGACACTAGTCCTGTCTATTATTATATACTGTTGTAGTGCACCTTACTAGGACACTGTCCTGTCTATTATTATATTACTGTTGTAGTGCACCTTACTAGGACACTGTCCTGTCTATTATTATATACTGTTGTAGTGCACCTTACTAGGACACTGTCCTGTCTATTATTATATACTGTTGTAGTGCACCTTACTAGGACACTGTCCTGTCTATTATTATATACTGTTGTAGTGCACCTTACTAGGACACTGGCCTGTCTATTATTATATACTGTTGTAGTGCACCTTACTAGGACACTGGCCTGTCTATTATTATATACTGTTGTAGTGCACCTTACTAGGACACTGGCCTGTCTATTATTATATACTGTTGTAGTGCACCTTACTAGGACACTGGCCTGTCCATTATTATATACTGTTGTAGTGCTCCTTACTAGGACACTAGCCTGTCTATTATTATATACTGTTGTAGTGCACCTTACTAGGACACTGGCCTGTCTATTATTATATACTGTTGTAGTGCCACCTTACTAGGACACTGTCCTGTCTATTATTATATACTGTTGTAGTGCTCCTTACTAGGACACTAGCCTGTCTATTATTATATACTGTTGTAGTGCACCTTACTAGGGACACTGGCCTGTCTATTATTATATACTGTTGTAGTGCACCTTACTAGGACACTGTCCTGTCTATTATTATATACTGTTGTAGTGCACCTTACTAGGACACTGGCCTGTCTATTATTATATACTGTTGTAGTGCACCTTACTAGGACACTGTCCTGTCTATTATTATATACTGTTGTAGTGCACCTTACTAGGACACTGTCCTGTCTATTAATTATATACTGTTTGTAGTGCACCTTACTAGGACACTGGCCTGTCTATTATTATATACTGTTGTAGTGCACCTTACTAGGACACTGTCCTGTCTATTATTATATACTGTTGTAGTGCACCTTACTAGGACACTGTCCTGTCTATTATTATATACTGTTGTAGTGCACCTACTAGGACACTGGCCTGTCTATTATTATATACTGTTGTAGTGCACCTTACTAGGGACACTGTCCTGTCTATTATTATATACTGTTGTAGTGCACCTTACTAGGACACTGTCCTGTCTATTATTATATACTGTTGCTAGTGCACCTTACTAGGACACTGGCCTGTCTATTATTATATACTGTTGTAGTGCACCTTACTAGGACACTGACCTGTCTATTATTATATACTGTTGTAGTGCACCTTACTAGGACACTGGCCTGTCTATTATTATATACTGTTGTAGTGCACCTTACTAGGACACTGACCTGTCTATTATTATATACTGTTGTAGTGCACCTTACTAGGACACTGGCCTGTCTATTATTATATACTGTTGTAGTGCACCTTACTAGGACACTGGCCTGTCTATTATTATATACTGTTGTAGTGCACCTTACTAGGACACTGGCCTGTTCTATTATTATATACTGTTGTAGTGCACCTTACTAGGACACTGTCCTGTCTATTATTATATACTGTTGTAGTGCACCTTACTAGGACACTGGCCTGTCTATTATTATATACTGTTGTAGTGCACCTTACTAGGACACTGTCCTGTCTATTATTATATACTGTTGTAATGCACCTTACTAGGACACTGGCCTGTCTATTATTATATACTGTTGTAGTGCACCTTACTAGGACACTGGCCTGTCTATTATTATATACTGTTGTAGTGCACCTTACTAGGACACTGGCCTGTCTATTATTATATACTGTTGTAGTGCACCTTACTAGGACACTGTCCTGGTCTATTATTATATACTGTTGTAGTGCACCTTACTAGGACACTGGCCTGTCTATTATTATATACTGTTGTAGGTACACCTTACTAGGACACTGTCCTGTCTATTATTATATACTGTTGTAGTGCACCTTACTAGGACACTGTCCTGTCTATTATTATATACTGTTGTAGTGCACCTTACTAGGACACTGGCCTGTCTATTATTATATTACTGTTGTAGTGCACCCTTACTAGGACACTGTCCTGTCTATTATTATATACTGTTGTAGTGCACCTTACTAGGACACTGGCCTGTCTATTATTATATACTGTTGTAGTGCACCTTACTAGGACACTGTCCTGTCTATTATTATATACTGTTGTAGTGCACCCTTACTAGGACACTGGCCTGTCTATTATTATATACTGTTGTAGTGCACCTTACTAGGACACTGGCCTGTCTATTATTATATACTGTTTGTAGTGCACCTTACTAGGACACTGTCCTGTCTATTATTATATACTGTTGTAGTGCACCTTACTAGGACACTGGCCTGTCTATTATTATATACTGTTGTAGTGCACCTTACTAGGACACCTGGCCTGTCTATTATTATATACTGTTGTAGTGCACCTTACTAGGACACTGGCCTGTCTATTATTATATACTGTTGTAGTGCACCTTACTAGGACACTGGCCTGTCTATTATTATATACTGTTGTAGTGCACCTTACTAGGACACTGTCCTGTCTATTATTATATACTGTTGTAGTGCACCTTACTAGGACACTGGCCTGTCTATTATTATATACTGTTGTAGTGCACCTTACTAGGGACACTGGCCTGTCTATTATTATATACTGTTGTAGTGCACCTTACTAGGACACTGTCCTGTCTATTATTATATACTGTTGTAGTGCACCTTACTAGGACACTGTCCTGTCTATTATTATATACTGTTGTAGTGCACCTTACTAGGACACTGGCCTGTCTATTATTATATACTGTTGTAGTGCACCTTACTAGGACACTGACCTGTCTATTATTATATACTGTTGTAGTGCACCTTACTAGGACACTGTCCTGTCTATTATTATATACTGTTGTAGTGCACCTTACTAGGACACTGGCCTGTCTATTATTATATACTGTTGTAGTGCACCTTACTAGGACACTGTCCTCTCTATTATTATATACTGTTGTAGTGCACCTTACTAGGACACTGGCCTGTCTATTATTATATACTGTTGTAGTGCACCTTACTAGGACACTGGCCTGTCTATTATTATATACTGTTGTAGTGCACCTTACTAGGACACTGTCCTCTCTATTATTATATACTGTTGTAGTGCACCTTACTAGGACACTGGCCTGTCTATTATTATATACTGTTGTAGTGCACCTTACTAGGACACTGGCCTGTCTATTATTATATACTGTTGTAGTGCACCTTACTAGGACACTGGCCTGTCTATTATTATATACTGTTGTAGTGCACCTTACTAGGACACTGGCCTGTCTATTATTATATACTGTTGTAGTGCACCTTACTAGGACACTGTCCTGTCTATTATTATATACTGTTGTAGTGCCACCTTACTAGGACACTGGCCTGTCTATTGTTATATACTGTTGTAGTGCACCTTACTAGGACACTGTCCTGTCTATTATTATATACTGTTGTAGTGCACCTTACTTAGGACACTGGCCTGTCTATTATTATATACTGTTGTAGTGCACCTTACTAGGACACTGACCTGTCTATTATTATATACTGTTGTAGTGCACCTTACTAGGACACTGACCTGTCTATTATTATATACTGTTGTAGTTGCACCTTACTAGGACACTGGCCTGTCTATTATTATATACTGTTGTAGTGCACCTTACTAGGACACTGTCCTGTCTATTATTATATACTGTTGTAGTGCACCTTACTAGGACACTGTCCCTCTCTATTATTATATACTGTTGTAGTGCACCTTACTAGGACACTGGCCTGTCTATTATTATATACTGTTGTAGTGCACCTTACTAGGACACTGGCCTGTCTATTATTATATACTGTTGTAGTGCACCTTACTAGGACACTGGCCTGTCTATTATTATATACTGTTGTAGTGCACCTTACTAGGACACTGGCCTGTCTATTATTATATACTGTTGTAGTGCACCTTACTAGGACACTGGCCTGTCTATTATTATATACTGTTGTAGTGCACCTTACTAGGACACTGTCCTGTCTATTATTATATACTGTTGTAGTGCACCTTACTAGGACACTGACCTGTCTATTATTATATACTGTTGTAGTGCACCTTACTAGGACACTGACCTGTCTATTATTATATACTGTTGTAGTGCACCTTACTAGGACACTGGCCTGTCTATTATTATATTACTGTTGTAGTGCACCTTACTAGGACACTGTCCTGTCTATTATTATATACTGTTGTAGTGCACCTTACTAGGACACTGTCCTGTCTATTATTATATACTGTTTGTAGTGCACCTTACTAGGACACTGTCCTGTCTATTATTATATACTGTTGTAGTGCACCTTACTAGGACACTGTCCTGTCTATTATTATATACTGTTGTAGTGCACCTTACTAGGGACACTGTCCTGTCTATTATTATATACTGTTGTAGGTGCACCTTACTAGGACACTGACCTGTCTATTATTATATACTGTTGTAGTGCACCTTACTAGGACACTGGCCTGTCTATTATTATATACTGTTGTAGTGCACCTTACTAGGACACTGGCCTGTCTATTATTATATACTGTTGTAGTGCACCTTACTAGGACACTGTCCTGTCTATTATTAGTAACTCTTGTATGCACCTTACTAGACACTGGGCCTTGTCTATTATTATATACTGTTTGTAGTGCAGCCTTACTAGGACACTGGCCTGTCTATTATTATATACTGTTTAGGTGCACCTTACTAGTGACACTGACTCGTCTATTATTATATACTGTTGGTAGTGCACCTTACTAGGACACTGGCCTGTCTATTATTATATACTGTTGTAGTGCAACCTTACTAGGACACTGTCCTGTCTATTATTATATACTGTTGTAGGTGGCACCTACTAGGACACTGTCCTGCATTATTATATACTGTTGTAGTGCACCTTACTAGGGACACTGCCTGGTCTATTATTATATACTGTTGTAGTGCACCTTACTAGGACACTGGCCTGTCTATTATTATATACTGTTGTAGTGCACCTTACTAGGACACTGGCCTGTCTATTATTATATACTGTTGTGGTTGCACCTTACTAGGACACTGGTCCTGTCTATTATTATATACTGTTGTAGTGCACCTTACTAGGACAACTGTCCTGTCTATTATTATATACTGTTGTAGTGCACCTTACTAGGGACACTGGCCTGTCTATTATTATATACTGTTGTTGTGCACCTTACTAGGACACTGTCCTGTCTATTATTATATACTGTTGTAGTGCACCTTACTAGGACACAGGCCTGTCTATTATTATATACTGTTGTAGTGCACCTTACTAGGACACTGGCCTGTCTATTATTATATACTGTTGTAGTGCACCTTACTAGGACACTGGCCTCTCTATTATTATATACTGTTGTAGTGCACCTTACTAGGACACTGGCCTGTCTATTATTATATACTGTTGTAGTGCACCTTACTAGGACACTGACCTGTCTATTATTATATACTGTTGTAGTGCACCTTACTAGGACACTGGCCTGTCTATTATTATATACTGTTGTAGTGCACCTTACTAGGACACTGGCCTGTCTATTATTATATACTGTTGTAGTGCACCCTTACTAGGACACTGTCCTCGTCTATTATTATATACTGTTGTAGTGCACCTTACTAGGACACTGGCCTGTCTATTATTATATACTGTTGTAGTGCACCTTACTAGGACACTGGCCTGTCTATTATTATATACTGTTGTAGTGCACCTTACTAGGACACTGTCCCTCTCTATTATTATATACTGTTGTAGTGCACCTTACTAGGACACTGGCCCTGTCTATTATTATATACTGTTGTAGTGCACCTTACTAGGACACTGCCTCGTCTATTATTATATATACTGTTGTAGTGCACCTTACTAGGACACTGGCCTGTCTATTATTATATACTGTTGTAGTGCACCTTACTAGGACACTGGCCTGTCTATTATTATATACTGTTGTAGTGCACCTTACTAGGACACTGGCCTGTCTATTATTATATACTGTTGTAGTGCACCTTACTAGGACACTGGCCTGTCTATTATTATATACTGTTGTAGTGCACCTTACTAGGACACTGTCCTGTCTATTATTATATACTGTTGTAGTGCACCTTACTAGGACACTGGCCTGTCTATTATTATATACTGTTGTAGTGCACCTTACTAGGACACTGTCCTGTCTATTATTATATACTGTTGTAGTGCACCTTACTAGGACACTGGCCTGTCTATTATTATATACTGTTGTAGTGCACCTTACTAGGACACTGTCCTGTCTATTATTATATACTGTTGTAGTGCACCTTACTAGGACACTGGCCTGTCTATTATTATATACTGTTGTAGTGCACCTTACTAGGACACTGGCCTGTCTATTATTATATACTGTTGTAGTGCACCTTACTAGGACACTGGCCTGTCTATTATTATATACTGTTGTAGTGCACCTTACTAGGACACTGGCCTGTCTATTATTATATACTGTTGTAGTGCACCTTACTAGGACACTGGCCTGTCTATTATTATATACTGTTGTAGTGCACCTTACTAGGACACTGGACTGTCTATTATTATATACTGTTGTAGTGCACCTTACTAGGACACTGGCCTGTCTATTATTATATACTGTTGTAGTGCACCTTACTAGGACACTGGCCTGTCTATTATTATATACTGTTGTAGTGCACCTTACTAGGACACTGGCCTGTCTATTATTATATACTGTTGTAGTGCACCTTACTAGGACACTGTCCTGTCTATTATTATATACTGTTGTAGTGCACCTTACTAGGACACTGTCCTGTCTATTATTATATACTGTTGTAGTGCACCTTACTAGGACACTGGCCTGTCTATTATTATATACTGTTGTAGTGCACCTTACTAGGACACTGTCCTGTCTATTATTATATACTGTTGTAGTGCACCTTACTAGGACACTGTCCTGTCTATTATTATATACTGTTGTAGTGCACCTTACTAGGACACTGGCCTGTCTATTATTATATACTGTTGTAGTGCACCTTACTAGGACACTGGCCTGTCTATTATTATATACTGTTGTAGTGCACCTTACTAGGACACTGGCCTGTCTATTATTATATACTGTTGTAGTGCACCTTACTAGGACACTGGCCTGTCTATTATTATATACTGTTGTAGTGCACCTTACTAGGACACTGTCCTGTCTATTATTATATACTGTTGTAGTGCACCTTACTAGGACACTGGCCTGTCTATTATTATATACTGTTGTAGTGCACCTTACTAGGACACTGGCCTGTCTATTATTATATACTGTTGTAGTGCACCTTACTAGGACACTGGCCTGTCTATTATTATATACTGTTGTAGTGCACCTTACTAGGACACTGGCCTGTCTATTATTATATACTGTTGTAGTGCACCTTACTAGGACACTGTCCTGTCTATTATTATATACTGTTGTAGTGCACCTTACTAGGACACTGACCTGTCTATTATTATATACTGTTGTAGTGCACCTTACTAGGACACTGACCTGTCTATTATTATATACTGTTGTAGTGCACCTTACTAGGACACTGGCCTGTCTATTATTATATACTGTTGTAGTGCACCTTACTAGGACACTGACCTGTCTATTATTATATACTGTTGTAGTGCACCTTACTAGGACACTGACCTGTCTATTATTATATACTGTTGTAGTGCACCTTACTAGGACACTGACCTGTCTATTATTATATACTGTTGTAGTGCACCTTACTAGGACACTGACCTGTCTATTATTATATACTGTTGTAGTGCACCTTACTAGGACACTGGCCTGTCTATTATTATATACTGTTGTAGTGCACCTTACTAGGACACTGTCCTGTCTATTATTATATACTGTTGTAGTGCACCTTACTAGGACACTGTCCTGTCTATTATTATATACTGTTGTAGTGCACCTTACTAGGACACTGTCCTGTCTATTATTATATACTGTTGTAGTGCACCTTACTAGGACACTGTCCTGTCTATTATTATATACTGTTGTAGTGCACCTTACTAGGACACTGGCCTGTCTATTATTATATACTGTTGTAGTGCACCTTACTAGGACACTGGCCTGTCTATTATTATATACTGTTGTAGTGCACCTTACTAGGACACTGACCTGTCTATTATTATATACTGTTGTAGTGCACCTTACTAGGACACTGTCCTGTCTATTATTATATACTGTTGTAGTGCACCTTACTAGGACACTGTCCTGTCTATTATTATATACTGTTGTAGTGCACCTTACTAGGACACTGGCCTGTCTATTATTATATACTGTTGTAGTGCACCATACTAGGACACTATTATTATATACTGTTGTAGTGCACCTTACTAGGACACTGGCCTGTCTATTATTATATACTGTTGTAGTGCACCTTACTAGGACACTGGCCTGTCTATTATTATATACTGTTGTAGTGCACCTTACTAGGACACTGGCCTGTCTATTATTATATACTGTTGTAGTGCACCTTACTAGGACACTGGCCTGTCTATTATTATATACTGTTGTAGTGCACCTTACTAGGACACTGTCCTGTCTATTATTATATACTGTTGTAGTGCACCTTACTAGGACACTGGCCTGTCTATTATTATATACTGTTGTAGTGCACCTTACTAGGACACTGGCCTGTCTATTATTATATACTGTTGTAGTGCACCTTACTAGGACACTGTCCTGTCTATTATTATATACTGTTGTAGTGCACCTTACTAGGACACTAGCCTGTCTATTATTATATACTGTTGTAGTGCACCTTACTAGGACACTGACCTGTCTATTAATATATACTGTTGTAGTGCACCTTACTAGGACACTGTCCTGTCTATTATTATATACTGTTGTAGTGCACCTTACTAGGACACTGGCCTGTCTATTATTATATACTGTTGTAGTGCACCTTACTAGGACACTGGCCTGTCTATTATTATATACTGTTGTAGTACACCTTACTAGGACACTGGCCTGTCTATTATTATATACTGTTGTAGTACACCTTACTAGGACACTGGCCTGTCTATTATTATATACTGTTGTAGTGCACCTTACTAGGACACTGGCCTGTCTATTATTATATACTGTTGTAGTGCACCTTACTAGGACACTGGCCTGTTATACTGTTGTAGTGCTCCTTACTAGGACACTGGCCTGTCTATTATTATATACTGTTGTAGTGCACCTTACTAGGACACTGGCCTGTCTATTATTATATACTGTTGTAGTGCACCTTACTAGGACACTGGCCTGTCTATTATTATATACTGTTGTAGTGCACCTTACTAGGACACTGGCCTGTCTATTATTATATACTGTTGTAGTGCACCTTACTAGGACACTGTCCTGTCTATTATTATATACTGTTGTAGTGCACCTTACTAGGACACTGTCCTGTCTATTATTATATACTGTTGTAGTGCACCTTACTAGGACACTGGCCTGTCTATTATTATATACTGTTGTAGTGCACCTTACTAGGACACTGTCCTGTCTATTATTATATACTGTTGTAGTGCACCTTACTAGGACACTGGCCTGTCTATTATTATATACTGTTGTAGTGCACCTTACTAGGACACTGTCCTGTCTATTATTATATACTGTTGTAGTGCACCTTACTAGGACACTAGCCTGTCTATTATTATATACTGTTGTAGTGCACCTTACTAGGACACTGACCTGTCTATTAATATATACTGTTGTAGTGCACCTTACTAGGACACTGTCCTGTCTATTATTATATACTGTTGTAGTGCACCTTACTAGGACACTGGCCTGTCTATTATTATATACTGTTGTAGTGCACCTTACTAGGACACTGGCCTGTCTATTATTATATACTGTTGTAGTACACCTTACTAGGACACTGGCCTGTCTATTATTATATACTGTTGTAGTACACCTTACTAGGACACTGTCCTGTCTATTATTATATACTGTTGTAGTGCACCTTACTAGGACACTGGCCTGTCTATTATTATATACTGTTGTAGTGCACCTTACTAGGACACTGGCCTGTTATACTGTTGTAGTGCTCCTTACTAGGACACTGGCCTGTCTATTATTATATACTGTTGTAGTGCACCTTACTAGGACACTGGCCTGTCTATTATTATATACTGTTGTAGTGCACCTTACTAGGACACTGGCCTGTCTATTATTATATACTGTTGTAGTGCACCTTACTAGGACACTGGCCTGTCTATTATTATATACTGTTGTAGTGCACCTTACTAGGACACTGTCCTGTCTATTATTATATACTGTTGTAGTGCACCTTACTAGGACACTGTCCTGTCTATTATTATATACTGTTGTAGTGCACCTTACTAGGACACTGGCCTGTCTATTATTATATACTGTTGTAGTGCACCTTACTAGGACACTGTCCTGTCTATTATTATATACTGTTGTAGTGCACCTTACTAGGACACTGTCCTGTCTATTATTATATACTGTTGTAGTGCACCTTACTAGGACACTGGCCTGTCTATTATTATATACTGTTGTAGTGCACCTTACTAGGACACTGTCCTGTCTATTATTATATACTGTTGTAGTGCACCTTACTAGGACACTGGCCTGTCTATTATTATATACTGTTGTAGTACACCTTACTAGGACACTGGCCTGTCTATTATTATATACTGTTGTAGTGCACCTTACTAGGACACTGGCCTGTCTATTATTATATACTGTTGTAGTGCACCTTACTAGGACACTGACCTGTCTATTATTATATAATGTTGTAGTGCACCTTACTAGGACACTGGCCTGTCTATTATTATATACTGTTGTAGTGCACCTTACTAGGACACTGGCCTGTCTATTATTATATACTGTTGTAGTGCACCTTACTAGGACACTGGCCTGTCTATTATTATATACTGTTGTAGTGCACCTTACTAGGACACTGACCTGTCTATTATTATATACTGTTGTAGTGCACCTTACTAGGACACTGGCCTGTCTATTATTATATACTGTTGTAGTGCACCTTACTAGGACACTGGCCTCTCTATTATTATATACTGTTGTAGTGCACCTTACTAGGACACTGGCCTGTCTATTATTATATACTGTTGTAGTGCACCTTACTAGGACACTGGCCTCTCTATTATTATATACTGTTGTAGTGCACCTTACTAGGACACTGGCCTGTCTATTATTATATACTGTTGTAGTGCACCTTACTAGGACACTGTCCTGTCTATTATTATATACTGTTGTAGTGCACCTTACTAGGACACTGGCCTGTCTATTATTATATACTGTTGTAGTGCACCTTACTAGGACACTGACCTGTCTATTATTATATACTGTTGTAGTGCACCATACTAGGACACTATTATTATATACTGTTGTAGTGCACCTTACTAGGACACTGGCCTGTCTATTATTATATACTGTTGTAGTGCACCTTACTAGGACACTGTCCTGTCTATTATTATATACTGTTGTAGTGCACCTTACTAGGACACTGGCCTGTCTATTATTATATACTGTTGTAGTGCACCTTACTAGGACACTGGCCTGTCTATTATTATATACTGTTGTAGTGCACCTTACTAGGACACTGTCCTCTCTATTATTATATACTGTTGTAGTGCACCTTACTAGGACACTGGCCTGTCTATTATTATATACTGTTGTAGTGCACCTTACTAGGACACTGTCCTCTCTATTATTATATACTGTTGTAGTGCACCTTACTAGGACACTGGCCTGTCTATTATTATATACTGTTGTAGTGCACCTTACTAGGACACTGTCCTGTCTATTATTATATACTGTTGTAGTGCACCTTACTAGGACACTGGCCTGTCTATTATTATATACTGTTGTAGTGCACCTTACTAGGACACTGGCCTGTCTATTATTATATACTGTTGTAGTGCACCTTACTAGGACACTGGCCTGTCTATTATTATATACTGTTGTAGTGCACCTTACTAGGACACTGGCCTGTCTATTATTATATACTGTTGTAGTGCACCTTACTAGGACACTGGCCTGTCTATTATTATATACTGTTGTAGTGCACCTTACTAGGACACTGGCCTGTCTATTATTATATACTGTTGTAGTGCACCTTACTAGGACACTGTCCTCTCTATTATTATATACTGTTGTAGTGCACCTTACTAGGACACTGTCCTGTCTATTATTATATACTGTTGTAGTGCACCTTACTAGGACACTAGCCTGTCTATTATTATATACTGTTGTAGTGCACCTTACTAGGACACTGGCATGTCTATTATTATATACTGTTGTAGTGCACCTTACTAGGACACTGGCCTGTCTATTATTATATACTGTTGTAGTGCACCTTACTAGGACACTGGCCTGTCTATTATTATATACTGTTGTAGTGCACCTTACTAGGACACTGGCCTGTCTATTATTATATACTGTTGTAGTGCACCTTACTAGGACACTGGCCTGTCTATTATTATATACTGTTGTAGTGCACCTTACTAGGACACTGGCCTGTCTATTATTATATACTGTTGTAGTGCACCTTACTAGGACACTGGCCTGTCTATTATTATATACTGTTGTAGTGCACCTTACTAGGACACTGTCCTGTCTATTATTATATACTGTTGTAGTGCACCTTACTAGGACACTGGCCTGTCTATTATTATATACTGTTGTAGTGCACCTTACTAGGACACTAGCCTGTCTATTATTATATACTGTTGTGGTGCACCTTACTAGGACACTGGCCTGTCTATTATATACTGTTGTAGTGCACCTTACTAGGACACTGGCCTGTCTATTATTATATACTGTTGTAGTGCACCTTACTAGGACACTGGCCTGTCTATTATTATATACTGTTGTAGTGCACCTTACTAGGACACTGTCCTGTCTATTATTATATACTGTTGTAGTGCACCTTACTAGGACACTGACCTGTCTATTAATATATACTGTTGTAGTGCACCTTACTAGGACACTGGCCTGTCTATTATTATATACTGTTGTAGTGCACCTTACTAGGACACTGTCCTGTCTATTATTATATACTGTTGTAGTGCACCTTACTAGGACACTGTCCTGTCTATTATTATATACTGTTGTAGTGCACCTTACTAGGACACTGGCCTGTCTATTATTATATACTGTTGTAGTGCACCTTACTAGGACACTGGCCTGTCTATTATTATATACTGTTGTAGTGCACCTTACTAGGACACTGGCCTGTCTATTATTATATACTGTTGTAGTGCACCTTACTAGGACACTGGCCTGTCTATTATTATATACTGTTGTAGTGCACCTTACTAGGACACTGGCCTGTCTATTATTATATACTGTTGTAGTGCACCTTACTAGGACACTGTCCTGTCTATTATTATATACTGTTGTAGTGCACCTTACTAGGACACTGTCCTGTCTATTATTATATACTGTTGTAGTGCACCTTACTAGGACACTGACCTGTCTATTATTATATACTGTTGTAGTGCACCTTACTAGGACACTGGCCTGTCTATTATTATATACTGTTGTAGTGCACCTTACTAGGACACTGGCCTGTCTATTATTATATACTGTTGTAGTGCACCTTACTAGGACACTGTCCTGTCTATTATTATATACTGTTGTAGTGCACCTTACTAGGACACTGGCCTGTCTATTATTATATACTGTTGTGGTGCACCTTACTAGGACACTGTCCTGTCTATTATTATATACTGTTGTAGTGCACCTTACTAGGACACTGTCCTGTCTATTATTATATACTGTTGTAGTGCACCTTACTAGGACACTGTCCTGTCTATTATTATATACTGTTGTAGTGCACCTTACTAGGACACTGGCCTGTCTATTATTATATACTGTTGTAGTGCACCTTACTAGGACACTAGCCTGTCTATTATTATATACTGTTGTAGTGCACCTTACTAGGACACTGTCCTGTCTATTATTATATACTGTTGTAGTGCACCTTACTAGGACACTGGCCTGTCTATTATTATATACTGTTGTAGTGCACCTTGCCTCTATATTATTAAGTACAGAATGGAAGCATTATTATTATTATTATTAGTAGTAGTAGTAGTGGTGGTTTATCATTCAGCATTTTATTCGGACAGCAGAAGCGTGATAAACTACATCTTCTTTGTCTATCCATCTAGCTAGGTGTGTGTGTGTGTTGGGATAGTGATCATGAAGTTTTGCTTCCTGTCTCTATGAAAGTCTTTATATGCACTGCAAGGTCTCTATGATAGTCTTTATATGCACTGCAAGGTCTCTATGATAGTCTTTATATACACTGCAAGGTCTCTATGATAGTCTTTATATACACTGCAAGGTCTCTATGATAGTCTTTATATGCACTGCAAGGTCTCTATGATAGTCTTTATATGCACTGCAAGGTCTCTATGATAGTCTTTATATGCACTGCAAGGTCTCTATGATAGTCTTTATATGCACTGCAAGGTCTCTATGATAGTCTTTATATGCACTGCAAGGTCTCTATGATAGTCTTTATATGCACTGCAAGGTCTCTATGATAGTCTTTATATGCACTGCAAGGTCTCTATGAAGTCTTTATATGCACTGCAAGGTCTCTATGATAGTCTTTATATGCATTAAGAACACTGCAAGGTCTCTATGATAGTCTTTATATGCACTGCAAGGTCTCTATGATAGTCTTTATATGCACTGCAAGATCTCTATGATAGTCTTTATATACACTGCAAGGTCTCTATGATAGTCTTTATATGCACTGCAAGGTCTCTATGATAGTCTTTATATGCACTGCAAGGTCTCTCTGATAGTCTTTATATGCACTGCAAGGTCTCTATGATAGTCTTTATATGCACTGCAAGGTCTCTATGATAGTCTTTATATACACTGCAAGGTCTCTATGATAGTCTTTATATGCACTGCAAGGTCTCTATGATAGTCTTTATATGCACTGCAAGGTCTCTATGATAGTCTTTATATGCACTGCAACGTCTCTATGATAGTCTTTATATGCACTGCAAGGTCTCTATGATAGTCTTTATATGCACTGCAAGGTCTCTATGATAGTCTTTATATGCACTGCAGGGTCTCTATGATAGTCTTTATATGCACTGCAAGGTCTCTATGATAGTCTTTATATACACTGCAAGGTCTCTATGATAGTCTTTATATGCACTGCAAGGTCTCTATGATAGTCTTTATATACACTGCAAGGTCTCTATGATAGTCTTTATATGCACTGCAAGGTCTCTATGATAGTCTTTATATACACTGCAAGGTCTCTATGATAGTCTTTATATGCACTGCAAGGTCTCTATGATAGTCTTTATATGCACTGCAAGGTCTCTATGATAGTCTTTATATGCACTGCAAGGTCTCTATGATAGTCTTTATATACACTGCAAGGTCTCTATGATAGTCTTTATATACACTGCAAGTCTCTATGATAGTCTTTATATGCACTGCAAGGTCTCTATGATAGTCTTTATATACACTGCTAGGTCTCTATGATAGTCTTTATATACACTGCAAGGTCTCTATGATAGTCTTTATATACACTGCAAGGTCTCTATGATAGTCTTTATATGCACTGCAAGGTCTCTATGATAGTCTTTATATACACTGCAAGGTCTCTATGATAGTCTTTATATGCACTGCAAGGTCTCTATGATAGACTTTATATGCACTGCAAGGTCTCTATGATAGTCTTTATATGCACTGCAAGGTCTCTATGATAGTCTTTATATGCATTAAGAACACTGCAAGGTCTCTATGATAGTCTTTATATGCATTAAGAACACTGCAAGGTCTCTATGATAGTCTTTATATGCATTAAGACCACTGCAAGGTCTCTATGATGTCCTTATATGCATTAAGAAACTCTATGATGTCTTTATATGCACTAAGAACACTGCAAGATCCCTATGATAGTCTTTATATACATTAAGAATGCTGCCAAGGTCTCTATGATATGCATCAAGAAAACTGCAAAGTCTCTATGATGTCTTTGTATGCATTAAGAACACTGCAAGGTCTCTATGATGTCTCTATATGCATTAAGAACAATGCAAGGTCTCTATGATGTCTCTATATGCATTAAGAACACTGCAAGAACTCTATGATAGTCTTTATGCTATACTAGATGCTTGATAGACAATGCACTGTCCCACAAGTTATCTATCAAGAAGACAGGTTTAAATGGCAGGAATCAATATGACGCAATAGCAAAAGGTCTGAACCACCATAAGGAGGTGTGAAGATGCTCACAGATTATACACCATCACCTAGTGCTATGTGTTAGTCCATCTGTATGTTGAATTAGCTGGGATGTAATTATGAAGCTTTGGTAGAGACATTCTTACCTTCCTCCATAAAGCATGAATATGAAGTGCTGTTTGCTTGCAGCCCCACACACAAGATGAGGTGTCTCTGTGTGATGTGTGATATGTGTAGAGGGATAAGGATGATGAGGTGTCTTGGTGTGATTTGTGATGTGTCACTTGTGTCACGTGTGTAGTGAGATACGGGTGATGAGGTGGTGTCTTGGTGTGATTTGTGATGTGTCACTTTGTCACGTGTGTAGAGGGATAAGTGTGATGAGGAGCTGAAGGTGACCCACTATCACTTCATATCTTGGCCTGACCACGGCGTGCCCAAGTTTTCCACCTCTCTCATCTCCTTTATCAGACGTGTGCAGCAAGGACACAACAAGGACCTGGGAAAGCCCCTCCTTGTTCACTGCAGTGCAGGGGTGGGGCGCACAGGGATCTTCATCACTCTGGACGCCATGTTGGACCGCATACGTACAGAGCAGTCCATCAATATCTACGAGTTTGTGAAGAAGATGAGAGAGAGGAGACCACTGATGGTGACAACAATGGTGAGGCCAATCTAAACGAATAGACATACAGTGTAGCTCAATGTGTAGGCCACAATCCTGGACTTTATTTCAGCTACATATGATGACCCCTTACCTGTGGTGAGGCCAATCTATGTCCAATAGACATAGCTCAATGTGTAGTGCACATTCCTGGACTTTATTTCTGATATGTGTGATAACCCCTTACCATGTTTGATGGGTCTGCTGTAGTCATCCATGGATGACTAAGTTTCTAGGAATTGACAAGATCATCTATGGGATGGCCACATCTACCACAAACCTCCTTGGTCAGAGCATCCATGGATGATCAGGTTACTAGGGATATCCAGGGTTCATCATGGATGTCCACATGTATCTCAAGCAGTCTATCAATATGTATGAGCATCCGTGATAACTTGCTCACCTGCAGATACTCTGATGGAGGGGGCATGTGTGTTTGTGAACATCCACAGGTGAACTCTGGATATTCCTAGTAATTTGGATATCCATGATGAACCCTGGATATCCATAGTAACTTGGTCATCCATGATGAACCCTGGATATCCCTAGTAACTTGGACATCCATGATCAGCCCTGGATATTCCTAGTAACTTGGACATCCATGATGAACCCTGGATATTCCTAGTAACTTGGACATCCATGATGAACCCTGTATTCCTAGTAACTTGGACATCCATGATGAACCCTTAGTAACTTGGACATCCATGATGAACCCTGGATATTCCTCGTAACTTGGACATCCATGATGAACCCTGGATATTCCTAGTAACTTGGACATCCATGATGTACCCTGTATTCCTAGTAACTTGGACATCCATGATGAACCCTTAGTAACTTGGACATCCATGATGAACCCTGGATATCCCTAGTAACTTGGTCATCCATGATGAACCCTGGATATCCCTAGTAACTTGGACATCCATGATCAGCCCTAGTAACTTGGCCATCCATGATGAACCCTGGATATTCCTAGTAACTTGGTCATACATGATGAACCCTGGATATTCCTAGTAGCTTGGACATCCATGATGAACCCTGGATATTCCTAGTAACTTGGACATCCATGATGAACCCTGGATATCCCTAGTAACTTGGTCATCCATGATGAACCCTGGATATTCCTAGTGACTTGGACATCCATGATGAACCCTGGATATTCCTAGTAACTTGGACATCCATGATGAACCCTAGATATTCCTAGTAACTTGGACATCCATGATGAACCCTGGATATTCCTAGTAACTTGGACATCCATGATGAACCCTGGATATTCCTAGTAAATTGGACATCCATGATGACCCCTGGATATTCCTAGTAACTTGGACATCCATGATGAACCTTGAATATCCCTAGTAACTTGGTCATCCATGATGAACCCTGGATATCCCTAGTAACTTGGACATCCATGATGAACCCTGGATATTCTTAGTAACTTGGACATCCATGATGAACCCTGGATATTCCTAGTAACTTGGACATCCATGGATATTCCTAGTAACTTGGTCATCCATGATGAACCCTGGATATCCCTAGTAACTTGGACATCCATGATGAACCCTGGATATCCCTAGTAACTTGGTCATCCATGATGAGCCCTGGATATTCCTAGTAACTTGGACATCCATGATGAGCCCTGGATATTCCTAGTAACTTGGTCATCCATGATGAGCCCTGGATATTCCTAGTAACTTGGTCATCCATGATGAGCCCTGGATATTCCTAGTACTTGGACATCCATGGATATTCCTAGTAACTTGGTCATCCATGATGAGCCCTGGATATTCCTAGTAACTTGGACATCCATGATGAGCCCTGGATATTCCTAGTAACTTGGTCATCCATGATGAACCTTAAATATCCCTAGTAACTTGGTCATCCATGATGAGCCCTGGATATTCCTAGTAACTTGGACATCCATGATGAACTCTGGATATTCCTAGTAACTTGGACATCCATGATGAACCCTGGATATTCCTAGTAACTTGGTCATCCATGATGAACCCTGGATATTCCTAGTAACTTGGACATCCATGATTAACTCTGGATATTCCTAGTAACTTGGACATCCATGATGAACCCTGGATATTCCTAGTAACTTGGACATCCATGATGAACCCTGGATATTCCTAGTAACTTGGACATCCATGATGAACCCTGGATATCCCTAATAACTTGGTCATCCATGATGAACCCTGGATATTCCTAGTAACTTGTCCATCCATGATAAACCCTGGATATTCCTAGTAACTTGGACATCCATGATGAACCCTGGATATCCCTAGTAACTTGGTCATCCATGATGAACCCTGGATATTCCTAGTAACTTGGTCATCCATGATGAACCCTGGATATCCCTAGTAACTTGGACATCCATGATGAACCCTGGATATTCCTAGTAACTTGGACATCCATGATGAACCCTGTATTCCTAGTAACTTGGACATCCATGATGAACCCTTAGTAACTTGGACATCCATGATGAACCCTGGATATTCCTAGTAACTTGGCCATATGATGAACCCTGGATATTCCTAGTAACTTGGCCATCCATGATGAACCCTGGATATTCCTAGTAACTTGGACATCCATGATGTACCCTGTATTCCTAGTAACTTGGACATCCATGATGAACCCTTAGTAACTTGGACATCCATGATGAACCCTGGATATCCCTAGTAACTTGGTCATCCATGATGAACCCTGGATATCCCTAGTAACTTGGACATCCATGATCAGCCCTGGATATTCCTAGTAACTTGGCCATCCATGATGAACCCTGGATATTCCTAGTAACTTGGTCATACATGATGAACCCTGGATATTCCTAGTAGCTTGGACATCCATGATGAACCCTGGATATTCCTAGTAACTTGGACATCCATGATGAACCCTGGATATCCCTAGTAACTTGGTCATCCATGATGAACCCTGGATATTCCTAGTGACTTGGACATCCATGATGAACCCTGGATATTCCTAGTAACTTGGACATCCATGATGAACCCTAGATATTCCTAGTAACTTGGACATCCATGATGAACCCTGGATATTCCTAGTAACTTGGACATCCATGATGAACCCTGGATATTCCTAGTAAATTGGACATCCATGATGACCCCTGGATATTCCTAGTAACTTGGACATCCATGATGAACCTTGAATATCCCTAGTAACTTGGTCATCCATGATGAACCCTGGATATCCCTAGTAACTTGGACATCCATGATGAACCCTGGATATTCTTAGTAACTTGGACATCCATGATGAACCCTGGATATTCCTAGTAACTTGGACATCCATGGATATTCCTAGTAACTTGGTCATCCATGATGAACCCTGGATATCCCTAGTAACTTGGACATCCATGATGAACCCTGGATATCCCTAGTAACTTGGTCATCCATGATGAGCCCTGGATATTCCTAGTAACTTGGACATCCATGATGAGCCCTGGATATTCCTAGTAACTTGGTCATCCATGATGAGCCCTGGATATTCCTAGTAACTTGGTCATCCATGATGAGCCCTGGATATTCCTAGTACTTGGACATCCATGGATATTCCTAGTAACTTGGTCATCCATGATGAGCCCTGGATATTCCTAGTAACTTGGACATCCATGATGAGCCCTGGATATTCCTAGTAACTTGGTCATCCATGATGAACCTTAAATATCCCTAGTAACTTGGTCATCCATGATGAGCCCTGGATATTCCTAGTAACTTGGACATCCATGATGAACTCTGGATATTCCTAGTAACTTGGACATCCATGATGAACCCTGGATATTCCTAGTAACTTGGTCATCCATGATGAACCCTGGATATTCCTAGTAACTTGGACATCCATGATTAACTCTGGATATTCCTAGTAACTTGGACATCCATGATGAACCCTGGATATTCCTAGTAACTTGGACATCCATGATGAACCCTGGATATTCCTAGTAACTTGGACATCCATGATGAACCCTGGATATCCCTAATAACTTGGTCATCCATGATGAACCCTGGATATTCCTAGTAACTTGTCCATCCATGATAAACCCTGGATATTCCTAGTAACTTGGACATCCATGATGAACCCTGGATATCCCTAGTAACTTGGTCATCCATGATGAACCCTGGATATTCCTAGTAACTTGGTCATCCATGATGAACCCTGGATATCCCTAGTAACTTGGACATCCATGATGAACCCTGGATATTCCTAGTAACTTGGACATCCATGATGAACCCTGTATTCCTAGTAACTTGGACATCCATGATGAACCCTTAGTAACTTGGACATCCATGATGAACCCTGGATATTCCTAGTAACTTGGCCATCCATGATGAACTCTGGATATCCCTAGTAACTTGGACATCCATGATGACCCCTGGATATTCCTAGTAACTTGGTCATCCATGATGAACCCTGAAAATCCCTAGTAACTTGGTCATCCATGATGAACCCTGGATATTGCTAGTAACTTGGATATCCATGATGAACCCTGGATATTCCTAGTAACTTGGTCATCCATGATGAACCCTGGATATTCCTATATAGTAACTTGGACATCCATGATGAACCCTGGATATTCCTAGTAACTTGGACATCCATGATGAACCCTGGTAACTTGGTCATCCATGATGAACCCTGGATATTCCTAGTAACTTGGACATCCATGATGAACCCTGGATATTCCTAGTAACTTGGACATCCATGATGAACCCTGGATATTCCTAGTAACTTGGACATCCATGATGAACCCTGGATATTCCTAGTTACTTGGCCATCCATGATGAACTCTGGATATCCCTAGTAACTTGGACATCCATGATGAACCCTGGATATTCCTAGTAACTTGGCCATCCATGATGAACCCCGGATATTCCTAGTAACTTGGACATCCATGATGAGCCCTGGATATCCCTAGTACCTTTGACATCCATGATGAACCCTGGATATTCCTAGTAACTTGGACATCCATGATGAGCCCTCGATATTCCTAGTAATTTGGCCATCCATGATGAACCCTGGATATTCCTAGTAACTTGATCATCCATGATGAACCCTGGTAATTTGGACATCCATGATGAACCCTGGATATCCCTAGTAACTTGGACATCCATGATGAACGGATATTCCTAGTTACTTGGCCATCCCTGGATGAACCCTGGATATTCCTAGTTACTTGGTCATCCCTGGATGCGCCCTTGATATCCCTAGTAACTTGGACATCTCTGGATAACATGGAATTGATGGAGACAATATTTATCGGACTTGTATGATGTATAACTTTTAATAGTCAAATGATGAGATTTCAAGCACCTCATATTGTTCCAGTGAGATGAATATTCAATAGATTAATTAGCATGTGGCATAATACTTGGAGGAAGGGGAACTGGGACAGTGGCGGGATAATAGCGGGACAGTGGCGGGATAGTAGCGGGACAGTGGCGGGATAATAGCGGGACAGTGGCAGGATAGTAGCGGGACAGTGGCGGGATAATAGCGGGACAGTGGCGGCATAGTAGCTGGACAGTGGCGGGATAATAGCGGGACAGTGGCTGGATAATAGCGGGACAGTGGTGGGATAATAGCGGGATAATGGCGGGATAATAGCGGGATAATGGCGGGATAATAGCTGGACAGTGGCGGGATAATAGCGGGATAATGGCGGGTTATAATAGCGGGACAGTGGCGGGATAATAGCGAGACAGTGGTGGGATAATAGCGCGACAGTGGCGGGATAATAGCTGGACAGTGGCGGGACAGTGGCGGGACAGTGGTGGGATAATAGCTGGACAGTGGCTGGATAGTAGCTGGACAGTGGCGGGATAATGTTTCCCTCAGAGAGGTGGGCCTAACCCATGTAAGCATGTTGGTTGCTTGGCTCATAATGGTTGACTTTCATCTCCTTGTGCACACGTGGACAGGAGCAGTATGTGTTCATCCATGATGCCTTCAGTGAACTTATCACTTGTGGGGATACAGAGATCAAAGTCAACAATCTCAGGGCAAGGGTCAACAACTTAGCCAAGTTCATACCTGATAAAGAGATAACAGGATTTGCCCATGAGTTCCAAGTAAGTGAATGTGGTGTAATTAGTCTTGCAATATCTTGTGGTCTTGCCATTTGGGCTGGGGAGTGTTTGTTATTTGAATCTGCATGTAGGGGGCCCCCTCCCAAATAGGACGTATGTAGGGTGCCCCTCCCAAATAGGACGTATGTAGGGGGGGCCCCTCCCAAATAGGACGTATGTAGGTCAGTCCTCCCAAATAGGATGTGTGTGGAGTAGCTCCTCCCAGTTGAGCAAATATTATTTTGTGATGTGTGCCATGTGGGAGGGGTCCTTTCCATCAGGCCTATATTGGGTGTGGTGTTAATGTTCCTCACATGTTGTCTTAGTTACTGGACCAAGTGAGTCGGCAGCCTGACGAAGAGGAGGAGAGAAGTGATGCAACTGAGCACTACAATAGGGCGAAGAGCCGCTACTCTGACAAGCTGCCTTGTAAGAATCAAGGGGTGGGGGCGGAGTCAAGAGTGGGGGGAGGTGTATGTCATGTGATGATGATGATGATGTGGTTCATGTGTGCGCAGACAACTTCACCCGAGCACGTCTCAGACCTACTGGAGAGGAGGGCTCGGATTACATCAATGCTAGCTTCATTGATGTGAGTATGTTGGGACTTATTTCCATCTTATTTCACATTCCATTACCTAATTCAGCCCACTCCATTCCAGTTAATGCCTTCATGCCTATGATGTGATGCTTCAGTAGCAGTTGTTGCCTCCATGCCTATGATGTGGTGTCTTCAGTAGCAGTTGTTGCCTCCATGCCTATGATGTGGTGTCTTCAGTAGCAGTTGTTGCCTCCATGCCTATGATGTGATGCTTCAGTAGCAGTTGTTGCCTCCATGTCTATGATGTGATGCTTCAGTAGCAGTTGTTGCCTCCATGCCTATGATGTGGTGTCTTCAGTAGTAGTTGTTGCCTCCATGCCTATGATGTGTTGCTTCAGTAGCAGTTGTTGCCTCCATGTCTATGATGTGATGCTTCAGTAGGAGTTGTTGCCTCCATGCCTATGATGTGGTGTCTTCAGTAGCAGTTGTTGCCTCCATGCCTATGATGTGATGCTTCAGTTGTTGCCTCCATGCCTATGATGTGTTGCTTCAGTAGCAGTTGTTGCCTCCATGTCTATGATGTGATGCTTCAGTAGCAGTTGTTGCCTCCATGCCTATGATGTGATGTTTCAGTAGCAGTTGTTGCCTCCATGTCTATGATGTGATGCTTCAGTAGCAGTTGTTGCCTCCATGCCTATGATGTGGTGTCTTCAGTAGTAGTTGTTGCCTCCATGCCTATGATGTGGTGTCTTCAGTAGCAGTTGTTGCCTCCATGCTTATGATGTGATGCTTCAGTAGCAGTTGTTGCCTCCATGCCTATGATGTGATGCTTCAGTAGCAGTTGTTGCAAAGCCTATGATGTGATGCTTCAGTTGCAGTTGTTGCCTCCATGCCTATGATGTGGTGTCTTCAGTAGCAGTTGTTGCCTCCATGCTTATGATGTGATGCTTCAGTAGCAGTTGTTGCCTCCATGCCTATGATGTGGTGTCTTCAGTAGCAGTTGTTGCCTCCATGTCTATGATGTGATGCTTCAGTAGCAGTTGTTGCCTCCATGCTTATGATGTGATGCTTCAGTAGCATTTGTTGCCTCCATGGCTATGATGTGGTGTCTTCAGTAGCAGTTGTTACCTCCATGCCTATGATGTGATGCTTCAGTAGCAGTTGTTGCCTCCATGCCTATGATGTGATGCTTCAGTAGCAGTTGTTGCCTCCATGCCTATGATGTGGTGTCTTCAGTAGCAGTTGTTGCCTCCATGCCTATGATGTGATGCTTCAGTAGCAGTTGTTGCCTCCATGCCTATGATGTGATGCTTCAGTAGCCTCCATGCCTATGATGTGATGTCTTCAGTAGCAGTTGTTGCCTCCATGCCTATGATGTGATGCTTCAGTAGCAGTTGTTGCCTCCATGCCTATGATGTGGTGTCTTCAGTAGCAGTTGTTGCCTCCATGTCTATGATGTGATGCTTCAGTAGCAGTTGTTGCCTCCATGCCCAAGATGTGGTGTCTTCAGTAGCAGTTGTTGCCTCCATGGCTATGATGTGGTGTCTTCAGTAGCAGTTGTTGCCTCCATGGCTATGATGTGTTATTTTCAGGTAGAAGTTGTGATAGTTGGATTATGTGTGTTGGTTTGTGTGTGTATGCAATGCATACAGGGCTATAAACAGCGCAATGCTTACATTGCTACTCAAGGCCCGCTGCCCAACACAGTCAACGACCTATGGCGTTTATTGATGGAGTTTAAGAGCAAAGTCATTGTCACGCTCTGCCACATAGCCGAGGAGGGAGAGGAAGTCTGCCATCAGTTCTGGCCATCCCAAGAGAAAGAGACGGTGAAGTTTGGAGGTATCTCTGTCACTTTGCTGGCCACTACTGACTACAAGCATTTTAACATGCGCAAACTCCAAGCCCAAGATGGCAAGGTAAAACTGATCTGGGTAACATTATAACTCTAACATGTACAGCTGTGTATATTTACAGCTTTGGGATGGTAAGGTATCTGGGTAGTGCTTACCTTAACTTTGTCACAACTGCATATGCATATACCAGTAGAGGCACAATCTATAGCTGTCCATAAATAAATGGTATCATTAAGTATTAGTGCATGCTTGGTTAAGAATATTAAGAACATTATGTGTACTCGTATATCTTACTGATAGTTGTAGTATTGCACTTATACGCTGAAAACCTTGAATATCCACATTGTAGTACTGTTTTATGAATGACGTGACCTTCACAACAAGCCTTTCCAAATAAAAGTAGCACTTGCTCTGGTAATCAGGCATAATAGAAAATATAGAATTCCATGCAGGAACAGCTTCATTACTAGGCAACTTATTATAATACTACTTATGAATTTCTGCTATCTGCCTAACAACCTACTTTTACACTATATGAGAGTGCCTTTTGTGTCTGTGAAAGGTTCTCTTTCTTGATTATCCTAGAATGAGTGTGTGGTGGTGACTCAGTTCCATCACTTCAACTGGCTGCAGCATAGCTGTCCTCCGACTGGCACCTTCATAGAGATGATGGGTTTGATTATGGAGATGCAGGTGGAGACTGAAAACACACCAATCACTGTTGTGTGCAAGTAGGTCATATCCTAGGAGTTATTAAACATGCATGTTGGAAGATGAGTGGGGAACTTCTGGATATGACTGAAGTCATCTGTAGCCATTGTTTTGGGGAGAAATAACAGACTGATATTTTACTTTTACATGCATGCATTAGAACAATATTAGATTGTGCAGTAGTTTTCTAACCAATTGCCTGCTGCTAGTTTCTCTCTCTCTCCTTCAGTTCCCACTGCAAATAATGCAAATAATAAAGTATATGTTTATGGGACTAAGGAATATGGCAACCATTTCCTTCTGTGTACCACAGTATCCTGACTGCTATATCATCTGCAATCACATCCCTTTTTGACAAAAGTCAGTAAACAAGTTACCACTCTAATAGCAAGCCATTAATATCTATACAACATTAAAAAAGGATGAGGAGGAGGGAGATAACTTAACACTGTATGGTGTGCATAGATGTTCATGATTTCACCTGTTTTCAGAGAAGACTTCATGGCCTTATTGTTTTGTGTAGTGATGGCGTTGGCCGTACTGGCTCATTCATCTGCATCAACTCCCAGTTGGAGCGGCTGAAGACAGAAGGTGTGGTCGACTTGTTCCAGACCATCAAATTAATTCGCACACAGAGGGCAAAGCTAGTGCTTGAAACTGTAAGCTATTTTTATGATGCTAACTCATACATGCCAACTTTCTTTCAACAGAATCTGGTACAGGAAAATCATGCCCGTTGTCTATATCTAAAAATTAATTTAACTTCAGCTAGACAAATAACTAGAACCACAAAACATGATATGGCTAACTAAAATTACGATGATTTGTTAATGAACAGTTTCTACTAAAATGATGATCAAGTGTTTCATATCAATACTAACATTCACTCTTCTGTTACGGATAGTCTTGTTGCTTGTTTGTACATTGAGAGGGGCTCCTCAGAAAGTTTAACCTCATAGCATCAACCACCTATGCTGTGCTAGTTGGATTGGATGCACTCTGAAAATAGAGAATGCTCGTTCACGATCAGCATTAGATACAGTCATCAGTTTGTATAATTTTGCAAATCTCGTTTCCTATCAAGACACCTTATCTTCCCTAACTTCTAACAAAAATTCCTACTTGGGGCTTCAAGGTTCCAACTGCAGCAGAAACCTATGCAGGTGAACTGCTGGAGAACACGAAACTCTCGAAGGTGATCTGCTGGAGAACACTTAACTATGGAAGGTGATCTGCTGGAGAACACTTAACTCTCAAAGGTGATCTGCTGGAGAACACTTAACTCTCATAGGTGATCTGCTGGAGAACACTTAACTCTCAAAGGTGACCTGCTGGAGAACACTTAACTATGGAAGGTGATCTGCTGGAGAACACTTAACTATGGAAGGTGATCTGCTGGAGAACACTTAACTCTTGAAGGTGAACTGCTGGAGAACACTTAACTCTTTGGCTGCGAAGGGATTTACCCAGTAATTTCCCCTGCCCGCGTAGGCTGTTTATCATTTTTGAAATCACCTGATTTTTAATTGGTTTTGTTTTGTATTTTTGAGGCTTGTTTAGGTGAGCATACGAGTGATATTCTGACTATCTCCTAACTTTCTACCCAACACCAGGCTAGAAGAACCTTTTGAGATGGCAAGACAAGTGAAGCTAGACTCCAAGTAAGTATTATTATGTGGATAAGCTAACCAGTTTGTTACATAGATGATCATTATAGCTAGCAAATTAGATGGCGCTTGAAGTGTATAGGCAGTTTTAGCTGATATTTATAGCTAGCAAATTAGCTAGCGCTTGAAGTTGGCAGTTTTAGATAGCCAAGTAGCTAGCGCTTGAAGTGTATAGGCAGTTTGAGCTGATCTTTATAGATGCTAGCGCTTGAAGTTGGCAGTTTTAGACGATCATTATAGCTAATGGCGGTTGAAGTGTATAGGCAGTTTGGGCTTATCTTTATAGCGAGCAAATTAGCTAGCGCTTGAAGTTGGCAGTTTTAGATAGCCAAGTAGCTAGCGCTTGAAGTGTATAGGCAGTTTGAGCTGATCTTTATAGCTGGCAAATTAGCTAGCGCTTGAAGTTGGCAGTTTTAGATGATCATTATAGCTAGCAAATTAGCTAGCGCTTGAAGAAGGCAGTTGTAGCTGATATATAGCCAGCAGTAGCTAGCATTGGAGGTAGCTAGTAGACTACCAAGAAAACCAAGTTGTTCTATAGCTAGTGCTAGTATGTATCTCAGCTCAGCTAGCTTTGGATGATCTACCAACTGTGCTATCATCATGGATAGTACTCAGAATGGTCACAGCTCTCTTGTCCATCCATTTCAAGGCAAGGACACCATTTGTACTTACAACCTGTTCACCTGAACTGTACCAAATGCACCAAAGCCACTGATGGTACAAGTGTATATATCATTATTATTGTGAGTATACTAAAGTCTCCTCAAAGAGTTAACTCTCGAAGGTGATCTGCTGGAGAACACTTAACTCTCAAAGGTGATCTGCTGGAGAACACTTATCTCCATAGGTGAACTGCTGGAGAACACTTAACTCTGAAAGGTGACCTGCTGGAGAACACTTAACTATGGAAGGTGATCTGCTGGAGAACACTTTTAACTATGGAAGGTGATCTGCTGGAGAACACTTAACTCTTGAAGGTGAACTGCTGGAGAACACTTAACTCTCGAAGGTGATCTGCTGGAGAACACTTAACTCTCAAAGGTGACCTGCTGGAGAACACTTAACTATGGAAGGTGATCTGCTGTAGAACACTTAACTATGGAAGGTGATCTGCTGGAGAACACTTAACTCTCATAGGGGATCTGCTGGAGAACACTTAACTCTCAAAGGTGACCTGCTGGAGAACACTTAATTATGGCAGGTGATCTGCTGGAGAATACTTAACTCTCGAAGGTTATCTGCTGGACACTTAACTCTCAAAAGTGATCTGCTGGAGAACACTTAACTCTCAATGGTGAACTGCTGGAGAACACTTATCTCTCAAAGGTGATCTGCTGGAGAACACTTAACTCTCAAAAGTGATCTGCTGGAGAACACTTAATTATGGAAGGTGCTCTGCTGGAGAACACTTAACTCTCAAAGGTGATCTGCTGGAGAACACTTAACTCTCAAAGGTGATCTGCTGGAGAACACTTAACTATGGAAGGTGATCTGCTGGAGAACACTTAACTATGGAAGGTGATCTGCTGGAGAACACTTAACTATGGAAGGTGATCCGCAACAGAACACTTAACTATGGAAGGTGATCTGCTGGAGAAAGTGAAAAAATCCCAAACTCTTCTCTGAGGTGGTCCAACAATGATCAGAAAGACCAATCTGGGGGAAGGAGTTAGCCAAACTGATAATAGTGCTAATGGGGTACAATGTTGCTTACTCACAATTTAGAACAGCCAAGCTTTTAAGAAGTGTATCCTCAAATGGAAATCTAAGTTTCACCTAACTGCACTAAAACTTTTTGAGGGTTTCATCTTCTTCCATTTTGGCATGGTTTATTCACATAGAGATACTACTAACAACCAAGTTTTCATCACTAAGTTGGCAGGTAGAATCCAAGCTGGGTTTGGTCAAATGATCATCTGCTGCTCATATATAGGATCACCTAACAGATTTGCTGCATGGCTCCAGACTAGCCTACTTATCTCGTTATACAATTGATGATTTTTTTGGTCAACTTTTGAAATACAGCATTAAAGCTGGTCAGCTTTGAGGTAGTGGAGAGAAATAGAAGGAAAGGTCGGGTTTTGTAGTTATTCAGCCTAGCTATGATATTACAGACTTTAGTCATTAATGGAAAGAAAGCATGACTTTAGTCCATCATACTGAGAAATGTATCTATCCACACACCAAAGCAAGCTTAAGCAACATGTTGGGTAACGCATTAATATCACTTCTGGCTCAGTTGCAAATAGGGAACACCACAAATCCACAAACTTGTGCTGTCTTTAACTGCTGTGGTAGAAATATAAAAAAATATCAATACAAAACTGATCAATATCCACTGGTCGATAGGGCAGATGCAGCTGACATCAAATACAGATGGATAGTCATCCTTGACCTAGCACCTTTCATTACATGGTGGTGTCTGACATGAATGCCAAACTATTGCTGAAATCCTGGCCATGCTTACTAAGTTAGGTCTTGAGTGCACTGAGCAAGTTTGCAGGTGTACCAATGTTGCATATCCAAAAATCTGCAAACTTTCCCTGTATCGGAACCAAGAATACTTAACTAAATTAATGCAGCAGGACTTGTCAGTTTTTCCACTTGACTCATCCATCATTACTGAGAAGGGTATTTAACATGCTGGTAGTTACTCTCTTAAGAAAGTATGGAACAAGAGCTTCTTTACGATTGCAGTGGCTTTTGTGCGACCACATTAGAATTTTTTTGGCAATGTCAGAATCATGGAACATTTTGCTAAACAATTTGGCATCATGACTGCTGGAGAATTCCAAGTTGTTTAGAAATAATTGTAACACAATGTGTTTCTGCTTCAATGACAGACTGGTAAATAAGCAGACTTTGATGGAGAAATTGCTTGGTCCATTCTTTGTGCTATCTGCTTCTGACATGCATCATGATGACATTGCATCCACCCAATGTGCATTGTGCAAATATCTCACTTATATTTATGTTAATAAATATGTTGCTACTATAAATTAGCTTACCCTTTGAGATGGAGAAATTTCTTTGAATTCTTGTGTCCAGTTTTCAGCAAAATGACATTATATTTAGACTCCCTTAGTAGCCTTGGGTTTTTTCATTTCAACCTTTCTTGCTAAAGCAGAGACCGTAGCTAACTGAGAACTTCTGCATGTGGATTCTTTATTTTTGTCTGCGCTAGTGTCACAATTATTACAATACAATAATCATAAGTTCAAAGTTCAGTTTGCTGAGAATTCACAGTTGAAGTAGCAATCCAGAACATATCCGGGACAGGTTTGCTAGCTATTCTAACACATCCGGGACATTTGGCAGGTTTGCTAGCCATACTAACACATCCGGGACAGCTGGCAGGTTTGCTAGCCATACTAACAAATCCGGGACAGTTGACAGGTTTGCTAGCCATACTAACACATCTGGGACAGTTGGCAGGTTTGCTAGCCATACTAACAAATCCAGGACAGTTGACAGGTTTGCTAGCCATACTAACACATCTGGGACAGTTGGCAGGTTTGCTAGCCATACTAACAAATCCGGGACAGTTGACAGGTTTGCTAGACATACTAACACATCCAGGACAGTTGGCAGGTTTGCTAGCCATACTAACAAATCCGGGACAGTTGACAGGTTTACTAGACATACTAACACATCCGGGACAGTTGGCAGGTTTGCTAGCCATACTAACACATCCGGGACAGTTGGCAGGTTTGCTAGCCATACTAACACATCTGGGACAGTTGCTAGACATACAGAAGATTATAACATTTTTTTATTACAATTCCCCCTCCCTACCCACCACCCCTACCCTCACCGCCCACCCCCCACCCCCCATCACCTATTTTGTGTTGCTTGTTGTCTCAGATTATTTGTACGAAGATGGCAAAGTCCATATACATATTACCTAAATAATAGCAACTAATGATTTGTTGATTATACATAGCTTGTTGTGTCATTATTGCTATATGTTATTCTGTACATTTGTGTAAAAACAGGGACAGTATGCATTTGCCCATCAAGTATTGGCTGACTACATGAAAATAACATGATTTCACACTCACCAGCAGAAGAACTGTTGTTATTTGCACACAAGATGTAGTGGTAGTGTGTGTTAGTATATGTAATGTGATATATATAATTTCATTTTCTGTTTCGTTTCTTTTTAGTCATGTGACCTGATATACTCATAGAGTTTACGTGATGTATTTAAAATTTCCCCCTTTTTGTGTTGTTTGCTGTATCGGATTATATAAAGATAGCTAAGTCCATGAAGCACAATATTGTGTTGTGTGTGAGTGAGTGAGGGGAGAAAGGTATATGGTGGGGTGGGGTGGGGGGCTCAAAAAGGCTAAGTATGCAATTGTACTTGTTAAGAAATGTAACCTAAAAAATTACATAGCAGATGTATATAGTTGTGTCATAGCAGATGTATATAGTTGTGTCCCAGCAGATGTATATAGTTGGGTCCTAGCAGATGTATATAGTTGTGTCCTAGCAGATGTATATAGTTGTGTCCTAGCAGATGTATATAGTTGTGTCCTAGCAGATGTATATAGTTGTGTCCAAGCAGATATATATAGTTGTGTCCTGGCAGATGTATATAGTTGTGTCCTAGCAGATGTATATAGTTGTGTCCTGGCAGATGTATATAGTTGTGTCCTAGCAGATGTATATAGTTGTGTCCTAGCAGATGTATATAGTTGTGTCCTAGCAGATGTATATAGTTGTGTCCTAGCAGATGTACATAATTGTGTCCTAGCAGATGTATATAGTTGTGTCCTAGCAGATGTATATAGTTGTGTCCTAGCAGATGTATATAGTTGTGTCCACAGTATCTTATATTTTCAACAACCTGAAGACGGAAGATGCAATAGTAAGAGAGCATCTAGTCGAAACATCGAGTGAGTGAGAATAGGTGTTTGCTGTTGTTGTTTTGTATTTGAAGTAGGTCAAGTTCGATAAAGAATGAACTAGCTGCACAAACATGTGCGGGTCTGGAGCTATCTTGTGTGAGCTAGCTGCACAAACATGTGCGGGTCTGGAGCTATCTTGTGTGAGCTAGCTGCACAAACATGTGCGGGTCTGGAGCTATCTTGTGTGAGCTAGCTGCACAAACATGTGCGGGTCTGGAGCTATCTTGTGTGAGCTAGCTGCACAAACATGGCAGCGGGTCTGGAGCTATCTTGTGTGAGCTATCTGCACAAACATGTGCGGGTCTGGAGCTATCTTGTGTGAGCTAGCTGCACAAACATGTGCGAGTCTGGAGCTATCTTGTGTGAGCTAGCTGCACAAACATGTGCGGGTCTGGAGCTATCTTGTGTGAGCTAGCTGCACAAACATATGCGGGTCTGGAGCTATCTTGTGTGAGCATGCTGCACAAACATGGCGGCGGATCTGGAGCTATCTTGTGGGAGCTAGCTGCACAAATATGTGTGGGTCTGGAGCTATTTTGTGTGAGCTAGCTGCACAAACATGGCGGCGGGTCTGGAGCTATCTTGTGACAAGTGAAAATGCTAAAACAATTTCAATGTTTGTTGTTCAACAAACATGTTTTGATAATATAAGAAGCATGGAAAATATATTTCTAATTCTCAATGAACTCTCAACACTATACATAATCAACTTAAAATTTGCTTCTCGATGTTTTGACTAGGTGTTCCAACCTTCATCAGGAATATTTCAGATGAAGGTTGGAGCCTATTCTTATGCAGAAGCATTGGAATAGGCTAGAATTCTGTAACGTACGGTTTCAATTGTGCAGGGGAAATGTTTATGTCATAATCCCATGTTCCTGAAACAATTCAATTTTGAATAAACAGGATATCTTGAATACTCCTACCCCTTAAATTAAATTAGACAGAAATCCAAACTGAAAAGTTTAAAATGTAGAAAGCAGCTTTACCATCCGGTTACCGTACACTTTTAAATTTGGAGTTAATATCCCCAAAAAGTTTGTCTTAGGTTGGAAATTTTGAAATAGCCAGGAATTTAACAAATTCCTAGATCAGAAATTAAATTTTTATAGTGGAAATTATTTTCACAGCTCAGAAACTCAACTTTCCCTTTCTTCTATATATATAGATTTTTTAACGTCTGTTTGTCAGTCTGTGTGTCCTTTATGCATAGCTACAGTTTTGAAGCTAGGAAGCTCGAATGTAGCAGGAAGGTGTACTTTTGCACTGGGACAGACATAGGCTATGTTACGTTAACTAACATTCAAACTGAACGTCAACATTCCAAAAAATGGTTATGAATGTCAGCCATTAGGAAATACCTCTATATGCATTTTTCATATCTGTGACGATAGCACACACAAATGCTAAAATTGCCTCAACTGATTCCGACAATTTAAAAAAGTATATAGATAGCTCTTTGTCCTTTTTTTAGCATTAATTTGTTGTTTAGAGATGGCTTATTTCAAGGCTCATTAATAATAGTACCATGCTATATATAAAATGTTTGATAGAGTAACATTGGGGATCAATACTCAGAGGGGGAGCATGTCCCCCATTCTCAATTTGAGCTCCTTTGCTTCAAATTTTATCCCTTTCCCAGGCAATGCCTGGCTCCTCTACTTGTATACTACAATAGCATGGTTTATATATGAGGTAATGTAGTGGTAATGCATTGTAAGTGGCCAAATTTCATTACAAACATGCTATCACATGTTAATACCATGCAACATATTAGAACCAGTTTCTGTACTATGCCAAAAAATGACTGTATCAATGCTTTTACGCATGCTAACTACACCTTTTTGTGATGGGGAGTTGTATGGAAAACTTGGTATTGCTGGGCATGGCAGATAGTGGTTAGACAATACTATATACATACACTCAGACACAATCGATCCATACCTATTATCATTGTCCTACATGTACGCATCACATTACTAGCCAGTCTGTATACACATTGCTATTCGTGAACTACCAATTCTGATTCAGTGGCATCACGACCAAATGCACGGGTAACCTTCCTTAAATAATGCACAGGTCACCAACCTTAAATAATGCACCGGTCACCCACCTTAATTAATGCACAGGTCACCCACCTTTAAATAATGCACGCAGTGCAGTAGGAACAGGGGGCAGCTGCAGTGCCCCCCCAATATATTCTCCATAAAATTATGTTCACAGAGGCTAACAGCTATTACATGTGGCTAACACTTTTATAACGCTATTCTCCATTAAAAACGTTAGGATACTACTAACATCTATTACATGTGGCTAACACTTATACACTAATGCAGTGTAGCTAGAATGTTCTATTTAGTGCACTATGCATGGCTGTAGTAGTGACTATGACTGAAAAAAGAAGAAAAATAGACAACAGTCAGTTAGGCATCAAGTCCTTCTTTCGTCCATCAGTGGAAGCACCTCCACTTGAAGGTATGTATACAAGTTAGCTATAATTATTAGTAGTTATTGCTAAGTTGTCCCTTTTTATTGCTATGATGTTAAATTAAATTTGACAGAGGTTGACAAAGAAGATTCAAATGATAGTGCTGAGGAAATGTGTTCTGATACTGACATAAGTGAGTCTATTACTGGTAGCACCACCACTTCAT
Source organism: Cladorhizidae sp. MBARI D1340-BT2 (assembly GCA_028752905.1). Taxonomy (NCBI): domain Eukaryota; kingdom Metazoa; phylum Porifera; class Demospongiae; order Poecilosclerida; family Cladorhizidae; species Cladorhizidae sp. MBARI D1340-BT2. The sequence continues at coordinate 54,082,658 of JAQNBH010000011.1, forward strand.
CCAGAACCTCAACTGTGTGTAATAGTTTGGTACTGTACCAGAGGGACAATCAATCAACCAACTGATGAAGCTTTGCTAACCAAAACAGAAAAAAATTATGGTTCTGGAAGAAATCTTCAGAAAAGGCAATTTCTCTCATCATGGTACAAGTCGTTCGCATGGATTCACTTTTGCTCCGAATCATTAAAAGTATTTTGCTACTACTGTCAAGCAGCGGACAAATCAGGGGTTACAGTTATGAGCACAAAAGCCCAATCAGTCTTTAGTAGAGTTGGATATTCTAATTGGAAAAAAGCCACTACACGATTTAAAGAGCATGAGTGTTCTCTAGCTCACAGGGATGCTATAGCAGCTCGTATTTCAACAAGGTCAAGCTGATAGTATCCAAATTAGCAGGAGACATAGTCTGATGAAGCAGTTTTCTGCTTTACATTATTTATTACGACAAGGTATTTCTGTCAGAAATGACCATAGGTGGCTCTAATTTGACTGTTATGCTCAAGCAGGTGCTCGATGAAAAAGCTTGGGTAAAAGCCAAAAAATTTCAGTCCCCAGAAATAATTAATGAAATTATTCAGCTAATGGCTCATAAAGTGTTACGTTCAATGATTGTCGATTTACTTCCTCAGCGGTGGTTTTCGCTCTTGGCCGACGAAACTAGGGATGTTTCCAATCGTGAACAGCTTGTTATTACTCTGCGATGGGTGTCAGAAAATTATGAGATTAATGAGGATTTCTTTGGCCTCATTCAAGTTGATGCCACTACAGCTGAATGCATCTTCTTGTCACTGAAACATTGCTTACTTTCTTTAGGCATTCCTTTTGAGCTTTGCAGGGGTCAGGGATATGACGGAGCAAGGAATTTTCAGGGTCATATTAGTGGTGTTGCCAGACGATTTCAAGATGAAAACAGGTCTGTGCACTGTCTTGCTCACTCTGTGAATTTGTGTCTACAAGATGTTGCCAGAAATAGCAAGTGTATAAAGGAAGCCTTAAATTTTGCTATGGAAGTCATCCAATTAATAAAATATTCACCAAAGAGGCAAGTAGTATTTGAAAAAGTTCAAAGGCAGCAAGAAGGCTCACCTAAATCAGGAATTCGCAGTCTTTGCCCAACTAGGTGGACAGTCCGCACTGGAGCAATGCAAGCAATTCTTGATAATTATGAGTCACTTCAAGTAACTATGGAAGCATCCTCACATGATTCAGATGACTGCTCTAGGAAAACCTACTTTGGCTTGAAGCTTTCTATACTAATTTTTAGCATTACAGAACAGTTGTCAGTTACACTCCAAGGAGTAAATACTACTGTTGATGATTGATTTGCTGCAGTTAATGTCACCATTCACGCTCTGACCAAGTACAGAAATGATGAAATGTTCAAAACAGAGACAAGTGTGATGAACCAGTATTACCTAGGCAACGACGACTTCCAAGGAGATTAAATGATGGGTCAGAGGAGCATGCTTTTAGTTTTTAGTTCTTCTATTGAGTACCTTTACAGAAAAGAGTATTTTGAAGTAATGGAGATCTCGAAAAACGGTTCACACAGAAGAATTTTCTCTTTGTGAGAAGCATCGAGACTCTGCTGATTGATAGTGCTAATGGCAAACCAGTAACTCTGTCTAGATGATAGCGCAGCTACGCCTTTGTCGCAGATCACACTGGATATGAATCAGAACCTGTCTTTGACAATGTGTGCATCAACTGAGCATAGTGTATGTCTGCGCATGCGTACATGTATGAATACGTATAACGGGTAAGGGGTCAACCTATACAAGAGAATACATACATAGCGATCTACTAGACCAATGTCCACTACCTCCCCCAAGTTGGCACTGGTGCCTGCTGAAGTTAGTAGATCAGTTGTGGCCTTAGCGGTCAATGGGCTTCGGCCCGCGTTTGCTGCGTCGGGGTGGTGGTGGCTTCGCGGTCAGGCTGCTCTGAGCAGGCAGATGACGGGGTGACCTGGGAGTAATGATGGACCTTGCTGCTGCCGGCCTGTTCAAGGCAGGTGTGGAGGGCGGACTGGTCACAGGTTGGGTGGCCTGGGTCGGAGGTGGAGCCCGGGCGACGGAGGCATAGGAGCGTCCCGTGTGTGGGGTGGCCGGGGTGATACTCAAGGGATTGGGGTTGGTTGGAGGTCCTGGGGTGGTGGCTGTGGTGGGCTCTGGCACGGTGTGGGCCTCGGTGTGAGCGTTGGTTGGTGGGTAGTCAATGATCGGCTCTGGCTCCGGATGGGTGACGGTCGTTGTGTTGTTGGGGTAGGGTGTGTCGGCAAGTGGGAGTGGTGGTAGTTCCTCGGTTGGGTGGGGGGTGTACCGGCGCAGGAACCGGCGGTTGCGGGTTGTGAGGCGGCCGGAGCCGTCGGTCCGTACGCCGTACTGATGGTATTGTAACACTTCCACTACCGTCCCCGACTTGTCCCATTTGGTCGGGTGTCGTCCTGTCTGGTTTTGGATGAGCACGGTGTCACCGTTCTTGAGGGGGGAAAGGCCCTTGGTGTGCTCATCCCATCTCGCGCGACCTGCCACGGCTCGCTTGGAGAGAGCTCTCTCCCTGAGGTCGAGCGTGTCTGTCCATTCTGTGTGGGGCAGGTATCTGCCAGGTAGGCTGGGGAGGAGATCACGCGTTGGTCGGCCAAAGACGCATGTCGCTGGGGACATCTTGGTGTCTGCGTCCGGGCAGTTACGATAAATCAGTAGGGCCTTGTGGAAGGCGTCGGACAGGGTGCCGTTGGGGCCAGTGTTCCCTGCGATTAGCCTCTTCATGGCCTTTACTGCTACTTCGGCTCTGCAGTTAGCGTGGGGGTGGTACGCCGAGGATGTTCGATGCTGTACGCCCCAGTTAGTAAGGAACGATCTTGTCTTGTGTGCCGTAAATTCTGGGCCGCCGTCGGAGGTGAGCGTGTCTGGTATGCCGTACGTCGCAAAGGTATCACGGAGGGTTTGGGTTAATCCAGCTGCACCGTCCCCGGATGGGGTGACGATGGGCCAGTTGGAGTACCTATCGACAAGGACCAGGTATACCAGTCCAAGGTGGTGGAAGAAGTCCCCGCATACGTGCTGGAAGGGGTATGCGGGGGTTTCCGGTGTGACTGAGGGCATGGCCGGCTGGGATGGAGCGTTGCCGTTGCAGACAGTGCAATTGGCCCGTGTTGCAGTGATGTCCTTGGATATGCCAGGCCAGAAGATGGATGATTCCGCTCGGGCAGTCATCTTGCTCGTGCCTTGGTGAGCGGCGTGTAAGGTGTCCAGACAGGTGCGGCGGAGCTTGGTTAGAATGACGATTCGGTCTCCGTACGTTATGATGCCATCTACTGCTGAAAGGGAGTCTCGGTAGGGAAAGAAGTCCCGGATTGCCGGGGACATCAGGTGCTGTTTGTCCGGTGGCCCTTCCTCTATGGTGAGGGCAAGGTCCTGCAGGCTGTCGTCTGCTGCAGTGGCGATCTGGATGGCCTCCCAGCTGAGGGGGATGGCAGTGATGGCTGCGCAAATTGCCGTGGAAAGGCCCACATCGTCGTCCTCGGGCGTGATCGAGATGCCCGCAAGCAGGGCGGAGGGGATCTTGATGCCTGTGTGGGGGCACGCAGTGTCGGGCGCCGTGCTGTCGTCCTGCAGAGCCATTCTCGCTGGGCTGGGGATGCCGGTGGGGTGGCGTAACAGGGCGTCGCTGGTTCGGTTGCAAACTCCGGGTATGTGCACCATGGTGAATCGGTACCTTAGCGTTTTCTCCTTAAGGTTTCTGAGACGCGTGTTGGGGATGTCCTCAAGGGATCGGTCCCCGAACAGTTTCACCAAGGGTTTGTGGTCAACGGCTATGACCAGGTTGGAGCATCCGAGAACAAAGTGGCGGGCCTTGTCCAGGGCATCAGCGACCGCTAGGGCCTCTCCCTCGATCGGTGCGTATCTCGACTCGGCTGCATGTGTGAACCTGGAGCCGACCAGGGTGACCTTCCAACCCTCCTGGCAACAGAAGATCTCCTGGGACGGGCACTGGCAGTGCTTCTGGAATAGCCAGTACCCTACCCCGTCCTTGCTCCAGTCCGTCGCCAGGCAAGTTGGGCGCTCCTTGTCAAAAAAATTCACGCCCTCTTGGATCCGTGTGGTGATCTCCTTCGACGCGTCAAAAGCGAGTTGGAGGTCCTGGGTCCATGCAAAGGTGGTGGAGGGTTTGAGTTGGGACCGGAACGGGGACATCACCGACGTCATGGAGAATGCGAAGGCTACCTGGTTCACGAGACCGAACCAGGCGCGAATGTCTGTTATCCCCATGGGTGTCGGGAAGTCAGTGATTGCTCGGATATACCTGCTGCAGGGCTTGACTTCGTCCGTTGTTATGAGGAACCCGGCAAATTCCACCTCGTCCTGTGCGAACCGGAACTTGTCCGGGTTCAGCGTGATACCATTCCTGGCGCAGACATCGAGCCACTCCGTGGCCTGGTGGAAGGCGTCCTCTATGGACTCCGACCACAGGAGGGTGTCGTCTATGCACTTGGTTTTATTTGGTATCTCCGCGACCAGGCTGTCGTACCTGGCCGTGTACGCATCACCATAGGCAATGTATCCCTGGGGGGCGGAGCAGTATCTATATCGACCCCACGGGGTTATAAACGTGGTGTAGTGACGGTCGGGCTCCGCGAGGGCAACGGAATGGTACCCGTTCCATGCATCGAAAATGGTCTTCTTCGATCGGGTCGGGACAGCTCTGGCTTGATGGAAGGGTGATTGAGTGTGATGAGTTTCACGTGTGGCATGGCGGTACAATTGCTGGAAATCAATTGTCCTGAGGGACCCGTTCTTTTTGGTGCAAATGACCATCCGATGGCACCAAGTGTCCGGGGTCCCCAGGGGGACTTGTTCCAGCACTCCTAGGCGGACATCGCGGTCCAGTCCAGCCTTCACTTCCTCCTGCCAGTGGATGGGGATGGCAATGGGGGTGTGGCAGGGTTTAGGGACAGCGTGTGGGTCAATGTTGAGCCGGAGTGGTGGGCCGGACATCATTGGTAACGGCTGGTGCTCACAGGTGTTAAAGCTGCTCGCCTTGTACAGGTCCCTGAGGCGTAGTTCCAGCCTACCCCTATTGGCCTCAGTCGCCGGGAATGGTAGGCTTGTAGGTCGGGGTGGGGCTTGTGCTCTAGTGGGGCATGAGCAAGTCTTAGAGACGGTTTGTGGACTCACATGAGGTGGAGGTAATGATGTCGCCTTGAGAGGTCTGGGTGGCGTGGTCGCAACCACGGCGGGCGTGGTGGTTCTTGTCTGCAGGTGTGCATGGTAGGAGTGTTGTGTTGGTCCAGTTTGGGCTCCCCACCCCGTCTTCCCAGCCTTGTTGTTTCCCAGAGGTAGCATAGGCGTGCTGTGGGGGAAGTCCCTGGGGAGCAACCGCAGGTCGACGCAGGTAGCCAGACTCAGGTAGAGCTTGTTTGCAATGCCTGCCATCTGCCTGGACTCGAGGCCGGTGATGTTGGCCTTGATTCTCAGAATGGCGGCTCCCAAGATAGGCAGGTTGTTGCCACTTGCAGAGTGCATGACTAGATTGACAGGGATGAGGTCATCTGCTGTCAACCGGAGCTTAGTCATGAGTTGTGGGCCAGCCAGGCAACTCTGGCAGCCAGTATCTGCCATAGCGCAGGCTGCGATGCCTAACGTCTCGATTCTCAGGGAATGGCCATGGTGGCGGAAGTCCTCCGAGCGTGCAGAGACGATGACATCAATGTGGGGCTGTGGTTGGGACATCTCCTGGGTCCAGCGACGGGTGTCTGGGTTCCACTGCTGGTGGTCGAGGGTCCCCTCAACCATTTTGTCTACCTGTTCGTAGATGGCGCTCTCCTGTTCTATGGATCCTTGCCAGCACATCTGGGCTGTATGATTCTGCCGTCCGCAGGAGGGGCAGGTGGTTCCGAAGGCCGGGCAATGTATGCGCCTGTGAGCTGTTCGTTCCTGTTCTCCGTGACCTGGAAGGCCACAGAAGTTACACACACCTCGCTTGATGGGTGTGTTTCTGGTGGCGCGTTGAGGTGGCAGGCTCTGTCCCCTAGTTGATGACGTTCTCTGGTTGGGGTAGCCGGGTTCTCGGTGTGGTGTGGTTAGGGGGTGGAGCATGTTGTCGGGTGGGCGTGACCTTGCCTGGTCCCAGCCCCGGTCGTGAGGGGGGCGTCGCTGCTGGCGCCTGTACGTGCTGCTCACTGCCTCCGTACCCTCATCATCATCGATGGCGCTAGTGGAGGTGGGCGTGGTCATTGATACTGCCGACCTTTTACCAGCTGCCCTCACCTCCACAAATCTAATGGTCTCTTCCACCCCCATGCTCTGGTCTGGGTGTTTAAGGAGATCCTCTTGGATTTCTCCATCAGCTAACCCAATACATAACTGATCCGCCACCCTCTCCTCACCTTGATTGGAGATGGCCTTGCAGTTAGTACATTTCTTAATGAAATAGCATACCTCGGCCTGGCCTCGGAGTCTGGCCGCGAAAGCCCTCACTGGTTCGCCCCTGTCCTGAACCATCTGGCTCAGAACCACCCTGGCCACCTTGGGGGTTTCCTCCTTCACCGCTAGGGCTCTTATCGCTCCCAGTAGGTCCCTCTCGCTCATGTCCTCCAGTTTGACCGGGCCGACTGCATTTCGAGTGATGTCACGTCTGAGTTTACTAGCACAGCACTCGAGGAGTTGCACCGCGATGTCTTGTTCTGTGAGCTGTACTGCCCCAGCGTAGGCCTTCCACCTAGTCAGAAAATACGTCCAATTCTCCGTGGTCCCTCCCGATGTCATCTCCGGTCTCTTCACGGGAGCAGGTTTATCCTTGGTCGCTCGGCTGTGTCCCATAGCATGGGTGGACAGGACGACTGCTGTTACTGCCGGATCCAGATCAGCCGGGGTGCTGTAGGTACATCCAGGGAAGGGGCATCTGACCGCTTCCATCTTGGTGGGCATTAAATGGGGTCTCCTATTATAGTTTCCTTAGGGATCCTCCACAGTGTTGCAAACGATGCTACAATAGTCAAAGGCTAGACTATGCTCGGTTGATGCACACATAGATGATAGCGCAGCTACGCCTTTGTCGCAGATCACACTGGATATGAATCAGAACCTGTCTTTGGCAACAACTGAGCATAGTGTATGTCTGCGCATGCGTACATGTATGAATACGTATAACGGGTAAGGGGTCTACCTATACAAGAGAATACATACATAGCGATCTACTAGACCAATGTCCACTACTGTCTGATGAAATTGTTGATCTTTACCAAAGGGATATTGACATGCAGAAGTTAAGGCAGCTCCTTCCAGATGCCATCAAATCGGTAAATATGGATGGAATTCCAGTTAGAGAAGTGACACGAATACAAACCATTTGTGATGTTTTTAACAAGCAACCCAGTTTGAAAAAAATTATTTACAGAAGTGCATAAGCAGCTATATCTAACCATTCCAGTCACTATAGCTTCAGCAGAGCGCAACTTTTCTTCTCTTAAAGCGTATCAAAACCTACCTGAGATATTCGATGAAGCAACAACGCTTAAATCATTGCATGATGCTCAACGTACATCGGGACAGAACTGATGCACTCGATCTGAACAGCATTATGAAAGAATTTATTGAAACTAATGAAACACCTATAAACTATTTTGGACATTTCTGAATAATTATTATATACTATAATTATAAAGAATCTTCAAACATGTTGCATATAACTAACTATCTCGGATCAGGATCTGCCCCCCCCCCCCCCCCAATATTTTTTTCCTTCCTACCCTACTGGAAAATTATACGTTGGTACTGCTGCAACAGATATAGGACATGCCAGAGCTACTCCTATAGAAAGACTGGTCATTTGTGAAGCTGCTTCCCTTCTACAAAACTGGGAAATTGTCACAACTTTATTGGGGAGTGTGATATCTTGGCTCTTTCATAATGGCAGCTTAAAAATAAAGTTAAAACTCATCAGCTAAAACTCCCTTTGGCAACTTCTTTGTATCATAAATGTATTCAGCCTCAAAACAGGTAAAGTAGTAAACCGGCAGCTCAATAACCATTAGAACTTCTCATCTCTGCTATGTACCTATCTCCTGTTCTTCCCACAGATAACTGTCATGCAATATGTTCATTCCTCATTCAGCAAGCGAAGTGCGCCCCTCTAATCAAGTCAATTGATTTTTTTCACATGATTTAATAATATATGAATGTTTATAGAGCTTTACCACTACACTACATGGACCCATAATACACAGACTGCTAGTTGGTATACTGAGTGATGTGCATGCTCTAACACATACCTCTTTGTAATTATTTTTATGAAACTATAGAAGATGGCATAAAAACTATTAGAAAAGAGTGAGGTGTCTCGGAGACCAACAAGAGAAGGAAAAAAGACAGAGATAAGGAAGAACAAGAATAGTGCTAGGTAGAGTGCTAAAAATTGTGCATCTGAATCAGAGGGTGCTTCTCTGTTATCGTAGGAAGATAAACAACGACCAGCATTGTTGTCTCTCTGGCTGAGACATTTTTTTCCTTCTTCACCTCACTTTTTTGCCAAACAATGTACTGCATTTTTTACTGTAAGCGACTACCACATGACTTCATACATGGCAAAGACAAATTGATTTATGGATTCTGCACCAATTATTCATCAACCACTAAAAACTCTGTAAAAAGTCATCAGTACCATGAACACACTTGCATACAATAAACAGCGTGTCCATGTGCAATAGGAGCCACAAAGCTGAACTGAGCAGGTTACTAGTAGGCTAGGCATTGAGTGGCAAGCAAAGAAAGAGAAAAATGCTAGAGGTATATGTAACAAACCAAGTTGCTTGAAGTAACCACACTCAATCAACTAATCAATCAAATAAGATAAGTCAGCAAACAATCGATAAGTATTTAACCAGGCAATAGCTAAGCAAAGTCACTGTCCTCCTCTAACATGAAAAACCATGCGACCATGTGCCGTCTGAACACGTGATTCATTATGACCACAAACCACAGTGTTAACAAGATGTAAAACAATGCACAAGCAATTAAGGTAACAATCAAACTAACTATGCAAGATTATTAATTAAATGAAACCGAAACATCTCCCTTCGTTTCTTCTTTTTTCTCTTTTCTTTCTTTCTTTCTTTTCTTTTTTGTGTGGATTATTCGTATCTTGCAGGAGCTCTGATTCTCCTGCCAAATTAAGAGAAACATGTAGACCTCAGTGGTATAGAGGGCACTGGTGGAGTTGAGAGCTATGTGTGGTTGTCATCCTGCATAGAAGGCACTGGCACAGGTGCCTGCATAGAAGGCACCAGTACAGGTGCTTCGTGAGCACATGAGGATTGGGACAGCATTGATGGAATCACATCAGGAAACTCTGATTCAGGCTCAAGTGTTTCTACTTCACTCGGAGAGGTTCTTAGCTGATGACGATTGCGTCGGTATAGCCTTCCTCCACTCTCTATGAGATAGGACCAAAAGCCAATAGACCGTTGAACTCTGGCGGGAGACCATTCTTCTTGACCAGGGAGTTTCATCTGTACCTGTTCTGCCGATGTTAGTACGGAGAGTTCCTTGGCTTTCCGATCATAGACAGCTGCTTGCTTTTCCTTGGCAATCTTCATCAATGTTAAAGTATTCTTTGGAATCTCTGGCTGTGGAAGTTTTTCTGGAGTTGGCAGTAGTGTACGGGAGACTGGCGTCCGAAGATCTTCTGAGCTGGCGATGTGCCTGTAGCCTCTTGTGGGGTGTTGCGAAAATCGAGTAGTGCTAGACAGATATCTGGACTTCTCAGCCTTCTTCATTAGGCCTTTGCAGATTTTACTGCATTCTCAACCCTGCCATTGCTCTGGTGATATCTTGGCGAAGATGTTATGTGTCGAAACTTCCACATTTTCGTGAAACGATTGAAGACATCGCTATCATACTGTGGACCATTATTCGAAACCAGTATATCTGGAATTCCATGTCGAGCAAAATGCACAGCAAGTTTCTCTATCACAGTTGTAAACAGGGTATCTTGTAGTTAATCAACTTCAAAGTAACTTGAATAGTAGTCGAACTTGAATAGTAGTCGACAGTGATTAGGTAGTTTCTTTGACTGAACGAGAACAAGTCTGTCCCAACTTTGGACCATGGTCTTTCAGGAACTTCGTGTGGTTGAAGTGGTTCTCGGCATTGCTCAGGTTTGAAACTAAGACAGACTGAGCATTTTGACACATAATCTCTTACATGTGCATTCATCCCCGGCAGGTAAAACAATTCTCTAGCTCTGCGAATACATCCTTCCATTCCAATGTGGGAGGCATGAAGTAAGCGTAACATGTCTCTGTGCAGACAGGCTGGAACAACTACTCGGTCACCTTTGAAAAGCAAACCATCTTGAATGCTGAGTTCGTTTCTCACAGCGAAGTACGGATGAGCAAATGTTGGAGCTCCATCCCGTTGTTTCGGCCACCCTTTCTGGATGAGTTCCATAACAATCTTAATATCTTCATCCTCTGCTGTAGCAGCTTTGATGATGGATAGTTGATCTTCTTGCACATCCAAGTCTTCCACTGAACGAACATTTTCTAACTCTTCTTGAAGAACCTTCTTACCAGGCATCTTATTGGGTGATATCAAATAAGCACGAGACAGTGTGTACAGAGTACTTCCTTTCTTGTATACGATGTTGAGGTCGTATTTTTGAAGGCGTAACATCATCCGCTGAAGCCTCTTTGGAACTGTGTAGATGGGTTTTTTAGCGAGTGCTTCTAGAGGCTCTTGATCCGTTTCGACGGTCACTTTTCTCCCATAATTATACATAGTAATCAAACCTTTCACAACCGTTTCCAATAGCAAGATTCTCCTTTTCGATTTGAGCATAATTTTGCTCAGTAGTAGTAAGCGCATGGGATGCGACACTAACTGGTTGACCCTTCTGCATCAGTGCTGCACCCAATCCATTCTGGGATGCATCACATTGAATAGTGAGTTCTTCCTTGAGGTCATAATACCGCAGGACTGGTGCACACGTAATCAGTCTCTTTACTTCCTCCCATACAGCTTGATGGCGCTCATTGAAGTGCCATACCACATCTTTCTTCTCCAGCTCGCGGAGTGGTGCACAAACACTCGAGAGATGAGGTAGAAATTTTGCCAAGTATGTGACCATTCCTAGAATTCTTTTCAATGCTGATACGTCATGTGGTGTAGGCATGCTCAGAATTGCCTCCACCTTGTTCGGGTCTACAACCAGTCCTTCATGGGTGAGATGATGACCAAAAAAATTTACTGCATGTTTCTGAAGTTAAATTTTTTCCGAGTTGAGTCGAAGTCCCCTTTCTCTGACTCGCTCAAGAAAACGGTGAAGGTTATGATCGTGATCAATCATGGCATCTGAATCAGTGTCTCCTCGGCCAATAATGAGGAAGTCATCCATGTAAACTTCAATGCCTTGGAGACCTTCAATGATTTCATCCATTCTTGCCTGGAATATCTCAGATGCCGAATTCAAGCCAAATCACAACCTGATTCTCCCAAATGGAGTATTGAATGTCGTGAGAAAACTTGACTTGTCATCAAGCTTGATCTGAAGGAAACCTGTCTTGGCGTCAAATACACTAAAGATCTTGGAATTATGAAGCCGCGATGCTACACCTTCAAGTGATGGTGATGGGTAGTGAGCACACTTACTGCCTTATTCAGGTCCCTTGGGTCTAAGCACACTCTGACCTGCCCATTCTTCTTGGGTACAACCACCACCCAAGGTGTTGGTTCACACACAGGTACCAACACTTTCTTTTCAACCATGTCAGTCAATTCGGCTTTCAGTGGTCCACGCAGTGCCACAGGTACCTTTCGAGGTGCATGTATTGTAGGGGTGACCTCATTGTCAATTTGGATTCTGTAGGTTCCTGGTAGGCATCCTAGTCCTCCGAACACATCTTCAAACTGGCGCAGTAGCGTGTCTTCTCTCACTACATCATGTTTTGGAGTTGAGCAAGTCATCGTGTGGAAATCTGAATCTATGATCTTCCACATGATGCAAGGGAAAGTATAGGAACACCAGGGCCTTTTGCTATCAAGAAATCAGCCAAGTATACAGCTCCCTTGCGGGCAATTGACAGTTGAGCTTTACCCTTTGGTTGTTCAGTGGCTCCATTATGCATACGAAGAACAATCCTTGTCTTCTGTAGCTTCTGGAGCGATGAATCTCCAGTTGCTTTGACATAATCTTGGACAGGTAGTATGTTAACTGTTGCTCCAGTGTCAAGTTGAAATGGTACAGCATACTTCTTGTTCACTTGAAATGTGGCAAACACCTGCCTTCTGGAGCTGGAATGCGTAGCTTGATGAAGCTGGACAACTTGGACCTCTTCCATTTCATCAACTTGACATGTAGATTGCTTCCTAGATCCACATACACTACTGATCTTTTGCCACATTTGTGGCATGATTTGCCAAGAGCTGGACACATTGCTTTCTTGAAACTGTGCTTTCTGCCATAAAACTTACACTGGCGAGCTAGAATTGTCCATGGCATACAAGATGATGTATCATATTTATCTTCTGATTTATCCTTTGAAGATTCAAACCTGTCTCCCACTTCTTTCTGCCTATGACCCATCCTGGATACTGCATGAGCATGCGTTGACAACTCTTGGGCTCTTTGGCTTTCGACACATTTTTCGAGGGTGAGATCCCGTTTCCCAAACAGTTTATGGCGGATTACGTCATCTTGTATGCCATGGACAATTCTATCTCGGACCATTCGGTCTCTTTGGTTTCCACAGTTGCAAGTGGAGGCTAATTTCATTAATACTGTCATGTATGTGATTGTGGATTCTCCAGACATTTGGTCATGCTTCATGAAATTGTAGGACTCGAAAGTCTCATTAGCTTCTGGGACACACCTCTCTTCAAACTTTGTGAGAACTGTTTCAATGTTGTTTGTGTCTTCTTCGTTGTCCCAATTGAATGTTTCTAACAGCTTCATCTCCTACCAAATTCTTGAATGCTGCAATCTAACCACACCAGTTTCTGTGCAAATCTTTGTGGCAATGTCATAAATTTCCCAGTCTCTTTTAAATTTCTTCCAGTTCTGGCCTTGATGTAGTCGATCCTCCAATGATAATGGTTGTGGTGGTTTGGCATAGTTCTGAGCCATCGGGATTCAGTTGAGTTCTTTTAGTTTGCCTCTGACACCATGTAACAAACAAAGTTGCTTGAAGTAACCACACTCAATCAACTAAGATAAGTCAATCAATCAAATAAGAAAAGTCAATCAAATCAGCAAACAATCGATAAGTATTTAACAAGTCAATACACAGCAATAGCTAAGCAAAGTCACTGTCCTCCTCTTAACATGAAAAATCACGCGACCACATGCCGGCTGAACACATGATCATTATGACCACAAACCACAGTGTTAACAAGGTGTAAAACAATGCACAAGCAATTAAGGTAACAATCAAACTATGCAAGATAATTAATTAAATGAAATCGTAACAGTATATACAATGAGAAACTTACTCACTCAACGGTACAGCTAGATGCTCCTGCCATAATGCAATACCATGCTTTTGATCCAACTCCCTATTTATATTAAGGGCTCGCTCACCAATGAACAGATCTCTGACCTTAAACTAGTAATAGACATTGAGTAGTGAGTAAAGAAAAGAAAAAAGCTAGAGTGTGTCCATCATCCCTTCATGTCAGCCATGCAGCCCATTCTCACCTGCCTCTGCAGTATTAGGGCCTATGTGGGTGATGGTTCTTGAGGGCTTGCAGGGGGTTATTAGGATCCCCCCCCAAAAAATCTGGTAAAGGGTTCCATAAACCATGCAGTTCATTCTCTCTTGTGCAGCACAACAATGCCAGTTTAGCTTTGAATCTCCAGGTATCCTCTGTCTTGATCTCTTCACTATGACAACAATCCAGATTTATGTAAGCTCACGTTATTTAAGGCAAATAACCCGTTCACTTTTTAATGAGTGTTGAATGTACGGAGATAGATAGATACATATATAGATACGCCACATGTGCAGCAGTACGAAGTTTTCCATCCACCAACCTCATTGAGGGCTCACTTAGCTTCCCAATATAACACTGCAAGCCCTCCAAAACCAACTCTCCCATACTAGCTAGGCATAGAGAGGTGAGTGAAGAAAAAGAAAAAAGCTGGAGCATGTTGATGAACTAAGCAACTCTGTCCATCTTCCTTTCTTTGTAACCATGCAGCCCATTTCTACCTGCCTGTGGATCAAATTTAATTCATCTTGTTATGAGGGCTTATGGAGGAGGTAGTTTTGGAGGCTTGCAATGGTTTATTAGAATCTTGATTTGTTGTTTCCTATCTTGTGGGGGGTTGTGTTAGCTGTAAATTGTGCAGTCCCTTATCATTTACACAGCGAGTGAAACTTGGTGTAAATACTATGAATGATGTAGGCATTGGCCAAAAGTTTGCAAGAGGTGAAAGTTGCCACCACAATCCGCATTACGAGTGTATTTACATACTATCTCGTGTTAATACATACAATAAAAATGGGCACTTCAGATCAATAAATTGCTGTACCATAGCTAGCGAGCTACTACATATGTACTTCATCCCCCCAAAAGTATCACTGGTTACTATACCAATGTGGTTTAGTCAGGCCAATTTATCTTTGAATCTCCGGGTGTTCTCTTGATTTTATCTCTTCACTACAACAACCTTACCCAATTTATGTAATCCCACATTATTTATTGCGGGTGACCCATTTATGGGTAGTGAACTTACAGTGCATAGATAAGCCATGTGCTGCAATGCCAAGTTTTCCATTCAACTCCCTTCTGAGGGCTCGCTTCGCTCATTCACCAACAAAATCATCAGAAAAATTATTTCTGGTGGACTAAGTTGCCCAGTCATTTTTAGGGTTGTCAAAACATGAACAGTCTTTGTTTCAATATTTTTTGTTGATATCAGGTAGTGATGCACTTGAAATAAGGTGAATAAATAGAACTGGAAATGAGCTATTTTATAAACTAATAATGATTGCTAGGCATTGAGTGACAAGTGAAAAAAAGAGAGAATATTTATGATTTAATCCTCCTTTCCTGACAACCATATACCTATTCTCTCCTTCCTACGCAGCAAATTATTTATTTTTCTGTGTTATTATTATTGTTGTTTTTATTGTTGTTGTTATCATCATCATCATCATCATCATCATCATCATCATCATCATCATCATCATCATCATCATCATCATCATCATCATCATCATCATCATCATCATCATCATCATCATCATCATCATCATCATCATCATCATCATCATCATCATCATCATCATCATCATCACCACCACCACCATCATCATCATCATCATCATCATCATCATTACTGCTACTCCTACTACTAATAATAATAATTTTAAAAATGCCAAAAATTAACAATCAAATAAATAAATACATAAATAAATAACTAAAAAGCTAACGACAAGTTCAATTTCCGACTGACCCCCAAACAGACAAGGCATTCCCCCGCTAGACTACCACTGAGAGATGCTGAAGGAGGTGAGCATGGGCATCCCCCCCCCCCCCCCCATTATTTGCCTTATTTTGAGGCCATCGACCAGTTCCCAATGACCTCCAATGACTCGGTGGCCACAGGCACAAAAAGTGGTAAGGATCTAGGCTGGCATACTTAGTCACTTTCTTCTCCTGAGCCATAGGAGCCACACCGCTCCAGCACTACTCATTGCTGCACCCCAATATGACTGGAAAACTTATCTGAACAGGTTGCATCCCACACCAGATGCTTGCCATTCTTCCATGGCACCATGGTTACCCCATCAGACCGTTTCCCGTCAGAATGAAAGAGACCTAATGGTTCCATTGGAAGGGGCACTGGCAGATGACAATACCCAGAAGATGGGTAGAAACGTCGTTCACTCCTCTTGCGGTTAGGACCATGCATAGCAAGGTGATCCACTTCTGCTCCACAGTGCTGGCAGTTATGGGGGTGACACAAAGTGGAGCCCAAGCAGAGACCCATGGCAACCCTGATGGTATCATCATCCATTCTCAAACCCAAGGACGAGATGGGGAGGGCATTTAGCCATGCACTGGATTCTTTATTTGAAACTGCAAAATGCCAGGCTCAAGCCAATTTGTCAATTGCATTGTGTAACAAATATTCCATCAACTTTAACACCATGCACATACCCCAGGATTTCTGGAAGCACGCCGCATGACCAGATGGTGGGTGGTTGATGTGATCCATAGACTTGCTGAAAGGGCATCATCCACAATAGGGACAGGTGAAAACAAGTGAAGTGGCAGGGTGGCTTGGACCAAGTCATGAGTGGCAGCAGCTGAAGCCAAGAAGGCAGAGGGAAGAAGCTCCTGCACTGCACCCCTGATTCCATGACCCTCTACTCCAACAGGGAAAATAACCTGCAACTAAGAACAGACATCCTCAAAAAAATTGATGTTAGTGATACCAATCACAATTGACTTAAGACTATCATCATAATCTACCAGGGCAGGAGAGAGAAACATGGAGAAGTCCTGAGGGTGTATAGAAGCTTAGGGATAGAAAATGAATGACACAGCAGGATTAAGGCATCCTGAGCAAAAATAAATCTGAGTGAGTATCCCATGACTTCAAGGGCACTGATTTTGTCTCTGATAACAGTTGAGACAGAATACATGCTACCCAGCGCAGAACCTACATGACAGGGATCAACCACATGAGCTCCTGGGAGAAAGCATAAGATGGTTCCTCTCGAAACTGCATCATGGTAAATGATTTCAGACTTGTCGTTGTTCAAAATTAACCCAATCATTTCAGTTTGTTTGGTGAGTTTAAGATCATGAATTTTATCTTCCATTGACCCCCAGAGCGATGTCATCTAGGAACATTACACACAACTCTGATGATAATGGAGTGCAGTTATGATGGAGTGAAAGACAGAAAAGGAGAGGGACAAGAGGATCTCCCTGCTGCACCCCTTCTGCTGATTGCAAGGACTTGTCAGCCTAGAACAAGGAGGATGGTAAAGAGTATACAGAACCATTAAAAGGGTAGATTACAGGTGCTAAGGTATAGATAGCTTCCAACATCTTGTCTCTCTACATGGAATTGAAAGCTTTTTTGATGTCAAGCTTTACTACTGCATGGTTAGGTTGCAGGTTGTTAAGAAACTGCCTGGGGCAAGGACAGCTACTTCCCCCCCCCCTGATTCCAAAACCCAGCTTCCTGCCATGTCCTCGCTTACCACGTTGCCAGCTACCTTGGCCACTAGCCGATGAAGGGTGCATCCTATTGCTATGGGTCTGATCCCACCTCCTTTCTTCTCTAGTAGGGTAGTCCCCAAAAAGAAAGGATGGATGGAAAAGAATTCTTCCCTGTAGCACCATGGTATGGAAGGCAGCTAAGACAGAGAGAAGGTAGGAGCCTTCATTGTGGTGCTTCAGCATGTCCTTCAGATGTTGTGGTCTTAGAGTGACCCAAACTTTTTAGCCCAGGGGCCGGTGGGGACTACCCTGAGTGTGTCGACAGCCGGTGGCCATTGGGAGGGGGGGGGAGAATAGGACAAAAACAATTTTGCTTCTGTATTTCTGGTACATGTGAAGCAGAAAACACATGACAGTTGCACGAAGTAATCACAATCATGTGAAACATGGAATTGTGCTTTTGCTGTTCCATGATGACATCGATACCAGGCTTGGGATGGGAAGAAGCCACTCTCACAGTGTCTTCCAAGTGCGTATCAGAGATCAAATTCTGGTACTTGGGCTTGGCATACTTGATCCTGGAAAAAAAATGCTCACAGATGTATGTACTGCCAAACATGGCAAGGAACCTCTGGCCATTGGCAGCTAGGTTCGGGAAAGTGTTGCATGACAGGGCCTTGTAGAATTCCTTCAGCTCCTTCTCCATAAACTGGGACTTGATGTCCATGTTGCTCTGAAGCTCAATCAGCTCCAGCTGAAGCTCGACTGGAGCTTTGCTTGGGTCAGTTGTGAATGGCATAGAGAAGATTTCAAAGTCCATGCTTCTCGACCTGAACTGCTCAAAGCGGTGCTCAAACTCTGTCTTCAGGTTTCCAACTTCTGCAGCATATCTCATCCCATCAAAATCATCAGCTCTGTCCTCACAGTGCAGACTCTTCATGGCAGCGAAGTGATCGAGGTTACCAGCCTCCAACTGAGTCTGCCAGAGCTGCTGCTTCACCTGTAATGCTTGCACATTCCCGAACAGGTTGTGCGAGCAAGGCAAAGAGACATTGAGCAAGTTCAGCTTCTCTTTAATGTCTATCAGAAAGGCCAAGTCGCACAGCCACTGGGGATTGGAGAGCTCTTGCACTGGCTGGCCCTTCATGCCAAGGAACATCTCCAGCTCTTCTCTGAGTTCCCAAAAATGTTTCAGAGTGCATCCCCTGCTGAGCCAACGGATAGAAGCGAAGTAGAGTACATCTTCATAGTTGGCCTCGAGCTATTCTATTCAACTGTCTGTGGTTGAGGGCATGCGCTCTGATAAAGTTGACATGCGAGATGACCTTGCTCATCACTTCCTGGAAGCCAATAGTCTTTGCACAGAGTGCTTCCTGGTGGATGCAATGGCACCAGACCAGGTCACATGGCAGACCCCTCCTGTCCAGCTCAGCCGTGACTTGGCCTTGCAGTCCTCATCTGGTCCCCAGCATGGAAGGTGCGCCATCTGTAGCAATGCTTACCAGCCTCTTGAAGTCTAGCTTTCGCTCCTGCATGGCCGTGTTGAGCTCAAGGAAGACATTCTCTCCGTGCATGTGTTCTTCATGGGGCAGGGAGAGAGGAGCTCCTCTGTGATGTTGCACTCTGAATCAACTCCCCTAATGAAGATGGCCAGCTGTGCAGTGTTGGTGAGGTCTGTGCTCTCATCAAGGGCAAGAGAGAAGGCTGTGAACTCCAGGGCCAGGCTGTGCAGCTGCTCCTTCAGGTTCTTGGACAGATCTTCCACCCGCCTGGTGACCGTCGTGTTGCTCAGGCTAACAGCAGTGAAGGAGGAGGCTTTCTCAGGGATCATCACTTCAACGACTGCCTAAGGTGCCTGCAGGCATTCCTTGATTTACTCGCCATCACTGAAGGGCTTCATTCGCTTAGCAATAATCTGTGACACCATGAAGCTGGCCTTCATGGCAGCCTTGCCTTCATTGACTGGTCTGGTGAACACGTTCTGCTGTCTGGACAGCTTGGACTTGAGCTCTTTGGCCTTGGCAACTCGTTGTTCTCTTACCAGTCCATCATACCTGTAATACAGAAAGCAGGCAGCCTAGTGCATTGTTTTTGCCCTGAAAGATGAAGTTACCTGTCTGAATACTTTGACTCGATGTGGCACCGGATGTTAAATAGCTTTGTAACAGCAAGGCTAACTTGACAGATGAGGCAGAGACACTTGCTCCTGTCTGAGATGAAGAAGAATTCCTTGGTCCATTCTTCATTGAAGGCTCGATTTTCCACATCCACCTTCCACTTCTTTTGGCAGTGCCATCCTGACCCTGCACTGTTGGAGGAGGCAGCAATGTTCAAGGTGTCCAAATCCAAGGTGGAGAAGTCCAAACACAGGATGTAAATGTTGCAAATTGGAGTGAATTTCCCCGTCTGCAGGGACTTGAGAACAGCTCCTTTAAATGGGTTTTTGGCTGAGACCAATTACAACAATGTGGTCATGTTGTAAGTGTTAAACTTGAGAAGTTTGTGCATGTGTTTGTAATGTGGTGTGTTTTAATCATACAGTTTGTGCATGTGTTAGCTATTACATGCAAGACAAGATGACTGGCACTGTTCAGTTGGGGAGGGTATGTGGAGGGTGTGTCTCCACAAATACAGATTAAACATTTATGTGTAATTTAATTTGTAAAAAAAATGCATCTTTTCTGATAATCGTCCGAGGGCCGGTCTCAGGGCCTCCAGGGGCCGGATCCGGCACCTGGGCCTGACTTTGGGAAACAAAGTCTTACACCATCAGAACCTCAGGCCGACCAACAGGGGAAGGATCTGAATGGTCGAGCAATATCCCCTTCTGAAACAGTCAATGGCACAGGAGAGACATCATGGGTGGGTGGGATGGACGTATCAGAATGAGGAGATGGGTGCTTCTGTCTGAGGGTAGAGAAGGTGGCATAATACCTCTCATCCATAGAAACTGAGGAAGCCAAGTGAACAGTTCCAACTCCTTTAGTTCTCAGACACTCAGCGACCCAGTGACTCAGCAACAGTGCCCTCAGACTCAGCCACGTCATTAAGTCTCCCCCCCCCCCCCCCCCCCCCCCCAGCCTACACATGGACAACAAAAGGTGCCAACACCTCCTGTGACACCCCCCACCATGTCACCAATGCCTGTCACCATCCTATCACCTGGTCTGCTGCCCCCCACTACGGGAAGACCCACACTCAATGCTAGGCTCCCCCAACCTATCTTTGATGAGAACACCCCACCATCACAGACCCACCCACCGCCAAAACCACTACCCCAGCCACCTCCACCTTCACTTGCACCACTAAACCATATGCCGCCCCCACTCAGACGCTCTACACATGAAAGCATACCACCTGCATGGCAGACTACTGGGGACTACGACATGTTCTATACGATATAATATGCTCCCAACCACTGATGCACAACATTCGATTGCTCCTTGACGAACGAGACATGATTGCTACTTGATTTCAGTCATTGCCAAATCTCCAGACAAGATGTAGCAAAGACTTGGGGGAGATAGAGAATAATAGACTAATGTAGTATAAGGACCCCTTACCTGTTATGTCATTCAGTAATTGAATACTATCATTTATGGTCTATGAACATTTAATCGTAGATACACAAATGGGAGTTGTCCCTATTTATCTAATCTGTGCAATATTTAAGGTGAGTGACCTGTGCATATTTAAGGTGGGTGACTAGTGCATTATTTAAGGTGGGTGACTTGTGCATTATTTAAGGCAGGTGACTCGTGCTTTATTTAAGGCCGGTGACCCGTGCACTAATTAAGGTGGGTGACCTGTGCATTATTTAAGGCAGGTGATTCGTGCATTATTTAAGGCGGGTAACCTGTTCATAATCTTTACAGGTGAACATAACGGTGAATACAATTCTTCATGCAATATTAAGTTTTTTTAATCCGACTCCCTAGTGAGGGCTTTCATTCACCAATCACTGCTTTGGAAGTCCACAATCGTAAAAAATATTACCAATTAATGCTTAGGCATTGAGTGGGTGGGAAAAGAGAAAGAAAAATAGAGCTTATGCTCAGCTCAGCAATAAATCTGCTATCTGGTAAGGGGTCATGTCAGATAATAAACCATGCATTTTTGTCACTTCTGCAGTGCAGCAAGGCCAGTGTAGTTTAGAATCTCTGAGCATTTACTCTATCGATCTCTTCACTATGATGACCATTTCAGATTAAATGTAAGCCTGCAAGTCGGGTGACACGCTCACATTTTTTATGGTGACCATACCATATATCCCATGCACGACAACAACAAGTTTGCCATCGAACTACTCACTGAGGGCTCTCATCGCTCATCAACTAGTAAGAAGGATAGACATTGAGAGGGAATCAAAGCAAAAGAAAAAGTCGAGCACATTAATGAACCAAGTATCCATCTTTCCTGTCAACCATGCAGCCTATTCTCACCTACCTGTGCAGCAATTTTAGGATTGAGGGCCTATGGGTGAGGTGGTTTTGGAAGGCCTGCGAGGGAGGTGGTTTTGGAGGGCCTGTGGGGGAGGTAGTTTTGGAGGGCCTGTGCGGGAGGTGGTTTTGGAGTGCCTGTGAGGGAGGTGGTTTTGGAGTGCCTGTGGGGGAGGTGGTTTTGGAGGGCCTGTGGGGGAGGTGGTTTTGGAGTGCCTGTGGGGGAGGTGGTTTTGGAGTGCCTGTGGGGGAGGTGGTTTTGGAGGGCCTGTGGGGGAGGTGGTTTTGGAGGGCCTGTGGGGGAGGTGGTTTGGTTTTGGAGGGCCTGTGGGGGAGGTGGTTTTGGAGTTCCTGTGAGGGAGGTGGTTTTGGAGTGCCTGTGGGGGAGGTGGTTTTGGAGGGCCTGTGGGGGAGGTGGTTTTGGAGGGGTTGGGGGAGGTGGTTTTGGAGAGCCTGTGGGGGAGGTCGTTTTGGAGGGCCTGTGCGGGAGGTAGTTTTGGAGGGCCTGTGGGGTAGGTGGTTTTGGAGTGCCTGAGAGGGAGGTGGTTTTGGAGGGCCTGTGGGGAGGTAGTTTTCGAGGGATTGTGAGGGAGGTGGTTTTGGAGGGCCTGTGGGGGAGGTAGTTTTGGAGGGCCTGTGTGGGAGGTGGTTTTGGAGGGCCTGTGAGGGAGGTGGTTTTGGAGGGCTTGTGGAGGAGGTGGTTTGTGGTTTGTCCAATTTCTGGCTTATTCTGCTATCTGGAAAGGGATTATATCAGCTATTAAACATGCAGCCCATTAGCAGTGGCGCAGGTCATTGTAACAATTTGTCACCATACATTTACAGGAATCCTTTACTTATTACTATAATGAAGACCAATTCATAAATCATAGTTTTCTACATTGCTTCATTTCCAATAATTACAAACACATTATTGTCTATCTATGCATGTATCTATGCACCATATATTCACCCATAAAACTTTAGAACGGGTTACTCACCTTAAATAATGTAGACTTATTTCAACTGGAAATGATTGTGATAGTGAAGACAATGATTGAGAAAATGGCAGCAGATTCTAAACCATAGGAAAGAAAATGGCTGCCAAGCTAGTGAGAATAGATAATAGCTGACAGAAAAGGATGCCGGAGTTTAATTCTGAAATAGCTACTCATTTATCAAGGTGCTCTATCTGTGAATTTCTTACACCACCTGATTTGCTGAACTGGGAATAACCATCTCAGTGAATATTGAATGTGCTCGCTCTCTCACCTGAATCTGTGACAGATTGGGAATCTGCAACGAATATTTGCACTTATCACAATCCAAGCATTATAATATGATGACAAGATTGGTATACTCTTATAGTACTCACCAATAGGTAGATAGCTACACTAGTAATATAATTATGCAAAGCATTGAGTGGCCAGTAAAGGGAATAAAAAAGCAAAAAATATCAGCTGATGTCCTGTTGGACAAAACTTAAAATCCACTCCAGCCATTGTCCTAGTCCTAGCACTGAAGTCCTAATACATTACTGATCATTATATTACTCCAGCCATTGTCCTAGTCCTAGCATAGCTGAAGTCCTAATACATTACTGATCATTATATTACACTAGATATTGTCCTGACTGTCAAGGGCATCCTCTCCACATTACCATCAAGATAGGCCTGAAACTTAGCTGTAATTATAATTAGTGGATTGTTAGTCATGCAATTATCATTATGTCAAGCTCTGTTGTGGTTTCATGCTTATTGTTCAGTTTCACACTTTTATTTTATATTGGCATATGGAAGCCTATGTGTGTTCTGTGCTTTGGACTTTGGTGTGTGTATTGTAGATGGTGTGATTTCCTCTTTCCTGGGAGGCAGGGTATTTCAACCCTGACTCCCAACTGTTCTGTTAATTTTTATCTTGGAACTGCTCAATTGTTCTATTGGCTTTATAATATTCTAAATTTCTCTGAATTAAGCTAAGGGGCGATTGTACAGCATACATATTGCTCTGGTGGCAGTAATTGTTACCAAGTTGAGAGTTATCTACCGAAGTGACCCTCAACACTGGCCATAGCTGAAGTCTTAATACATTATTGATCATTACATTGCTCTAGAGTATGTCCTAGCCCTAGCATAGATGAAGCCCTTGCTCTAGACATTGTCCTAGCCCTAGCATAGATGCTCTTGCTCTAGACATTGTCCTAGCCCTAGCATAGATGAAGCCCTTGCTCTAGACATTGTCCTAGCTCTAGCATAGATGAAGCTCTTGCTCTAGACATTGTCCTAGCCCTAGCATAGATGAAGTCCTAATACATTACCATTATTCTATTGCTCTAGACGTTGTCCTAACCTTAGCATAGAAGAAGCCTAAGCACTTCCTATTGAATTTATTGTCAAATCAATAAAGCTTCCAAGCTCACAAATCATTTTTGGCACATTCTACTGTCCACCTTCATCACCTGATCATTTAAATTACTTATTTGCATCACTTGCTACTCTCCCATCCATCCCCAACTTTTCCTTGAAGGATCTTATTCTGTTAGGGAACTTGAATGTTAACTTTTATTCCTCTTCAACACTCCTCGATAAAATCCACACACACCAATATCAGACCTTTTTCCTCTCAGCCATCATTAACTTGTATATTTAACCTCCCTCAACTAAAATGGAGGGAGAACTCTCCATTAGTACCAAAATAACTGAGACCAAAAAGATACCTATTGAAAATGGACCAACAATAATTCTAAAGGTATAATGCATGAGAGTGAGAAAAATGGAAGTGTGGCACTACTTAGACTATCCTGGAAGCTAACTGTCCTTTCTTAGTCCAGAAGGGATCAAAATGATGCACATAAGAGCAAAACATTCATCCTACTCTTCACTTTAAATATCTATATGACCATTTCAATCATCAATTTGCTCTCACATCGAGAGAGTGAATTGATGATTGAAAACATGCCTTTCTCCATTGCCCCATTTTTAGGCTTCAAACTGCATAATCTCACTATGTAATGGAGAGTAGGGTGAAATATCATGCACGTGCAAGTACTGCCTTTCCACTGCCCCTTGTGGGAGAGAGTAGCTTGAATGGGGAGGCCAGCATAACTTTATCCTGGAAAATCCTCCAGCTAGCTTTAAAACCTGCAACTGATAAACATCCTATTATCCCAATATCCATGACTTGCATGCATATCACTGAGTAGGGCAGCAACGGGGTGAATTTGAATGGTGAACTAGGGAGGTACTCCTTATGCTTTCTTTCTAAAGGCAAGAGAACAAGCAAGTCAGTAAATGAATATTGTTGGCAGGAGTCTTTTTGAGAACATCTTGAAAGTTACTAGGATTGCCCTCGGGAAGGCAGCTGTAATGCACTTTGGACCCAAATTGAAGCTCTAGGTTGCAAATGATAAATTTGGTTAAACTGAACTTATGCAATACAGGAGCATTTAAACTTTGAAGCCATGATTGACTTGGCCAGTGATCTGTCCACGGAAAATTTAAGCAGTCCACTAACAAAGCAAAACAAAGAGTCCTCACTGTTGTCATAAACACTGCTAAGACAATTACAAAAAATATGGGAACAAACACCAGTGCATAACAGTGCCCTTATCGACACTCCTGAAGTCAGAAAGGCAGTGTTGACTATAGAAAAGCGGGAGTGGTGGGATTTGGGAGCATTGACCAGTGGGATAATCAGAATCTTATCCTGGCAGAAGTCTTCTTCAACAACACAAGTTTTTACCAACTACTAACATAGCTAGGGATAGCTACCGATACAACTAGGATGTTTATCTGTGATCATATCAAATTAGAAAGGGGTGACACCTACAATACTGTGTGAATGCCTTTGCACTAGTGACAAGGACTTTATAATAATACAGTAACTCTCTTCAATCCTGTGCTTCAAGAAAGACATTTTTTACCTTCTACAGGGTGAACTTTACACTTCAGTTGTGAAAGCCAAAGAAAAAAATATTCTGCCAACAGTTTGGCAGAAAAAAGTACTACTGCATGCATGGAGGTGGGGTAGCAAGAAGGCAGGAAGAATCCACAAAAAACTCTTTTCAAGTCTGAGTGGTAATTCATCGTAGACTTTTCTCAGACTCATTTCTGCTTATGGTTGAACATGTGCTATGCCATGTTTTCACAGTTTAGGAATAATGTTATTGTAGAAACAGGTATCTGTATCACTGTTTGGTGTGGACTAGACAGTATCAGTGGGTGAATGTAGCTTTTTTTCCCCATAGGCCTGAAGATACTGTAGATTAAAATAGTTCTGCCAGGCTGCGAGGCAGGGATATTCTAATGGACCAGCTAGACCAGATGGACCATCATTTCTTGTAGATCAATCTGGTCTTGCCTGTTTGATGGACCTACTAAACTAGGTGGATGTATTGGGTCTACCAGTCTGCTTGACTACAAGTCTGGTTGATGAACATGGTCCTTCTGGGATGCAAAGGCTTGAATTGCATACTGGATCTAGTGATTCCATTGGAACAGTAGAGTCTGCCAGACCTACAGGTCCAACTGTCCTGTCAGATCGTAGGGACCTGATAGACCTGCTGGACTTATGGGACCAAGGGTCAGCATAGGACCTCAGTATGCCCACAAGACACTATCATAACTTTTATTGAGAAAATCCTACAGTCTTGAGACTGACCATATAATTTTTGCATTGGTAAATTCTGGAGAATCTGCAGTTGGTTCTAAAGGAATTCAGAAGAGTGGATTGGTTTTGAGTATGAAGTTCTATTGAACTTCATTCGGGATACAGGCCCATTCTTGAGTTTTGATCAAAGGATTGCCTCAAAGTGGTGCAGGTTAGAGGACATTGTATACTACAAAGCACTAGTGTACATCATTTTCATACATCTGTATTTGATCCAGCTGGGTTGGTGATCTTGATGGGGATCTGCTGGGCCTATTGGGCATGATGCACTTAGAAGGTTGGTCGAGAAACATCTTCTTCCAGGAATGCATAGATTTTCTGCAGCCTCTCCACCTCTTGGGCCTCAGCCTGGTTAGACCTAATGATGATGGGACCAGGTGGAGCAGTCAGAGAGATAGGATTTGTGGTTAATGCAGTCACTGCAGGTTTACACTGGCTGCATGGACTGTTCCAGGTAAAATTGACACACAAACAATAAATTCTGCTGTAGAATTTTAACTCTAGCAAAATGGCAAGGAGGACTTGACCCACTGTAGGAAGCAGAGTGATTTAAACACTGGAATGAGTAAGCATCTAGTTTTGTGGCAACACCAATGTAACCCAGCCAACATGTATATATGCAGCTCATCCAGCTCTTGTTAAGGACCAAGCAGTGGAGTAGGAACATATAATGGATTGGGGGGGGCCGAACCAATGAATGTTGCTGTCGAGGGAATGCATGCAACCAATCACTTACACAGACTATTTTTGAGACCCATATATTAAAAAAAAAAAAGAATGAGCAAAGAACAAATGCATTTTTTATAGCTAATAGTACCAAAAAAGTCCTTCCTTCTCTCGCATCTAGAAATAAATTCTCTGGCCATATCAACAAGGTCTAGTTTATCTGTTCTTTCGCGATTCATATGCAGTAGCATACAATGATTTAGCCTCTCTTGTGTCATGGAGTTCTTAAGGTAGTCTTTTATACGTTTTAGAGCAGAAAAGCCAGATGAAGTGGTGACCGGAATGGTAAAATAGATTTTAATGAGTTTGTGGACTTCTGTGATGATTTTCTTGAGACCAGATTGGTGGTTTAGAAATGTCACAAATAGTCTGAACTCTGGTCACTTTCTGGATTCAGATACCATCCAAGGATGTAGCCTTGATTTTATCTGGAATCATTTTTAAATGAATTTCCAACTTATCCATGTTGATATCACTGCCATACAACTCTTTCAGTCTTGCAGAAAGTGAAACACTTTTGCCATTTGCACTGTCCACCAACAATGATTCACGAAAATGAAGTTTTCTTGCTGAAATTGTCTCTGTAGTTAACCCTTCATATGGTCAATTGCCTCAAAATACATCTTTCTATAATAATCCTCAATATAGGTATGCTGTGGTGCTCCATGATCTAATCTCCTTGGAAACTGCCTTTGGCGAGGTAGAACAGGAGGATTACAACACACTTTCGAGGCTTTCACTACTACAGAATCATAGAAAGATTTAAAATGATGATCGGTATGAATTCTCTCAAGTGAGGGAATGCACAAGTCTATAGCCATAAAACAGTCGTCAACATTAGTCTCCTCTGCCTGAAGGGTAATGAACAGCTGTTGATTCATACTGAAGATTAATACCGATAGCTCCAATCCAAAATATGTGCAGAATTTATCCATAAGCGATAGTATACCATTTGCTCGTCTAGAACAGTCATACATTCCATGGGAAGAAATCTCCATTGTTTCCCTTAGTGCTTCATAGTTGTTGATTATGGCTTGCATGGCACCAGTATAGTCCATCTAGTTTAGTATCAAAAGAGAGCAGACAGAGACTATCTTTTTGAGCTATATATCAAATCCATACCATGAAGTTTGCAGAATCTACGGAGCTCTAAAATTGTAACCATAAGTTAAATTTATTTTTTATTTTTAATGCAACCGTCTCCCCATGATTAACCACCTACTGAGCTATTTTGTGCCAAGTTTACATAGATAGTAGAGGTGTAAGCAATGATACACCCTTCATATTATTGGGGGTGCCAGGCCCATAGCTGTTGAATATTGGGGGGGCCTTGGCCCCCATGGCCCCCATGGTTCTTACTCCCCTGCCAAGTAATGCCTGGCATCTTGAATAATACATGGGGAGTGAAAAAAGGAGAAATGGTTACAAGTTTCACCTTATAGTTATGTGCAGCAGGGTATCTCGCACATGGGAACAACTTTCTGGGGAAATATTTCCATGCAAGTGAAGTGAGAAACTGAAGTCTCTCTTATCAGGATAGAAAGTGCAGGGTTCAAACATATTTTTTATATTAGGTGAATGTATATCCAAAGTGATATATAGGCAGGTGTGTATCATAACAAAAATGATGTGTGATAGTCCTCAATGCATCAAGACTGTACACAAAGTTGACACACAAATGGTGGACACAGAGATACCACATGCTTGGTCCTAGAGTGGGACATAAGCAACTATGACATGGCCCTGTTCGGTGCTGTGGCAAATGACTATACATATATTTTATGCTTATGGAAATAGTAGAGGGAAGGTGATGATGGGCTATGACCCAGCCGCTGTAGAATGCAGCCACAGTATAAGATTATCTTATGTCAAGATTGAGATGCAGTGGATTTTGACTGTGCATGATCTCTGGGGCTTGCAGTGGATATGTGGACATTTTGTGTCTAAATAAGGTATGCACATCAGTGTGGACATTGCCTGTGCTATCTTTGGTGCCAAGAGGCAATTATACATCTCAACTAGGTGTGAGTGGTGTGTGACTAAGCTATGCTATGCCTTGGGCTGCTGGTTATTTAGGTAGCCATTGTGCATCTGTGCCAATGGGGAGGGTGACTGTCTACAACAGGGCCATGTTCTCAGTAATCTGATGAACCCTGGATATTCCTAGTAACTTGGACATCCATGATGAACCCTGGATATCCCTAGTGACTTGGTCATCCATGATGAACCCTGGATATTCCTAGTAACTTGGTCATCATGATGAGCCCTGGATATTCCTAGTAACTTGGACATCCATGATGAACCCTGGATATCCCTAGTAACCTGGTCATCCATGATGAGCCCTGGTAACTTGGTCATCCATGATGAACCCTGGATATCCCTAGTAACTTGGTCATCCATGATGAACCCTGGATATCGCTAGTAACTTGGTCATACATGATGAGCCCTGGATATTCCTAGTAACTTGGTCATCCATGATGAACCCTGGATATTCCTAGTAACTTGGACATCCATGATGAACCCTGGATATCCCTAGTAACTTGGACATCCATGATGAACCCTGGATATTCCTAGTAACTTGGACATCCATGATGAACCCTGGATATTCCTAGTAACTTGGTCATCCATGATGAACCCTGGATATTCCTATATAGTAACTTGGACATCCATGATGAACCCTGGATATCCCTAGTAACTTGGACATCCATGATGAACCCTGGATATCCCTAGTAACTTGGTCATCCATGATGAGCCCTGGATATTCCTAGTTACTTGGTCATCCATGATGAACCCTGGATATTCCTAGTAACTTGGACATCCATGATGAACCCTGGATATCCCTAGTAACTTGGACATCCATGATGAACCCTGGATATTCCTAGTAACTTGGACATCCATGATGAACCCTGGATATTCCTAGTAACTTGGTCATCCATGATGAACCCTGGATATTCCTACTAACTTGGACATCCATGATGAACCCTGGATATGTCTAGTAACTTGGCCATCCATGATGAACCCTGGATATTCCTAGTAACTTGGTCATCCATGATGAGCCCTGGATATCCCTAGTAACTTGGACATCCATGATGAACCCTGGATATCCCTAGTAACTTGGTCATCCATGATGAACCCTGGATATCCCTAGTGACTTGGTCATCCATGATGAGCCCTGGATATTCCTAGTAACTTGGTCATCCATGATGAACCCTGGATATTCCTAGTAACTTGGACATCCATGATGAACCCTGGATATCCCTAGTAACTTGGACATCCATGATGAACCCTGGATATTCCTAGTAACTTGGACATCCATGATGAACCCTGGATATTCCTAGTAACTTGGTCATCCATGATGAACCCTGGATATTCCTAGTAACTTGGACATCCATGATGAACCTGGATATCCCTAGTGACTTGGACATCCATGATCAACCCTGGATATCCCTAGTAACTTGGACATCCATGATGAACCCTGGTAACTTGGACATCCATGATGAACTCTGGATATCCATAGTGACTTGGACATCCATGATGAGCCCTGGATATCCCTAGTAACTTGGACATCCATGATGAGCCCTGGATATTCCTAGTAACTTGGACATCCATGACGAACCCTGGATATTCCTAGTAACTTGGTCATCCATGATGAACCCTGGATATTCCTAGTAACTTGGTCATCCATGATGAACCCTGGATATTCCTGGTAACTTGGTCATCCATGATGAACCCTGGATATTCCTAGTAACTTAGTCATCCATGATGAACCCTGGATATCCCTAGTAACTTGGCTATCCATGATGAACCCTGGATATCGCTAGTAACTTGGACATCCATGATGAACCCTGGTAACTTGGTCATCCATGATGAACCCTGGATATCCCTAGTAACTTGGACATCCATGATGAACCCTGGATATCATAGTAACTTGGACATCCATGATGAACCCTGGATTTCCTAGTAACTTGGACATCCATGATGAACCCTGGGTATTCCTAGTAACTTGGACATCCATGATGAACCCTGGATATTCCTAGTAACTTGGACATCCATGATGAACCCTGGATATTCCTAGTAACTTGGACATCCATGATGAACCCTTGATATTCCTAGTAACTTGGACATCCATGATGAACCCTGGATATCCCTAGTAACTTGGACATCCATGATGAACCCTGGATATCCCTAGTAACTTGGACATACATGATGAACCCTGGATATCCCTAGTAACTTCCATGCATGATCCCTGGATATTCCTAGTAACTTGGACATCCATGATGAACCCTGGATATCCCTAGTAACTTGGACATCCATGATGAACCCTGGATATTCCTA
The DNA here is from genome assembly GCA_028752905.1 of Cladorhizidae sp. MBARI D1340-BT2. Lineage (NCBI taxonomy): Eukaryota > Metazoa > Porifera > Demospongiae > Poecilosclerida > Cladorhizidae > Cladorhizidae sp. MBARI D1340-BT2. The sequence continues at coordinate 54,113,985 of JAQNBH010000011.1, forward strand.
GTAACTTGGACATCCATGATGAACCCTGGATATCCCTAGTAACTTGGACATCCATGATGAACCCTGGATATCCCTAGTAACTTGGACTTCCATGCATGAACCCTGGATATTCCTAGTAACTTGGACATCCATGATGAACCCTGAATATTCCTAGTATGGTCATCCATGATGAACCCTGGATATTCCTAGTAACTTGGACATCCATGATGAACCCTGGATATTCCTAGTAACTTGGATATCCATGATGAACCCTGGATATTCCTAGTAACTTGGACATCCTTGATGAGTCCTTGATATTCCTAGTAACTTGGACATCCATGATGAACGCTGGATATTCCTAGTAACTTGGACATCCATGATGAACCCTGGATATTCCTAGTAACTTGGTCATCCATGATGAACCCTGGATATTCCTAGTAACTTGGTAATCCATGATGAACCCTGGATATTCCTGGTAACTTGGTCATCCATGATGAACCCTGGATATTCCTAGTAACTTAGTCATCCATGATGAACCCTGGATATCCCTAGTAACTTGGCTATCCATGATGAACCCTGGATATCGCTAGTAACTTGGACATCCATGATGAACCCTGGTAACTTGGTCATCCATGATGAACCCTGGATATCCCTAGTAACTTGGACATCCATGATGAACCCTGGATATCATAGTAACTTGGACATCCATGATGAACCCTGGATTTCCTAGTAACTTGGACATCCATGATGAACCCTGGGTATTCCTAGTAACTTGGACATCCATGATGAACCCTGGATATTCCTAGTAACTTGGACATCCATGATGAACCCTGGATATTCCTAGTAACTTGGACATCCATGATGAACCCTTGATATTCCTAGTAACTTGGACATCCATGATGAACCCTGGATATCCCTAGTAACTTGGACATCCATGATGAACCCTGGATATCCCTAGTAACTTGGACATACATGATGAACCCTGGATATCACCTAGTAACTTCCATGCATGATCCCTGGATATTCCTAGTAACTTGGACATCCATGATGAACCCTGGATATCCCTAGTAACTTGGACATCCATGATGAACCCTGGATATTCCTAGTAACTTGGACATCCATGATGAACCCTGGATATCCCTAGTAACTTGGACATCCATGATGAACCCTGGATATCCCTAGTAACTTGGACTTCCATGCATGAACCCTGGATATTCCTAGTAACTTGGACATCCATGATGAACCCTGAATATTCCTAGTATGGTCATCCATGATGAACCCTGGATATTCCTAGTAACTTGGACATCCATGATGAACCCTGGATATTCCTAGTAACTTGGATATCCATGATGAACCCTGGATATTCCTAGTAACTTGGACATCCTTGATGAGTCCTTGATATTCCTAGTAACTTGGACATCCATGATGAACGCTGGATATTCCTAGTAACTTGGACATCCATGATGAACCCTGGATATTCCTAGTAACTTGGACATCCATGATGAACCCTGGATATTCCTAGTAACTTAGTCATCCATGATGAACCCTGGATATTCCTATATAGTAACTTGGACAACCATGATGAACCCTGGATATCCCTAGTAACTTGGACATCCATGATGAACCCTGGATATCCCTAGTAACTTGGTCATCCATGATGAGCCCTGGATATTCCTAGTTACTTGGTCATCCATGATGAACCCTGGATATTCCTATATAGTAACTTGGACATCCATGATGAACCCTGGATATCCCTAGTAACTTGGACATCCATGATGAACCCTGGATATCCCTAGTAACTTGGTCATCCATGATGAGCCCTGGATATTCCTAGTTACTTGGTCATCCATGATGAACCCTGGATATTCCTAGTTAACTTGGACATCCATGATGAACCCTGGATATTCCTAGTAACTTGGACATCCTTGATGAGTCCTTGATATTCCTAGTAACTTGGAAATCCATGATGAACGCTGGATATTCCTAGTAACTTGGACATCCATGATGAACCCTGGATATCCCTAGTAACTTGGACAGCCATGATGACCCCTGGATATTCCTAGTAACTTGGACATCCATGATGAACCCTGGATATTCCTAGTTACTTGGCCATCCATGATGAACTCTGGTAACTTGGACATCCATGATGAACCCTGGATATTCCTAGTAACTTGGCCATCCATGAAGAACCCTGGATATTCCTAGTAACTTGGACATCCATGATGAGCCCTGGATATCCCTAGTACCTTTGACATCCATGATGAACCCTGGATATCCCTAGTAACTTGGACATCTCTGGATAACATGGAATTGATGGAGACAATATTTATCGGACTTGTATGATGTATAACTTTTAATAGTCAAATGATGAGATTTCAAACACCTCATATTGTTCCAGTGAGATGAATATTCAATAGATTAATTAGCATGTGGCATAATACTTGGAGGAAGGGGAACTGGGACAGTGGCGGGATAATAGCGGGACAGTGGCGGGATAATAATGGGACAGTGGCGGAATAATAACAGGACAGTGGTGGGATAATAGCGGGACAGTGGCAGGATTATAGCTGGACAGTGGCAGGATAATAGCGGGATAATGGCGGGATAATAGGAGGACAGTGGCGGGATAATAGTGAGACAGTGGCGGGATAATAGTGCGACAGTGGCGGGATAATAGCTGGACAGTGGCTGGATAATAGCGGGACAGTGGCAGGATAATAGCGGGACAGTGGTGGGATAATAGCAGGAGAGTGGCGGGATAATAGCGGGACACTGGCAGGATAGTAGCTGGACAGTGGCGGGATAATGTTTCCCTCAGAAAGGTGGGCCTAACCCATGTAAGCATGTTATTTGCTTGGCTCATAATGGTTGACATTCATCTCCTTGTGCACACATGGACAGGAGCAGTATGTGTTCATCCATGATGCCTTCAGTGAACTTATCACTTGTGGGAATACAGAGATCAAAGCCAACAATCTCAGGGCAAGGGTCAACCCCTTAGCCAAGTTCATACCTGGTAAAGGGATAACATGATTTGCCCATCAGTTCCAAGTAAGTGAATGTGCTGTAATTAGTCTTGCAATATCTTCTGGTCTTGCCATTTGGGCTGGGGAGTGTTTGTTATTTGAATCTGCATGTAGGGCCCCCCCCTCCCAAATAGGATGTATGTAGGGTGCCCCTCCCAAATAAGACGCAGTCCTACCAGTTGAGCAAATATTATTTTGTGATGTGTGCCATGTGGGAGGGGTCCTTTCCATCACGCCTATATTGGGTGTGGTATTAATGTTTCTCACATGTTGTCTTAGTTATTGGACCAAGTGAGTCGGCAGCCTGACGAGGAGGAGGAGAGAAGTGATGCCACTGAGCACTACAATAGGGTGAAGAGCCGCTACCCTGACAAGCTGCCTTGTAAGAATCAAGGGGTGCGGGCAGAGTCAAGGGTGGGGGAGGGGTATGTCATGTGATGATGATGATGATGTGGTTCATGTGTGCGCAGACAACTTCACCCGAGCACGTCTCAGACCTACTGGAGAGGAGGGCTCGGATTACATCAATGCTAGCTTAATTGATGTGAGTATGTTGGGACTTATTTCCATCTCATTTCACATTCAATACCTAAATCATGGCATTCCGTTCAGCCCGCTCCATTCCAGTTGATGCCTTCGTAGCAGTTGTTGCCTCCATGCCTATGATGTGGTGTCTTCAGTAGCAGTTGTTGCCTTCATGCCTATATGATGTGATGCTTCAGTAGCAGTTGTTGCCTCCATGCCTATGATGTGGTGTCTTCAGTAGCAGTTGTTGCCTCCATGCCTATGATGTGATGCTTCAGTAGCAGTTGTTGCCTCCATGTCTATGATGTGATGCTTCAGTAGCAGTTGTTGCCTCCATGCCTATGATGTGATGCTTCAGTAGCAGTTGTTGCCTCCATGCCTATGATGTGATGCTTCAGTAGCAGTTGTTGCCTCCATGCCTATGATGTGATGCTTCAGTAGCAGTTGTTGCCTCCATGCCTATGATGTGATGCTTCAGTAGCAGTTGTTGCCTCCATGCCTATGATGTGGTGTCTTCAGTAGCAGTTGTTGCCTCCATGCCTATGATGTGGTGTCTTCAGTAGCAGTTGTTGCCTTCATGCCTATGATGTGGTGTCTTCAGTAGCAGTTGTTGCCTCCATGCCTATGATGTGGTGTCTTCAGTAGCAGTTGTTGCCTCCATGCCTTTGATGTGATGCTTCAGTAGCAGTTGTTGCAAAGCCTATGATGTGATGCTTCAGTAGCAGTTGTTGCCTCCATGCCTATGATGTGATGCTTCAGTAGCAGTTGTTGCAAAGCCTATGATGTGATGCTTCAGTAGCAGTTGTTGCCTCCATGCCTATGATGTGGTGTCTTCAGTAGCAGTTGTTGCCTCCATGCTTATGATATGATGCTTCAGTAGCAGTTGTTGCCTCCATGCCTATGATGTGGTGTCTTCAGTAGCAGTTGTTGCCTCCATGCCTATGATGTGATGCTTCAGTAGCAGTTGTTGCCTCCATGCCTATAATGTGGTGTCTTCAGTAGCAGTTGTTGCCTCCATGCCTATGATGTGATGCTTCAGTAGCAGTTGTTGCCTCCATGCTTATGATGTGATGTTTCAGTAGCAGTTGTTGCCTTCATGCCTATGATGTGGTGTCTTCAGTAGCAGTTGTTGCCTCCATGCTTATGATGTGATGTTTCAGTAGCAGTTGTTGCCTTCATGCCTATGATGTGGTGTCTTCAGTGGCAGTTGTTGCCTCCATGCCTATAATGTGGTGTCTTCAGTAGCAGTTGTTGCTATAATGTGATGCTTCAGTAGCAGTTGTTGCCTCCATGCTTATGATGTGATGTTTGAGTAGCAGTTGTTGCCTCCATGCTTATGATGTGATGTTTCAGTAGCAGTTGTTGCCTTCATGCCTATGATGTGGTGTCTTCAGTAGCAGTTGTTGCCTCCATGCCTATAATGTGGTGTCTTCAGTAGCAGTTGTTGCCTCCATGCCTATGATGTGATGCTTCAGTAGCAGTTGTTGCCTCCATGCTTATGATGTGATGTTTCAGTAGCAGTTGTTGCCTTCATGCCTATGATGTGGTGTCTTCAGTGGCAGTTGTTGCCTCCATGCCTATAATGTGGTGTCTTCAGTAGCAGTTGTTGCTATGATGTGATGCTTCAGTAGCAGTTGTTGCCTCCATGCTTATGATGTGATGTTTCAGTAGCAGTTGTTGCCTTCATGCCTATGATGTGGTGTCTTCAGTAGCAGTTGTTGCCTCCATGCCTATGATGTGGTGTCTTCAGTGGCAGTTGTTGCCTCCATGCCTATGATGTGGTGTCTTCAGTAGCAGTTGTTGCCTCCATGCCTATGATGTGGTGCCTTCAGTGGCAGTTGTTGCCTCCATGCCTATGATGTGATGCTTCAGTAGCAGTTGTTGCCTCCATGCCTATGATGTGGTGTCTTCAGTAGCAGTTGTTGCCTCCATGCCTATGATGTGATGCATCAGTAGCAGTTGTTGCCTCCATGCCTATAATGTGGTGTCTTCAGTAGCAGTTGTTGCCTCCATGCCTATGATGTGATGCTTCAGTAGCAGTTGTTGCCTCCATGCTTATGATGTGATGTTTCAGTAGCAGTTGTTGCCTTCATGCCTTTGATGTGGTGTCTTCAGTAGCAGTTGTTGCCTCCATGCCTATGATGTGGTGTCTTCAGTGGCAGTTGTTGCCTCCATGCCTATGATGTGATGCTTCAGTAGCAGTTGTTGCCTCCATGCCTATGATGTGGTGTCTTCAGTAGCAGTTGTTGCCTCCATGCCTATGATGTGATGCTTCAGTAGCAGTTGATTGTGCTTGATATTCCTCACAGACTCTCTTCATCTTGCCCTTACAAATAGAACCTCATTTGCCAGGGCCACACTTGCATTCCAGCATTTGCATCATACCCAGGCTATGTTTCTCCCATGTAGGCATCCTTTTGAACCAATTTGGGTTGTACTATAGTTGTGGTAGCTCCGGTGTCCACTATTATACTTGTTACTGTGTTTCCCCTTCAAACTTTTTTGCATCTTTTTTGTCTCGTCTTGTGACTCAATTGGCTACTTACCTTGTGTGTGGGCAAGTAGCGGCCATGTGTCTCCAGCCATTGCATTTGAAATATAAGTAATTTCTTATCTTATCATACATCTTCCTCTTCTTCAGGTTGCCATTCAGTGTTCCAGATGTCTTCTTTTCGATTGTCGTCATTGTGGGTATCTCACTGTTGGTTTGGGTAGAATCCTTGTGCCATTGATTTCTATCTGTGAAACTTCTGTAGAATTGATAAGTTGTGAAGCTGTTAATGAGGATTCTCTGATTTCCAATTGTGAGAGTTCTTCGGTATACCCAAGTTGTGTAGATATTTTCACAGTTCCTAGCTGCCACCAAATGTGAGGGTGCTTTCTAAGGGGGGGATATTTAGAAAGCTAGGCTATTGTACAGGTAGCACAGAAGCCAATACTCTGGATAAAGATTAATAATAGATCAATTGTTCACATACAACAGACAACAATTTAGACAGCAACAAAACCAATTCCTCTCTCTGGCTAGAGCCCCCCATCACGTGATCCAACCCACTACAATACAAGCCACAACACATTAATGTGGTCCTAAAGTCCCAGAGACAATTATGTGTGTAACAATAGTGTGATAGTTGAGTGTTCGTTCTCACATGACCATGTTGATGACAGTCTGAGGTACTTTATTGTCAGGTGTGTCCCTGACAAATGTCTAAATGCCTCAGAAACTAAATCCAAGGCCATCAATGGCTCATCAGGTTAGCGTCATTAGTAAACTACTTGGCTCTAGTATAGCATGTTCCTAAAATTGCCATGTTGCATAATTTGTGAGTTATCATTTGCAAAGAGAAAGATGCATGCGCACAGTTATATAACTAAACAATATGGTTGTCAACTCTATGTGCTATGCCATTTCTGGGGAGGGTGGCATCTAGCTGCATGTAAAACCCAATCTGAGGGCCTTACTGGCTGCACTGAGTCAATTTGTTGCCAAGTGTAAGCCCTAGGCATAGCAGCAGGCCTGACAAAAATGAGAACATGCTGACAACATTTTGTGTAATATAAATAGGATTTTTATGAAATGATGTGAGGGCATCTGAGAGGCATTAATTAATTAATTAATTTATAACACTTGAAGGTCTATTTTAAACGATGCATTTTCTGTAAAAATTCCTGTCTTAGTTATATCTGTCACAAAAATACAATTCAAAAAGGAAATATATACAATATGTACTACTTCAAAACATTAATAATGGTTTGTAAGTATATAGTATGTACCCAAGATTCAGTAGTCATCTACACAGTTTCAAATTAGCATCTGCCATCAAACATCACCAACTTTCTATAGATTGTAGCTTATCAATTCATGGTGATGGTGATATCATGAATAAATTTCCTAAGACAAAAGTCAGTTGCATGAGAAGGTAGTTGTCATAACCTATATGATTAACAGCCTATAGGTGAAAACTAAGACATAATACATGGAAGGAATTATAAAAAATTAAAAATAAATTTTGCCCGTGCCTAGTAGTCTTGGTCATTGAACATTATAGCCTGCACACTAATAAGTGTGGCACAACCAGTATGCAGTCATTATAGCCTGCACACTAATACATGTGGCACTACCTGCATGCAGTCATTATAGCCTGCACACTAATAAGTGTGGCACAACCAGTATGCAGTCATTATAGCCTGCACACTAATACATGTGGCACTACCTGCATGCAGTCATTATAGCCTGCACACTAATAAGTGTGGCACAACCAGTATGCAGTCATTATAGCCTGCACACTAATACATGTGGCATTACTTTTGACTTGAGCAAGCAAATGAAAAATAAGGTGATGGTTACAACTGCTGTCATATATGATATCTTCCTGACCTTCAGCTGCTTCTGGAAGCCCTTCTTCTGAGGAAAGCTGCACAGGCAACTATAGCTACCAGGAATTTCTCTGAATCTGCTTTCTCTTGAGAAACAATATACGGCTGGTTAAATTTCGTTGCTAAAGTGTTGTTATAACGAAGAGTGATTTAGGAATGCTTTCTTATCTAAAGGTGTCTTATTCAGCAGCTTATTATATTTGAATTTGTATGATTTAAACAATTTAAAATGTCGACTGATGCAAGAAGGTTACAGCTCAAAATATAAAGAACCTCAAATCAAGTCAGCAGTAAGCACATGTCTTACATCCTGTATCAAATTGTATCCTGCCAGGATGTTATGGTTGTATAAATCAATCTGTGCCTGCACAATGAGGAAACAGTTTTATGTGGTTGGAAATGTCCTTTTTCAAGTATGATAAGCACAAAAATATGAGGACAGAATGTGATATATATTATATCTGAATTCATAATAGAGATATTCCATGTAGAATATTTATAGCTGCCAACCTTGGTGAAACGAACAAATTAACTAACACTAACCATGAGAATAAACCTAACTATGTTAACTTATTAGTGTGACATTATTAGTGTAACATAAAGTCTGTCATAATAATGGGCCCATGCTATATAGCTATGGAAGCCAAGCTATGGCTTAATTGGCACTCATTTTTCATTGGTTCTCTGTCTACGCATACACAATATACTCTAGTGATGTGCTTATCAATTTCAAGCTCCACTAGTGATGTATGATATGGTTATTTAGCATTCTAGCTGGGAAATGAATAGAGACACCTCTATGGTTATTCAGCATGCTAGTTGGGAGATGAATAGAGACACGGTATTCAGCATGCTAGCTGGGAAATGAATAGAGACACCTCTATGGTTATTCAGCATGCTAGCTGGGAAATGAATAGAGACACCTCTACGGTTATTGAGAATGCTAGCTGGGAGATGAATAGAGACACCTCTATGGTTATTTAACACTAGCTGGGAAATGAATAGAGACACCTCTATGGTTATTCAGCATGCTAGCTGGGAAATGAATAGAGACACCTCTACGGTTATTGAGAATGCTAGCCGGGAGATGAATAGAGACACCTCTATGGACAGTTAGAATGCTAGCTGGGAGATAAATAGGGACACCTCTACGGTTATTTAGAATGCTAGCTGGGAGATGAATAGAGACACCTCTATGGTTATTTAGCATTCTAGCTGGGAAATGAATAGAGACACCTCTATGGTTATTTAGCATTCTAGCTGGGAAATGAATAGAGACACCTCTATGGTTATTTAGAATGCTAACTGGGAGATGAATAGGGACACCTCTATGGTTATCTAGCATTCTAGCTGGAAAATGAATAGAGACACCTCTATGGTTATTTAGAATGCTAGCTGGGAGATGAATAGAGACACCTATGGTTATTCAGCATGCTAGCTGGGAGATGAATAGAGACACCTCTATGGTTATTCAGCATGCTAGCTGGGAGATGAATAGAGACACCTCTATGGTTATTCAGCATGCTAGCTGGGAGATGAATAGAGACACCTCTATGGTTATTCAGCATGCTAGCTGGGAGATGAATAGAGACACCTCTATGGTTATTCAGCATGCTAGCTGGGAGATGAATAGAGACACCTCTATGGTTATTTATAATGCTAGCTGGGAGATGAATAGGGACACACCTCTATGGTTATTCAGCATGCTAGCTGGGAGATGAATAGAGACAGCTCTATGGTTATTTAGCATGCTAGCTGGGAGATGAATAGGGACACCTCTATTGTTATTTAGCATGTTCTGCTGACTACTTCACCATGCTTAGCTGTGTGTCCATGGATACAAGAACCAACAAACAGTGTCAAAAAAGGAAACGAAATAAGCTAGTATGCATGTGGACCCCAGCCAGTTAACGACCTTTTACCATATATGGTCATGTACATGAGGGTTGTAAAAAGCAAATCAAAATGGTAAAAGGTCTTCAAGCTTGTTGTGGTCTACATGAATACATTCTTTTTTCCTCTTGCAGTTAAACTAAAGTGGTTGTTTTTGCTTGTTTATTACTGTTGTCTTATAGTTCTATGTCATGGTGTAGCCTAGCTACAGCCAAGCATCATGGTGGAGCCTGCTCTAGTCAAGCATCATGGTGGAGCCTAGTGACAGCCAAGCCTCATGGTGGAGCCTAGCTACAGCCAAGCCTCATGGTGGACCCTAGCAACAGCCAAGCGCCTCATGGTGGAGCCTAGCTACAGCCAAGCATCATGGTGTAGCCTAGCTACAGCCAAACATCATGGTGGAGCCTAGCTACAGCCAAGCATCATGGTGGAGCCTAGCTACAGCCAAGCATCATGGTGGACCCTAGCAACAGCCAAGCATCATGGTGGAGCCTAGCTACAGCCAAGCATCATGGTGGAGCCTAGCTACATCCAAGCATCATGGTGGAGCCTAGCTACAGCCAAGCATCATGGTGGAGCCTAGCTACAGCCAAGCATCATGGTGGAGCCTAGTGACAGCCAAGCATCATGGTGGACTCTAGCTACAGCCAAGCATCATGTTGGAGCCTAGCTACAGCCAAGCCTCATCGTAGACCCTAGCAACAGCCAAGCCTCATGGTGGAGCCTAGCTACAGCCAAGCATCATGGTGGAGCCTAGTGACAGCTAATCATCATGGTGGAGCCTAGCTCTAGTCAAGCATCATGGTGGAGCCTAGCTACAGCCAAGCATCATGGTGTAGCCTAGTGACAGTTTGTTGTGGGATAATTATATTTTTAGCTATAAATTTCCCCCCCAATTTCTCAAATTGTTCCTATGATTAGAATGGAAATACAACACGCTGCAGTTTGCTATAAGAATTAGTTCCGTTGAGGTAAGCAAACAAGAGCTACCTACGCAGCCAGCGCTACGTTGCTATATGTCTACAACATAACTTACAGCAAAGAAACCCATCTGGAGTGTGCCTCCTCACTCCAGAGAGAAAGCATTCAGAGTACTCCTGGTAAGCACAGGTGCCTGTGCAGCTTTCCACTGAAGAAGAACTTCCAGAAACAGTAGAAAGACCGGGAAGAGACCAGGTGGTTGAGATTTTAAGCCATTAAATGTTGCTCGCTCGCTCGACCTGTCCAATCAGAAATAAAGGTTTTGACTTTAAATCAATAGAGAAGCGTGTGTGCATATGAAGAATGCGTGCATAGTTCATATTATTTTTTCTTCCCCCCAACAAAGTCAACTTTGCACTTTGCACCCTATGGCAAGGGGTTTGATCAGTTCAACAATTGATGCAACAATCATTGTACGCTACACGAGTCAGTACATGCCATGCATGTTGTAGTCAGCACATGCCATGTATGTTGTAGTCAGCACATGCCATGCATGTTGTAGTCAGCACATGCCACATGTTGTTAGAGACAGCCAGGAGTGAGCTACTGCCTCCTTCATTATAGCATATAGCATAGCATAGCAGAGTATATATAGCATAGCATAGTAGAGTATATATAGCATAGCATAGTAGAGTATATATAGCATAGCAGAGTAGAGTATATATAGCATAGCATAGTAGAGTATATATAGCATAGCATAGTAGAGTATATATAGCATAGCATAGTAGAGTATATATAGCATAGTAGAGTATATATAGCATAGCATAGTAGAGTATATATAGCATAGCATAGTACAGTATATATAGCATAGCATAGTAGAGTATATATAGCATAGCATAGTAGAGTATATATAGCATAGCATAGTAGAGTATATATAGCATAGCATAGTAGAGTATATATAGCATAGCATAGTAGAGTATATATAGCATAGCATAGTAGAGTATATATAGCATAGCATAGTAGAGTATATATAGCATAGCATAGTAGAGTATATATAGCATAGTAGAGTAGAGTATATATAGCATAGCATAGTAGAGTATATATAGCATAGTATAGTAGAGTATATATAGCATAGCATAGTAGAGTATATATAGCATAGCATAGTAGAGTATATATAGCATAGCATAGTAGAGTATATATAGCATAGAATAGTAGAGTATATATAGCATAGCATAGTAGAGTATATATAGCATAGTATAGTAGAGTATATATATAGCATAGCATAGTAGAGTATATATAGCATAGCAGAGTATATATAGCATAGCATAGTAGAGTATATATAGCATAGCATAGTAGAGTATATATAGCATAGTAGAGTATATATAGTATAGTAGAGTATATATAGCATAGCATAGTAGAGTATATATAGCATAGCAGAGTATATATAGCATAGCATAGTAGAGTATATATAGCATAGCATAGTAGAGTATATATAGCATAGCATAGTAGAGTATATATAGCATAGCATAGTAGAGTATATATAGCATAGCATAGTAGAGTATATATAGCATAGCATAGTAGAGTATATATAGCATAGCATAGTAGAGTATATATAGCATAGCATAGTAGAGTATATATAGTATAGCATAGTAGAGTATATATAGCATAGTAGAGTATATATAGCATAGCAGAGTAGAGTATATATAGCATAGTAGAGTAGAGTATATATAGCATAGCATAGCAGAGTATATATAGCATAGCATAGTAGAGTATATATAGCATAGCATAGTAGAGTATATATAGCATAGCATAGTAGAGTATATATAGCATAGTAGAGTATATATAGCATAGTAGAGTAGAGTATATATAGCATAGCATAGTAGAGTATATATAGCATAGTAGAGTATATATAGCATAGCATAGTAGAGTATATATAGCATAGCATAGTAGAGTATATATAGCATAGCATAGTAGAGTATATATAGCATAGCAGAGTAGAGTATATATAGCATAGCATAGTAGAGTATATATAGCATAGCATAGTAGAGTATATATAGCATAGTAGAGTATATATAGCATAGCATAGTAGAGTATATATAGCATAGCATAGTAGAGTATATATAGCATAGCATAGTAGAGTATATATAGCATAGCATAGTAGAGTATATATAGCATAGCATAGTAGAGTATATATAGCATAGCATAGTAGAGTATATATAGCATAGCATAGTAGAGTATATATAGCATAGCATAGTAGAGTATATATAGCATAGCATAGCAGAGTATATATAGCATAGCATAGTAGAGTATATATAGCATAGTAGAGTATATATAGCATATAGCATAGTAGAGTATATATAGCATAGCATAGTAGAGTATATATAGCATAGCATAGTAGAGTATATATAGCATAGCATAGTAGAGTATATATAGCATAGCATAGTAGAGTATATATAGCATAGCATAGTAGAGTATATATAGCATAGCATAGTAGAGTATATATAGCATAGTAGAGTATATATAGCATATAGCATAGTAGAGTATATATAGCATAGCATAGTAGAGTATATATAGCATAGCATAGTAGAGTATATATAGCATAGCATAGTAGAGTATATATAGCATAGCATAGTAGAGTATATATAGCATAGCATAGTAGAGTATATATAGCATAGCATAGTAGAGTATATATAGCATAGCATAGTAGAGTATATATAGCATAGCATAGTAGAGTATATATAGCATAGTAGAGTAGAGTATATATAGCATAGCATAGTAGAGTATATATAGCATAGTAGAGTATATATAGTATAGTAGAGTATATATAGCATAGCATAGTAGAGTATATATAGCATAGCATAGTAGAGTATATATAGCATAGCATAGTAGAGTATATATAGCATAGTAGAGTATATATAGCATAGCATAGTAGAGTATATATAGCATAGTAGAGTATATATAGCATAGTAGAGTATATATAGCATAGCATAGTAGAGTATATATAGCATAGCATAGTAGAGTATATATAGCATAGCAGAGTAGAGTATATATAGCATAGCATAGTAGAGTATATATAGCATAGCATAGTAGAGTATATATAGCATAGCATAGTAGAGTATATATAGCATAGCATAGTAGAGTATATATATAGCATAGCATAGTAGAGTATATATAGCATATAGCATAGTAGAGTATATATAGCATAGCATAGTAGAGTATATATAGCATAGCATAGTAGAGTATATATAGCATAGCATAGTAGAGTATATATAGCATAGTAGAGTATATATAGCATAGTAGAGTATATATAGCATAGCATAGTAGAGTATATATAGCATAGCATAGTAGAGTATATATAGCATAGCATAGTAGAGTATATATAGCATAGCATAGTAGAGTATATATAGCATAGCAGAGTAGAGTATAGCATAGCATAGTAGAGTATATATAGCATAGCATAGTAGAGTATATATAGCATAGCATAGTAGAGTATATATAGCATAGCATAGTAGAGTATATATAGCATAGTAGAGTATATATAGCATAGCATAGTAGAGTATATATAGCATAGCATAGTAGAGTATATATATAGCATAGCATAGCAGAGTATATATAGCATAGCATAGTAGAGTATATATAGCATAGCATAGTAGAGTATATATATAGCATAGCATAGCAGAGTATATATAGCATAGCATAGTAGAGTATATAGCATAGCATAGTAGAGTGTATATGGCATAGCATATAGTAGAGTATATATAGCATAGTAGAGTATATATAGCATAGCATAGTAGAGTATATATAGCATAGTAGAGTATATATAGCATAGCATAGTAGAGTATATATAGCATAGCAGAGTAGAGTATATATAGCATAGCATAGTAGAGTATATATAGCATAGCATAGTAGAGTATATATAGCATAGCATAGTAGAGTATATATAGCATAGCATAGTAGAGTATATATAGCATAGCATAGTAGAGTATATATAGCATAGCATAGTAGAGTATATATAGCATAGCATAGTAGAGTATATATAGCATAGCATAGTAGAGTATATATAGCATAGTAGAGTAGAGTATATATAGCATAGCATAGTAGAGTATATATAGCATAGCATAGTAGAGTATATATAGCATAGCATAGTAGAGTATATATAGCATAGCATAGTAGAGTATATATATAGCATAGCATAGCAGAGTATATATAGCATAGCATAGTAGAGTATATAGCATAGCATAGTAGAGTGTATATGGCATAGCATATAGTAGAGTATATATAGCATAGTAGAGTATATATAGCATAGCAGAGCATAGTAGAGTGTATATGGCATAGCTTGAGAAAACTTAGAGAACACATCAGAATAATACTCTTTACCCAATTCTTACTATAAAGCAGAACATGAAATCGACGATTCCTGCCACCCACGCTGATTTACTTCAATTGAGTAACTGAAGAGTCGTGGATGTACAGTGGATGAGTTGTGGATGTACAGTGGATGATTTGGAGTCTTCTGTACCAAAGTTTTTAAGAATGAACCTACCCACAATATGTGAGGGGGTACTTGTTGTACCCCCGATATGTGAGGGGGAATTTTTTGTACCCCCGATATGCGAGGGGGAATTTGTTGTACCCCCGATATGCGAGGGGGAATTTGTTGTATCCCCAATATGCGAGGGGGAAGAAAAGGAGTAGGAACAGACCTTGAAGATGAACTTTAGGTGTTTTTTTGATGCTCTACAGTTAGTGGGGTAATGCTCTACAGTTTAGGGGGGTCACGTTCTACAGTTAGGTGGGTTATGCTCTACAGCTTAGGGGGATCATCATCTACAGTTTGAACTGTCACCTGCTCAAAACAGTCATCAACAATCTTATGCTGCAAATTATATGGTGTCTTATTGTCTTTAAAAGCAGGAGTGAGGTCACTAATTATGGTCTAGTATTAGGAGTAATGTCACTAATATGGTCTGGTATTAGGAGTGAGGTCACTAATATGGTCTGGTATTAGGAGTGAGGTAACTAATATGGTCTGGTATTAGGAGTGAGGTCACTAATATGGTCTGGTATTAGGAGTGAGGTCACTAATATGGTCTGGTATTAGGAGTGAGGTCACTAATATGGTCTGGTATTAGGAGTGAGGTCACTAATATGGTCTGGTATTAGCAGTGAGGTCACTAATATGGTCTGGTATTAGGAGTGAGGTCACTAATATGGTCTGGTATTAGGAGTGAGGTCACTAATATGGTCTGGTATTAGGAGTGAGGTCACTAATATGGTCTGGTATTAGGAGTGAGGTCACTAATATGGTCTGGTATTAGGAGTGAGGTCACTAATATGGTCTGGTATTAGGAGTGAGGTCACTAATATGGTCTGGTATTAGGAGTGAGGTCACTAATATGGTCTGGTATTAGGAGTGAGGTCACTAATATGGTCTGGTATTAGGAGTGAGGTCACTAATATGGTCTGGTATTAGGAGTGAGGTCACTAATATGGTCTGGTATTAGGAGTGAGGTCACTAATAATATGGTCTGGTATTAGGAGTGAGGTCACTAATATGGTCTGGTATTTGGAGTGAGGTAACTAATATGGTCTGGTATTTCAGAGAAGACTTCATGGCCTCATTGTTTTGTGTAGTGACGGTGTTGGCCGTACTGGCACATTCATCTGCATCAACTCCCAGTTGGAGCGGCTAAAGACAGAAGGTGTGGTCGACTTGTTCCAGATCATCAAGTTAACTCGCACACAGAGGGCGGGGCTAGTGCTCGAGAACGTAAGCTATGATGTCATCATAAAATAATTATATATTGGCCATGTATAAATATATAATATTTCACTATTTAATTTCTGCTGTGTGCTTACTGCTGTACTTTATAATTTAATTTATGCTGTGTGCTTACTGCTCTACTTTATTATTTAATTTCTGCTGTGTGATTACTGCTGTACTTTATTATTTAATTTCAGCTGTGTGATTACTGCTGTACTTTATTATTTAATTTATGCTGTACTTACTGCTGTACTTTATTATTTAATTTATGCTGTGCTTACTGCTGTACTTTATTATTTAATTTATGCTGTGCTTACTGCTGTACTTTATTATTTAATTTATGCTGGTTGATTACTGCTGTACTTTATTATTTAATTTATGCTGTGCCTACTGCTGGACTTTATTATTTAATTTAAGCTGTGATTACTGCTGTACTTTATTATATAATTTATTCTGTGCTTAGTGCTGTACTTTATTATTTAATTTCTGCTGTGTGATTACTGCTGTACTTTATTATTTAATTTATTCTGTGTGATTACTGCTGTACTTTATTATTTAATTTATGCTGTGTGATTACTGCTGTACTTTATTATTTAATTTCTGCTGTGTGATTACTGCTGTACTTCATTCTCTCAATCCAGACACAGTTTGTGTTTGCCCATCAGGTACTGGCAGACTACATGGAGAAGTTTGATAACTACGCCAACTTTAAGGACATGAACTGAAACACAAGCACGACTGTTGTTGTCAAGTGCACATGTCTAATGCTGTTGTAGTAGTAGTAGTAGTAGTCGTGCATGTGATACGTCGTGTGAGAATATTCCAATGCACCTGTATATATTATTTCTTTTTTATACCTTCTTTTGTACTTCAACCTTTATTTTGTACTTTAACCTTTACTAATCGAACAGCACACTTATTGTCCAATTTACGTGGTATATATATATAGGGGCTTTCCCTTTCTGTGTTATTAATTGTCGCTGGTAATTTATGTAACCATAGCAATGTCCGTGGAGCACCATATTTAGTAGGGCGGGAGGGGATCCAAAAGATGGTCCGGAAAAACTAAGTTAACGATATTCCATCTACATCATGCAGCAGGTGTAGTTGTATCTATATTTAACCACACAAGTAGTGCACATCATGCAGCAGGTGTAGTTGTATCTATATTTAACCACACAAGTAGTGCACATCATGCAGCAGGTGGAGTTGTATCTATATTTAACCACACAAGTAGTGCACATCATGCAGCAGGTGGAGTTGTATCTATATTTAACCACACAAGTAGTGCACATCATGCAGCAGGTGGAGTTGTATCTATATTTAACCACACAAGTTGTGCACATCATGCAGCAGGTGGAGTTGTATCCTATATTTAACCACACAAGTAGTGCACATCATGCAGCAGGTGTAGTTGTGTCTATATTTAACCACACAAGTAGTGCACATCAGTAGCAGATGTAGTTGTATCTATATTTAACCACACAAGTAGTGCACATCATGCAGCCGGTGCAGTTGTATCTATATTTAACAACACAAGTAGTGCACATCATGCAGCAGGTGTAATTGTATCTATATTTAACCACACAAGTAGTGCACGTCATGCAGCAGGTGTAGTTGTATCTATATTTAACCACACAAGTAGTGCACATCGTGCAGCAGGTGTAGTTGTATCTATATTTAACCACACAAGTAGTACACATCATGCAGCAGGTGTAGTTGTGTCTATATTGAACCACAATAGTACACATGTGCTTATGTTTTGTGTGTTGAAGTGGGAGGGCTCTCATTGAAGGCTGGGCTGGTTGGATTGGCTGGTTGGGTTGGATGATTCACAGCTAGCAATCTTGTGGCAGAAGTCATACGCTATGAACCCAATCTTGGGCATGTGTGTATAGACAAGTACTTGATCATGTATGCACAGAGGAATGTGTACATGGATGTATCTACATGCATGTATCTACAGAGGACAATTTTTAATATGTAAAAAATATCAGTGCAATTTTAAATGGTTATAACTAGAACTAATCTAAATGGCACTGAGTTTTGCTTGGTATTGGGCGACTACAACCATCTAGACGACCCTTTACCAATTGAAATAAAATGAGGTAAAGCATCATCAACTGTCCATGTAGTTGTTTCATTATTCAGTTGCGCAAAACCAACGATTATTCTTCATGCACATGTGAAGGTGAGGGTCTGCAGGTAATTGTGTATATGCCTTATGTGTTGTAATAAGATTAAAAATCTTTAAAGATGAATCTTCCCACTTTTTAAAATTATTCTAGTATTAGAATTTATCTACTCAAGAATGTTTTCACTCTCCAACTTGATGTGTGTGGAGGACTGAAGATGTGGAGGACTGAACTCTAGGCTAGGGTTGGGGGTGGGGCGAGGGCGAGGCCATGCCTTTCGCCTACACTGCTCCCAACTCCGTGAAACCAGGGAGGAGTCACGGAGGATCCCCTTAAGGGATACAGCTTGGGCAGTGACACTGCTGACCTACTTGGAAAAAACCCAGTCCCTCGAACCCACAACCTCTGACTTACATGGTCAGTGCTCTAACCATTGAGCCACTGGGACTGTCTGGTTAGAGCTAGGTGCAGAAACAAGTCTTATGTCTGAGGGGCTCATTTTTCATCATTGCCACCATCAGAATTTTCCCTTTCTGTCAGCTTGGGCTAGGGCTGGGGTCCTGCAATTCTCATAGTATTGTTATGCTATTCTAAGCACTTGTGACTAATTTAGAATATTTGAGCATGTTAGTGCGAGTTCTAGTAGACTCTCGCATAGCTATTGTGGATGTTAAGAGGTGTGCTTTGTGTGCGAGCAGTCATCTCCTCATTCTGTATTGCCTTTATAAAGTAACTTTAACAGCTAATAATTATTTGCTATAATTATTATATATATTAAAAAAATTATATATACATTTATGCAGGACAAAATGTGTTGCTGGTTATTATTCCCTGGCATCAGGTGGTTTCACTTTCAAAAAGCTGATTGCAAGAGCAAGTGTAATGTATTCATTACTTTTGAAGCCCACCGTGGCAGTTTTAATTGCACTCCTGTTCTTAATAGTACTCATTTTGTCACCTGTTTGGGTTGGGGGGTGGGAGGGGTTCTGCTAATTTTATATATAGCTTTAGGCTAATGCGGTTTATGTTTTTATAACATTGATCACGCTCAGTATATTAGCAGCTTTGGATGCCCTATATTGGTGCTATTATAATAGCAACAAATAATTTAAAAAAAGTATGATCGCAAGATTCATGTAATAATTACCAAAAAAAAAGACTACACCCTGATATTGTTTGCTGTTTTTTCCCCTTCCTTTTTCTTTGTTATAGTCAAGCAACCACCCACAAGATGTTACTCTGTGTAACAATGGAACTAATCAATCAAGAAGTTCTTATTATTGTGTTTCTTACAAGAGTATATACACGTGCCTACACATAGATACATGCATCATAAGTAGTAGCCTATGTATTCATATATACACATAGACACATGCATCATAAGTAGTATTACTAGAGTATACACACGTGCCTATGTATTCATATATACACATAGACACATGCATCATAAGTAGTATTACTAGAGTATACACACGTGCCTATGTATTCATATATACACATACACACATGCATCATAAGTAGTATTACTAGAGTATACACACATGACTATGTATTCATATATACACATAGACACATGCATCATAAGTTGTATTACTAGAGTATGCTATGTATTCATAGACACAGGCATCATAAGTAGTATTACTAGAATATACACACATGCCTGTGTATATATGAATACATAGACACATGCATCATAAGTAGTATTACTAGAGTATACACACGTGCCTATGTATTCATATATACACATAGACACATGCATCATAAGTAGTATTACTAGAGTATACACACATGCCTATGTATTCATATATACACATAGACACAGGCATCATAAGTAGTATTACTAGAGTATACACACGTGCCTATGTATTCATATATACACATAGACACATGCATCATAAGTAGTATTACTAGAGTATATACACGTGCCTATATATTCATATATACACATAGACTGTCTGACACATGCATCATAAGTTGTATTACTAGAGTATACACACGTGCCTATGTATTCATATACACACAGTGCATCCTCTATAATCATAACATAGGAACAGCCAGCCATAGGTTCCATCCTCTATAATCATAATATAGGAACAGACAGCCAGAGGTTGATTCCTCTATAATCATAATATAGGAACAGACAGCCATAGGTTCCATCCTCTATAATCATAATATAGGAACATACAGCCAGAGGTTGCATCCTCTATAATCATAATATAGGAACAGACAGCCATAGGTTCCATCCTCTATAATCATAATATAGGAACAGCCAGCCAGAGGTTACATCCTCTATAATCATAATATAGGAACAGACAGCCATAGGTTCCATCCTCTATAATCATAATATAGGAACAGACAGCCAGAGGTTGCATCCTCTATAATCATAATATAGGAACAGACAGCCAGAGGTTGTATCCTCTATAATCATAATATAGGAACAGCCAGCCAGAGATTGCACCCTCTATAATCATAATATAGGAACAGACAGCCAGAGGTTGCATCCTCTATAATCATAATATAGGAACAGGCAGCCATAGGTTGCATCCTCTACAATCATAATATAGGAACAGACAGCCAGAGGTTGATTCCTCTATAATATAGGAACAGACAGCCATAGGTTGCGCCCTCTATAATCATAATATAGGAACAGACAGCCAGAGGTTGCATCCTCTATAATCATAATATAGGAACAGACAGCCAGAGGTTGCATCCTCTATAATCATAATATAGGAACAGCCAGCCAGAGGTTGCATCCTATTATAATCATAATATTTGGAGACTTGTGAATTCAGTTCAGAATTTTTCTCTGAAGTTGTGTAGACATAATATTTGACGCCCTCATTTTTAACTCTCAGGAGATGCATACTTTCGTCTAGACTTTATCAGAGCATTGCTGCTAGCACTCGGGCACAGCAGAGACTCCCTTGGCTCAACTTGAACTAACTACATGTCAGAATATTCTAAAATACGCAGACACTGTATCTCTCCCAAGCTTATAGGATTATTGGTACCCATGCCATTTGTAACATGGTAATGTGCTCGCTATTGGTATAATATTTGATGTGTTGGTTAAAAAATATCTCCTGGAAAATCATGAAGCTAAGAAAAAAGACATCGTTTTGGAATTAGCAGATGGAAAGTCATTTCAGCCTGTCAGTCTAGCAGGCAAGTAACCACCTGCTCCACCAACTTCATGTATGTATTGCTAATTGTCTTGTCAACTGAAGAGTTGATTGACATAAGATTCTGTCTTGTAATTGTTTTGTTTGAGTGCACACCACACAAAGCCATTTACACATCAGCTAAGTACTAATTACACAAAAATCAGCACAACTTTGCTTGTATTAAATAGCTCCAAACATCTTGTCAATCTTGACATGAATTAGCACTGTGTCTTCTATGTGGGTGTATTGACCCCTGAGGCATTATGGCCACCTGCTGTGGCAGTTGCAGGTCCAGAGGCATGCTCCAGGAAAGTGTTACCAGAGGGTTCTGAACACACCTGCACGCTGCAATGTTGTGCAAGGCATCGCCATTTATTGCACTCTTCAAGTCAAGTGTTATACCAACAACGCATTATCGTGGCCAGCAAGGTGTGGTCAACATCTCACCAGGAGCGGAGCTGGATCGGCTGCCCCCTGGTCCCCCCTTATGATGCGGTGTTGTCCCGGTCAAGAATGACATCAACTCCGAGGTGCACAGACTCTTGCACTTCGCACCTGCGATGCAAAAATCAAATGCATCCTCTTCTATGAAATGTATTTTTTGTGCAATTGCTTATCAATTTGAAGCATCTGTCAGCACAGTTTGGTAAAGGGTGGCCCACATGCACGACTTGCTTGTCATACATTTCACACCTCTTATCAGACATTTCTGCACCAACTATTTGTTCCAAATCTTTCGGTGTCCTGCAGCTATATAGCTATATATGGTTTAGAGTGTTGGTTCCGACAGCACTCAGTTGAACTTCCCAAGCACCTGTAGCTCGCAGAACTCAAGAGTACACTTCAAGAGATGAAGTGGCCCGCAGCATACCTTCTTCTCTCTGATGTTGAACAGGAATTTGTCTGTCCTATAGAGGCATCTCTACTGTGTCCAGAATTAAGCAAACCTTGGATCGGGTACTGCTAATTGTTTTGTTACAGAAAATAATGTTGCAAATGATATTTTTGAATGGTAAAGGTATTTGGGCAAGACCATTTTGATGAAAAGCCTTCACTGATATGTCCATTACTAAGACTTGGCAAAGACCAGCATGCACACACACACCAAACACGTGCTAACCA
This sequence comes from Cladorhizidae sp. MBARI D1340-BT2, assembly GCA_028752905.1. Taxonomy (NCBI): domain Eukaryota; kingdom Metazoa; phylum Porifera; class Demospongiae; order Poecilosclerida; family Cladorhizidae; species Cladorhizidae sp. MBARI D1340-BT2. The sequence continues at coordinate 54,136,891 of JAQNBH010000011.1, forward strand.
CAGTTGTCATATCTATACTTGGGGGAGCCTGAAATGATGTTTCCCAGGCAACCCAAACCAAAATTGGTACAGCTGCCAGGAGAGCACTGGTTCTGAATATGAATATGCATTTTCTTTTTTAGCACAGGCAATAAAATATAAATTAGCAGCCACACACTTTGTAGCACGAACGTAGACAACGTTCATTGCCATACAGGAACTTCTGGTGCCCATTTAGAGCCCCCCCCTATAACAGTAATGGTTGCTAGCAGTGATGGCTCACCACCAAGGCACAAGCAGCAGGTGGGAGTGGCTACAGTATAGTGCTTGCACTTCATCATGAGCCGGTCTAGCAGGACAGAGATGCAGCTGCACTAGAACTCAGCCCTGCAGGGATGAATCTGAACTACTAATGTACACATGATGATGATACTTGGGACCGCACTATATAGAATAACTGGAGATTCCCGCATCACCTACAGTCATCTAACCAAAGTGCAGTTCTCTCTCGATCTTCCACTTTTAGCGTGTAGCTTCTCCAAATTTAGAGTGCAATTTCAAGTTTGTAATGTCTTGCAGTGTGTGGTCAAGTTTGTAGTGTCTTGCAGTGTGAGGTCAAGTTTGTAGTGTCTTGCAGTGTGTGGTCAAGTTTGTAGTGTCTTGCAGTGTGTGGTCAAGTTTGTAGTGTCTTGCAGTGTGTGGTCAAGTTTGTAGTGTCTTGCAGTGTGTGGTCAAGTTTGTAATGTCTTGCAGTGTGTGGTCAAGTTTGTAGTGTCTTGCAGTGTGTGGTCAAGTTTGTAGTGTCTTGCAGTGTGTGGTCAAGTTTGTAGTGTCTTGCAGTGTGTGGTCAAGTTTGTAGTGTCTTGCAGTGTGTGGTCAAGTTTGTAATGTCTTGCAGTGTGAGGTCAAGTTTGTAGTGTCTTGCAGTGTGTGGTCAAGTTTGTAGTGTCTTGCCGTGTGAGGTCAAGTTTGTAGTGTCTTGCAGTGTGAGGTCAAGTTTGTAATGTCTTGCAGTGTGAGGTCAAGTTTGTAGTGTCCTGCAGTGTGTGGTCAAGTTTGTAATGTCTTGCAGTGTGAGGTCAAGTTTGTAGTGTCTTGCAGTGTGTGGTCAAGTTTGTAATGTCTTGCCGTGTGTGGTCAAGTTTGTAGTGTCTTGCAGTGTGTGGACAAGTTTGTAGTGTGTTGCACCCACTAGCCTCCTATACACCCCCACATGGCAGAGATTGCACCCACTAGCCTCCTCACCCCCACATGGCAGAGATTGCACCCACTAGCCTCCTATACACACCCACATGGCAGAGGTAGCCTCCTATACACACCCACATAGCAGAGGTGACACCCACTAGCCTCCTATACACGCCCACATGGCAGAGGTGGCACCCACTAGCCTCCTATACACACCCACATGGCAGAGGAGGTACCCACTAGCCTCCTATACACACCCACATGGCAGAGGTGGCACCCACTAGCCTCCTATACACGCCCACATGGCAGAGGTGGCACCCACTAGCCTCCTATACACACCCACATGGCAGAGGTGGCACCCACTAGCCTCCTATACACACCCATGGACTTGATCATAATTCAGCCAGTATTTTGTTCATTAATATTTACTTCCTTCCTCAGGGATGGACACACTAAAATATATATATTGTTCTCTGCACCATACACCATTATAGTGGCACGTGTCTGCATGAATGCCTTGATGTATGACCTATGCAGGGAGGAAGGGAGGAGTCAGGGAGGGTGGGGGCGAGGAGTGGTGGAGTTAGGAAGGATGGAAGGGAGGAGGATTATAGGGGGAGGGAGGAGGATTATGGGGGGAGGGAGGAGGGAGGGAGGGGACCCGTACCCAGGGGTGTTTCCAGTTGCCCGGAAACCTCCCCCTCTCCACTTCATGGAGGAGCTACCATAAATTCTGGACTTCTAGCGCCTTCTCATCTGAACAACATATTCTCTGATGTTCAACGTAAAGCAATGATGGCTTTAAGCATTGTCTATCTTCATGACAGACCAGGAGGCAGATTCATCACTGGGGGAGCTCATAGAATACTATCATGACGTTCTCCCTAGTCCTTCAACTCTACAACAAGAGTTGCATTTGTGGAAGTGCAAAATTAATGGAAGTTAACTGAAATAAGCGGACTTCCAGATATACCTTCAAAGTCACTTGAACATGCTAATGAGTCCGTGTTTTTCCAAACATTCATATCCTTCTGTGCTTAATTTGTACATTGCCTGTGACAAGTTGTGAGTGTGAGTGCAGCATCAGTGTCCTTCATCGCCTCAAAACCTACCTCCGCTCTACCATGGGACAAGAGAGAATGACAGGCCTAGCACCCATGCACATCAAGTATGGGATGGAGCTGAACTTGGATGACATTATTTTGCTGGACAGCATCAGCGTAGAATACTTTTTGCAGACATATTAGCTGAATAGTTTATGCTATTGTATATACATAATACATTGTGAAGCTTCCTTGCCCCGCCCCCTCACCTACAGTATTTTTCAATTTGAAAATCTACACTTGGGAGGAACTATGTATTTAGCAGGGAAAAGGCCGCCATCTGAGACTAGGGGGAAAAAACTTCCAAATCCTGGGTAGTGGCCTGGGGAGAGAGGAGGAGTTAGGAAGGGTGGGAGGAAGGAGGGAGAGAGGGAGGAGTCAGGCAGAGAGGGAGGAGTCAGGGAGGGAAGGGGGTTAGAACCTGTCATTAAGAAATGCAACTAGGTGAAAACTGTGTCACCATAGCAGCTGCATTCTGTATTCCTGTTTCTGTGTTCTAGCATTGTGTTGTGTACATGGGAACAAGCTGCAATGGAATAGCTGAGCAAGCTGGTGGCTAGCTCTAGTGCAACTAGGATGCTCTGACTGCTGAAGCACTTGGCTAGAATCTGGTCAAGAATTTTTAGAACAGTTTATCCGAAATTACCACCTGTAGTTTGTGAGATGATTTCTTCTCGTCAAGCTGTTTCTGTATTTGTTGTCTCTCATCCCATAATTGCCAGTTCCACTTCTTAACTACAGTACCTATATATATATAGCACACAGTAGTTTTCTCTCCTCTATAACCATATAGCTGTGCATCCAGCTCTCTCATCAAGTATAATTATGATGAGTATAATTATATACACCCGCCAGCGTACTGCCAGTTCTCCACACTACTGACTATATACACACACACCATCAGTTCTCCACTCTACTGACTATATATATATATATGCAGGCCATTTTCTCTCCTCTTCTAGCTTTACAGTTAGTTCTCTCTCCTTCTACTATGTATGCAGCCAGTTTTCTGTCACCTACTAACTTCTGTATGCACACAGCCAGTTGTCTCTAACTATATACACAGATAGTTCTCTCTCCTCTACTAAATAAGCTAGTTCTCTCTCCTCTACTAACTACAGCCAGTTATCTCACAATATGCAACCAATTCTCCTATCAGTACTAATTTGCAGTATCACTTTTGCATCCAGTTCTCTCTCTTATGCAGCTAGAATCTCTCTCTCTCTCTCTTTCAGGGTCCGGGTGTGAAACATTCATACCGCGCACCTTACCTGTCTTACGTCGTATTGTGTCGTCGTGAAGTCGTCTGGTTGTGCAGCTGTGTGATGCTGGAGGGTTTTCCGCCATTCGTGTTAGTTGCAACTGCTAGCCTGCTACCTAGCAGCTTCTACTTTCCAAGGTGTGTTTACTAGCTATCTGATAATCTAGGTTTAGATTACCCCTAGCTGTAGATCAAAGTTGTGTATTAGTCGACTGCTAGCTAGCTTATTTTTATCCTATCTCCTCCAGCTGCTCCTCCTACCATGGGCCTGTATTTCAACTTGAGTGGTGAGATATACCTCCATGGAGAATCTCTGTTAATCACTGACATTGGAGACGATGCTGACTTAGCTGATGCTGGAAGCACTCTGGTGTGTGTGACTATCTTTGTCAGCACTGCGTGCTGTAGGGGCAGTGATGGAGGGAATGTAGGAGAGTGGTATAACCCTGGTGGAGCTATAGTCCCTCAACAATATGGTGGCTCAGCAACTAACATTTTCACTAGGTCTGGCTATGCTCAACAAGTTCGTCTTCATCGTCTGGCTAATGCCACAGAACCTCTTGGAATGTACTCATGTGTTGTTCCTGATCAGACAGGAGGAAGAAATGTCAGTGCCAGCATTAACATACAGAAACAAGGTGCAGATTTCTTATATAAGTCTAGTTTATGTTTTGCAAAAGTTTATTAACTCGAGCAAAATACTAACATTGTCCTGGAATATTAAATCTTCATTACTCTAGCAACATTGTCCTGGAATATATTAAATCTTCATTATTTTAGCAAAATACAACATTGTCCTGGAATTTTAGCAAAATACCAACATTGTCCTGGAACATTAAATCTTCATTACTCTAGCAAAAGACTAACATTGTCCTGGAATATTAAATAATATTAAATCTTCATTACTCTAGCAAACTACTAACATTGTCCTGGAATATTAAATCGTATTACCTTAGTCTTTTGCTAGAGTAATGAAGATTTAATGTTCCAGGACAATGTGAGTAATGAAGATTTGATGTTCCAGGACAACTTTTACAAACATTGTCCTGGAACATTAAATCTTCATTACTCTAGCAAAAGACTAACAAACATTGTCCTGGAATATTAAATCGTATTACTCTAGCAAAAGTTGTCCTGGAACATTAAATCTTCATTACTCACATTGTCCTGGAACATTAAATCTTCACCACCATTTTTTTCCCTTACAGAAACCTGAATATTATAAAAGCCTTTCAGAAACCTGGATATTATAAAGAAACTTGGATATTATAAAGAAACCTGAATATTATAAAAACTGTAAGGGAAATCCTAAAGATAAATGATGCCCCCAAAAACCAGTTAACGGCAACTTGTTTCATTGAATCTGTTCCATTGCATAATCTATTCTGTTGCACTGCAAGCTCCCAATATTGTGTTGAGTGCATTGAGTCCTCTGCAGTTGTTGACCAACATTACAATGGTATATGTACTACAAGAAAAGAGGAGTTAGGATTCATTTTTTTATTGGCTATGAAGAGGAGGTATCTCTCTTCTTAGACCTTTCTACAACAAGGTCTCTTCTATATCAAGTATCTAGCATGTCTGGTATCTCCTGAAATGGTTTATCAGACCACTACCAAAATGATGAACCGAATTGACACTTACCTGCCTTCAAAAATTGCTTCGGGATTCCTTAAGAATTTATTCTTGGACCTCTCGTTTTTATCACTTCTAGAAACAAATTTTGCAACTTAAATTTGCTACATAATCATGCAGGAAGACGTAGACCAATCACTAACCTGAGTGACATCACCACCCACAAGCCAATATTTTCATGCTGTCCTCAGCTGTTTACTCTTTCCAAGAGTAGCCCTGTGGTTTTCTTCCTTAAAAATATCCACCAAATGTTTCCATTTTCATTTCAACAGAACAATTCTCATAGGCCATCCACATATTTTCTCAAAACTAAAGATCTCAAATAGAATTTACATAGAGATAAAACCTGCAGGAACTAGGAAACACATTCAGTTTACAGAATATTCTGACTAAAGAGTTACATCACATATACAAAGCTATTGTTCTTTTGATCTTAGAGTTGCTACTGTTGTGCCAACTGCGATTTGCTGTCACACTCTCAAGACTATTGGAAGCACTTCACAGCTTTGCAGTAAAGATGTGCTCCATGAACTGGTCTAATAATAAGAAGAAACTCTTCACCACTAAAATAGTTCTCTATTCTATATATCTCATCAGAAGAGATAGAAGTTGATATGTTGTTGGATTCTCTTTAGCATGATTTGTTCGTCCCATTTCACTTCACACTAATTCCATAACTCACCATACATTTTTCACTTTGTTTGAAAACCTTTTCACAAAGCATCCTCTCATATTACTGTAGTTAATCTGTTGAATATTATGCCTAATAATATTATTCCTCGTCACCGTCGTGAAGGCTAGAGCATCTAGTCAAAACATTGAGGAGCAACTTAAATTGATTGTTGAGGAAGTCAATGTTTTGGCTAGATGCTCTAACCTTCACGAAGAATAATATTATTATTATTCATTACGAAAATCACGAAGTAGTCGCCTCATGGATGGCCATCAGGAAGTAGTCACCTCATGGATGGCCATTAGGAAGTAGTCACCTCATGGATGAACATCAGGAAGTAGTCGCCTCATGGATGAACATCAGGAAGTAGTCACCTCATGGATGAACATCAGGAAGGAGTCACCTCATGGATGAACATCAGGAAGTAGTCACCTCATGGATGAACATCAGGAAGTAGTCACCTCATGGATGAACATCAGGAAGGAGTCACCTCATGGATGAACATCAGGAAGTAGTCACCTCATGGATGAACATCAGGAAGTAGTCGCCTCATGGATGAACATCAGGAAGTAGTCACCTCATGGATGAACATCAGGAAGTAGTCACCTCATATGAACATAGGAAGTAGTCACCTCATGGATGAACATCAGGAAGTAGTCACCTCATGGATAAACATCAAGAATTAGTCACCTCATATGAACATAGGAAGTAGTCACCTCATGGATGAACATCAGGAAGTAGTCACCTCATGGATAAACATCAAGAATTAGTCACCTCATATGAACATCAGGAAGTAGTCACCTCATGGATGAACATCAGGAAGTAGTCACCTCATGGATGAACATCAGCAAGGAGTCACCTCATGGATGAACATCAGGAAGTAGTCACCTCATGGATGAACATCAGGAAGTAGTCACCTCATGGATGAACATCAGGAAGTAGTCACCTCATGGATGAACATCAGGAAGTAGTCACCTCATGGATGAACATCAGGAAGGAGTCACCTCATGAAGTAACATCAGCAAGGAGTCACCTCATGGATGAACATCAGGAAGTAGTCACCTCATGGATGAACATCAGGAAGTAGTCACCTCATGGATGAACATCAGGAAGTAGTCACCTCATATGAACATTAGGAAGTAGTCACTTCATGGTTGAACATCAGGAAGTAGTCACCTCATATGAACATCAGGAAGTAGTCACTTCATGGATGAACATCAGGAAGTAGTCACCTCATGGATGTCATCAGGAAGTAGTCACCTAATGGATGAACATCAGGAAGTGGTCACCTCATGAACATCAGGAAGTAATCACCTCATGGATGAACATCAGGAAGTAGTCACCTCATGGATGAACATCAGGAAGTAGTCACCTCATGGATGAACATCAGGAAGTAGTCACCTCATGGATGAACATCAGGAAGTAGTCACCTCATGGATGAACATCAGGAAGGAGTCACCTCATGAAGTAACATCAGCAAGGAGTCACCTCATGGATGAACATCAGGAAGTAGTCACCTCATGGATGAACATCAGGAAGTAGTCACCTCATGGATGAACATCAGGAAGTAGTCACCTCATATGAACATTAGGAAGTAGTCACTTCATGGTTGAACATCAGGAAGTAGTCACCTCATATGAACATCAGGAAGTAGTCACTTCATGGATGAACATCAGGAAGTAGTCACCTCATGGATGTCATCAGGAAGTAGTCACCTAATGGATGAACATCAGGAAGTGGTCACCTCATGAACATCAGGAAGTAATCACCTCATGGATGAACATCAGGAAGTAGTCACCTCCTGGAAAGAACATCAAGAAGTAGTCACCTCATGGAAAGAACATCAGGAAGTAGTCACCTCATGGTTGAACACTAGGAAGTAGTCACCTCATGGAAGAACATCAGGAGCTAGTTACCTCATGGACACAATAAGGATATTATTTGAAAATACAACAACCTGACAAGTCTCACTTCCTCTACAATGGAAAAAAACCAAAACTGCTCTACCATCATGTCCCAGTAAAAGAGAATTTAATCTCCTTCCTTGAATCTGTTGTTTCCTGAAACTCATGGTCCATGAAGAAAATATTCCCTCTGCAATTCTCTGAAGATTTCACAGAACTTGTTGATTATGCAACTGTAAGAGGTGAGTACAGGGTGTGTGTGTACAAAAGATTGTTCTACCCTCTTTACATGATGGCCTTCAGGTTAATGCTCTTCTGAACTTCACCACCAAGAAGCTGAATTCACTTGCCACCAATACTTCAAGAAATGATTGGGCCTGTCACACTCCTCAACTGCAGCTTTAACACACCACCTCTCTGTCCTCTACATACAAACCATTGCGAGCTGCTCTACCAAAGCCAAGCTCTCGTACCTCCACTGTAACTTTATCTCCTGATCCTTTGATTGACAAAATCACGCGTATTTCCTTGGCAAGAAATTTTGTCCATGAAGGGGGTGGCATCACTGATCAGTTGAAAGATATTCTGCATAAGCTTAGGAAGCATGGGGGAAATGAGGGTGGTGGCCCTCATGCTTAACCTATAAATGGAAGGGGGAAAGAGTAAGTACTGTAATGCTATTCTGACTGAAAACTTGTCAGACATGATGCTACCAGCAATAACACTCCAAAACACTTTAACAGGACAGAATTTCACACTATAGGATTTGAGTGTTTTAGTCACATGATGATATAACTTGTACAGTGCGTTTCCACAGCTGACTGTCATAAGACAGGCCCATAGGCTGGGGGGGGGGGGGGGGGTGCGGTGGGTTTGGATGAACCCCACAACACTTTTTGATGTTGATGTTGTTTTGTATGCTATCATGTGCTGAGCTCTTTTGACGAGTTCTGGTGGGTGCGGTCTGGAGTTTGAATATGCTAATGTAAGTGAGTGAAGAGACAAAGAGAGGAAAAGGTTAGCTAATGCTTTCATAAACCTGGATCAGTTTTTAACTTCTAAAAAGAAGAAAACTGATGACACTGCTGGCTCAGACTCCTCTCATGATGCTTCTCCAGGTGTCATATCAGCAACCCAGCCCAGCGCACTTGAGGGTGACATGGAAGATATGGAATCTTCCAGTCCGCCACACTTCTCTGACAGATGGTAGTCATCTACCCGCCTGTACTCTGCTGGACATAGTAGTATAATTATACTCGTAATCAAAACCATCCTGTCACACTGTACAGGCCTTGACTTCAGCCCAGAAGTATCATCTGTTGAACCATCACAAGAAACCTTGCAAGTATTTCCTACACAGTTTCTTAGTGGTTGTAGCTAATCCTAGTTTTCATCATTGTGGCTGTCAGAGCACCTCTGAATGGTGTATAGTGAGCAGGTTGATGGTGTGTCTCTAGGGCTAGGGCTATTTTCTGTGCTGATATATGAGGGGTAAATTGCTATGGAATAAAAAAGTGCAAAGGTCAAGGAGCATGAGTATTGCTACACTGCTCTAGCAAACTGATCTTCTGAAAAGGACTGTTGTGCTTCCACATACCCCATTATTGCCCAGATTGATGTCCGTAAGGCTGCAAATATCAAACGTAACCGCACAGTGCCAAAGTTGATTGCTAGAGTGGTGTCAAATATCAAACGTAACCGCACAGTGCCAAAGTTGATTGCTAGAGTGGTGTTGTTTTGTAACAGGCAGTGTACTGCTCTAAGGGGAGATGCAAAAAATGTTCACTCATCTGGCAACCCTGGGAATTTTCTTGCTCTGCTCAAGTTTCTAGACATTCATGACGATGTACTATACAGCCATCTTGAAGCTACTGCAATGCGATGTATGACAAACCCATCTCCCCAGACACAAAATTAGCCGATTGAGATGATGGGGAAGTACATAATTTTTCAGGGTATGCTTGATCATTTGAATGCTGCACCTTACTACACCATATTGGCTGATGAGGTAACGTCACACAATCTGGAGCATCTTGCCATCTGTGACAGGTTTGTTGATGGAAACAAAGATGTCAGAGAGGACCTAAAGTTGGAGAGAATAACTGGTGAGAAAACTTAGCGTTTTTAGAAGACAACAATATACTGGTAGCTAACATGCATGGCCAGGGATGCGATGGTGCCAGTAACATGTCATCAGGTGTAGCAGATGTCCAAGCATGGATCAAGAAGGAGGCTCATTAGTCACTCACGTACATTGCAATGGTCACTGTCTCAATCTTGTAATTAGTAAGTCCTGTACTCTGCCTCAGGTACGCAATGTTGTCATCTGCATGGAAAATTGCTGCCACTTTTTCTTTAACATCCCAAAGAGAAGTGGTCTTCTAGAATTGATAGTCAAGAAAAATGTGGTTGAAGCAAAGAGAGAGCCTCTGTTGGATCTTGGCAAGACACAATGGGCAGAATAACATAGTGCTTACTAGGATTTCTAAGCTTTTGTTTTTATCATTGAGGTTCTCGAGGTGATCTGTTTCAAACATCACCAGGCCAAGTACAGTGACATATGCTGACTGGGTTCCAGCAAGTCGCAATAATGCACAGCAAATTCTGGCCATTCTACATCATTTGTTGTTTTCATGACATGTACCAGTACCTGTCGCACCTTGCTGGCATCACAGTCAAGCTCCAGAGAAAGGCCCTCAACATCATCAGGGCTCATGCGATGATTGCTGAAATTGTGTGATGTATTGTAATGAGCGGAAAAATACTGATTCCAGCTTTACTTGAATATATAAGCAGAGTGTCACACTGGCAAAGAAGGTTGAAGCACCTGTGAAGATGTTACGTATTATTCCAAGGCAATGCCAGTGCAGCAATGTTGAAGCACCTATGAAGATGCCACATATTATCCCAAGGCAATGCCAGTGAAGCAATGTTGAAGCACCTGTGGAGATGCCACGTACCATCCAAAGGCAATGGCAGTGCAGCAATGTTGAAGTTAGCTCTCCTTCTAAGTATTTCAGCAGTAGAAATTTCCCAAGATCCAGTGTTGATGACAAGATTAAGCAATGCAATATCGCCAAGTGATGCCAATGTGCAATAGATGTCAGATATCACAAGCTGTGCTGGACAGAACATGTGTTCCATGTCCTCAGTGATCATACCAGTGATGAAGCCAAATCCTCAATGGCAGAGGTGCCCATGCAGATGTCATGCTTGATCGAGTTGATCAATCTCATTGACATACAAACTCAAAACAAAGCCCATGGATGTCATGGAACAATATACATCTCCATGCTTGGTGTCAGCGAGGAGGCACAGAAGCATAAACCAATGCTGACAAGACAATGGCTGAAGGATAAGATTCTTCAAGATTTACAAAGTGTGAAGTCCGTGAGGCAGAAAGACAGACAAAAGCCATCAGTTCTTTACTGCCCTGAAGCATGTGAAGAAGATATGGTCCACATTTCTATACAAGACCATGCAAGTGCAATGGACCACACGAAGATGTTATACAAGACAGCTAAGCTAATACGCAGAAGTATTGCAAACTTCACTGATGATAAGAAACAGTCAGACAAGTTTACCGTAGTGAGCTCAGCAGAAGATGTTGCACCAGAATTGTTCAGCCTTATACATTGGATTTTGGTAGGACCCGAGGAGGAGTTACAAACAGAGACGAGGTGCAGGACAGTGGACCAATCATGTACGCTTTCAAAACCAAAAGGCAGGTGCAACACCGACCCAAGCAAGCGATAGATACATTCTGGTCACAACTTAACTGAGAAAATCCACAGGTTCTGGGTTTGGCATTTACCGTTCATCACGAAACCAGGAACAAATAACTAGTAGACCTCCTTCATTCACAGAACTATTGTGTACCATATGGTCGGTCACTGCTCTTGGAAACAGCTATAGCCAATGCTGTTGTGGAAAACGCAAGACAGTTCGATGGCCTGTACATTCCACCCTTCCTCAAAAAGGTACCTTTGTATTCTTTGCGGTTGACAATACAGACTTCGCCGAGGACACAGCTGATGGAAAAGGCACCACACATGGGACAATCACTGCAGTATATCAGAAGTCCAATGCTCCAGGGGAAGTCACCGCACCGAGTCTGGAACTTAGTGAGGCAAAGAATCTATCAGTTGCCCCATATCATGTACCTATCAAGCCATGGAGCAAACCAAAACCTGGACTGGTCAAGAGGGCACAAGAATTTGAGGTCGATACCACAGTGGTTACTGAGTCTTATCAACTGACCACCCTAGGCTGGATCATAGCATCTGCCCTGTCTAGAGAAAAGGATAATGGAGAACAGAGAAGAATCCCTGGTTGGGCTGGATTCAAGTCACTCGTGTCATCTGGCCAATCCTTGACCCAAGTTGGTGCACTACCATTGCTGCCAGAAGCACACGAGTGGTCCACAATGCTGACTGTGATTCTACAAGCATCCAAGTTGAAGAGTTTGGTCATTGGTGAAGAACACCCAACAGTGATTACCTTCGACATGGCCTTATATGAGAAGACGGTGCAGTTGCTGGATTCAAGGGATGATCTCAAAAGAACAGTTTTCCCTGGATGGGTGAGCTACAACACTGTGATGGCTGCACTGAGGGCAGTAGGTACGTCCATTTAAAATTCCGGGATAGATGATGCATGGATTGAGGCTGATGTATTTGGATCCACCACAACACGACAGATCCTGAAGTGTGCACACTATAAGATAACTCTTCGTGCACACATCCATATTTACATGGCGCTCTATGAACTTCTCCTGGACAAGTTATTCACAGAAAAGCCAAACCCAAATCCATCTGCTTAAAGCCAGTGAATGAAGTCCAGGAAGCCTGTGCAAGATCAGCAGTTGACAGAAGCACAAGTCCAGAATGCATTGTTAATGCCAATGACCGCCTGCTTCAAACCTTCATGGACGAAGATGTTATTGAGCAGCTGAAAACATGGGAAGCAGAAAAATGCTCAAACGCAATGTTCAGGTCAATAACAAATTACCTCCAGAAACCATCCCATTCTTCGTCGAAGCTTGATCTAGTTCTCCACCTGCAAGCTGGAGAAGCTCTAAGTAAGCTCTTCTTTGCCCTAGATAGTATAAAATACAAACACCTTTGGCTACAGTACATCGCAGACATGAAGGAGCTGAAGAGAAGTCATCCAGAAACCTTGTATGAACTTTAGCATGGGAATATATCTGTCACGAAGAGTGAGATACCGTTTGTCTCCATTGGTGCAGATCATGCATGCAAACAACTAAATAGGATGATAAAGATATACACTCTGGGTTAATTGGTATTTCCAATAATGCCAGCGGTTCTTTTTGGCCACACCAGAGATGTCACGTCTCTCAACAGAGTTTAAAGGACAATTTGGTGGCACTGCTCATTAACCACAAGAACACCATGAGGTGCAACCAAGTGTTGTCAAGAAAGAGCACGACCAGATCTAGGCTGCCAAACTGAATCACGGGAATCCCTTTGATGCAGAAGGTGATCAGCTTTACAACTTCATGACACACGCATATATTTCCCAAGTGAGTATCCCACAGATTTTGAATGTCGACGACAGTGGCCGGAAATTGTATGAAGATTACGTTGCTGAACGCATCAATGGAGATGTCAGTCTTTGGGCATAAGTCAAGAAGCAGAACAATGCCATATTCCTGTCTGGAAACAAGGATCAAACTGTCAAGTTCCATGACCAATCGGTGGATCTGAAAGAAACAAAAGAACTCTTTGGTCGGTTTATGGTTCTAGCCAGATCGAACCGGGACATCGATCAGAAGAATGCAGTCGGGAACTATGAGTTTACGCTGACTCCCAGGGCATTGTTTGCCCCAGATGGATCCATTCTTCCATGTACTGACAGTCGAAGCTCAGACATTGCCTGGAAAACATGGAAAAAATCAATGCAGATTGCACAAGCACCAGCATCTGAGCAACATGTTGATGAAGCAGAAACATCTTCAGCACCCTCTGAGAGTAAAAAGATGGCCATTGTAGATGGAATGGTGCTCGTCCAACAGATGGCAAAGAAACCTGGGACAATCAGCACATTCAAAGATCTCGGCCAGTGACAGGCTCCTGGTGTTGACAGCAGATTTCGATGAGGTTATTCTGGTTTTTGACACCTACAAAGCTGACTCGTTGAAGCAGTAAGCAAGGGAGAAATGACAACATGGCAAAGATCCCAAATTGCTGATGACACAAACATCAAACACATACCAATGGGACGCTTCCTATATCACAAAAAGACGAAAGCCGATCTAACTGAATACCTTTCACAAGCAGTACTCAAGATTAATGCAAACTCCCAAAAGTTAGTCATCACATCAGCATCAAGCCGCACAAAAAGCAACTGCCACATGCAGTTTGAAGACAATAACCATGAGGAGGCCGATACATTGATGATCTGCTTAGCAGCAGCTGCATCACAGCGCTGTCCTGAAGCATGGATGGTCTTCTTCAGCCCAGATACCGATGTCTTCGTTCTGGCTGTTGCAACTATGACAAGCTCTGCAAAAACACTGCGATACGTATGGTGTCAGTTGCTTTGGATATTGAGCCAATCTGGAGTGTGCTGGGATGAGACAAGGCAGCAGCATTACCGGTATTCCACGCATTCACTGGAGCAGACAATGTTGGAAGATTCTCTGGTCTAGGCAAAACCAAGTTGCTTGAACTGTACATGAAGGTTGACAAGGACATCATCTCAGCACTGATGAAACTGACAGAGGAAGGCGACCTAACACAGGAGGTGAAGGATGCATTGGCCAACTTTGTATGCTTATTGTACTGACCAAAGGGCATCCCTATAACAAGTATTCCTGACCTAAGGTGGCATCTGTTTTGCAAACATCTGGCAGAAAGCAGCAGATTGCCTCCTACAGTTGGTGCCCTTGAGTAGCATATTGAACGTGTGCGCGTACAGAGTAGGGTGTGTCACCAAGCCACCATGATGTGGCAACGTCTGTTCGACCCACTCAAACATGGCTATTATCACAATGACCATGGTGTGATACTACCTACCACCACGAAGGTTCCACCTGCACCACAGGCCATTGTAGAGATGGTCAGATGTAAATGTAAAGCTCATTGCACAACCCAGAGGTGTTCATGCAGGAGACATAACTTTGTTTGTGTGGAAGTGACTGCAAAAATGATGCGGACTCTGTAATGCCGAAAGTGACACTCAAGACAGTGATGAAGATCTATAAAAGCATATTCCTGAACGATATAGACCTAGCAGATCCTGTGTATAGGACTTATAGTGCAATCTGATAACTAACAAGGCAGCTTTCTTGTGTTATAACCCCATACCTATTATGTCAAAGGAATGGCAATATCATGTATTATGTAATATAATTATATCACAAATATAAAGACAATGGTTTTCAATTACCTATGTTTGTTGCTTTTCTATAATCCTGAGCACTATTTTGAGGCTTTTATTGGATTCCTTGACCCAGAAAACACAGGATCTGCATATTTAATTAAGTTTCTAGGTTGACTAGAAGCCGAGATGGTGGCCATTTTGAAAATCCAAAATGGCAGCTATGTAGGTGTCTGTGCAAATGCCAACATTGATTTTTGGAATCTCCATGCTCTGATGATTCCAAAAAATGTACAGGTTTGCTAATCTCAAATTTGAAATTAAATTTGTTAACATAGTGAACCTGACTAAAGGCTATACCTTGGTGAAAGTGTTGAAGAGGATTCCTAGGGCTTGCAGTGATCAAGCAGGTATGAAGTAAGCTACTATTTTGGAGTGTGTGGTTAGTATGAATGATGTCTCTTCTTGGGAGAGGTTGTTACACTTCACTGACCTAGTAACTAGAGGGTCCATCATCATGACTCTATCTGGAGCAGTTCGACTTGAAAACATGCTCCAGATCTTTGTGTGCAAATAAGGAAACTTAAGTGTGCTTGTTAGTTAGTTTTGGCAGGTTATGGTACTTCTTATTGTAACTTTATTTTATTTAACTGGAACTTCCTCTCAAAATCCTAGATCTGCCTTTGGCAGATATATTGCTTCTAACAAAACTCATGTCAATATGGATGTCTGTATCAAGGATGAGGCACATAGGATATGCTCACTCCCAGCATTAGAAGAGGGGCTTCTGACTACCACTGCAGACTCTAATTTTTATGTTTAGAATTTGCCGTTACAGGCATTTTGAAGCTCTGATCTATCATAACGATTATAACCTAAATGATTATCCATTTCAGCTTGAAGAGCACGCTCTAAAATGTGTTTACTGAGTTGTCATATTTGCCAAGTGCATTTGATAAATCTACACGCTTTCTATTAAAAGATCTACACCAACTTAATGAGGAAATCTTAATTAACAAATCCCTTTACAAAATATATGATAATCCCTTACCCTTTTCTGTCTAGATTTTTTCCACAATTTGGGTGTTAAAATAACAATCCCTACTGTTGTTCGGAATACTTTATACCATTCCTCATATCACTTGCATGTCCAATGCTTACATTTGAACCATAAAATAATTTACATGTAAACAGTGCTTATGAATTTACTGTGTGGCATTCCATACATGAGTTTATTAAAGTAGCATACTTCGTTTTTTGAACATATAGCTATTGTTTAAGGTCATTCTATAAGTAATTGAGTTCTGTCAACTATGTGTCTACATTGTTAAATCAATGACGATATGTAATGAAGCC
Source organism: Cladorhizidae sp. MBARI D1340-BT2 (assembly GCA_028752905.1). Taxonomy (NCBI): domain Eukaryota; kingdom Metazoa; phylum Porifera; class Demospongiae; order Poecilosclerida; family Cladorhizidae; species Cladorhizidae sp. MBARI D1340-BT2. The sequence goes on from JAQNBH010000011.1 coordinate 54,153,331, forward strand.
AACCACCACGGCTACAGTTAGGAAGATGAGGATTAGCACACCCATAAAAATCGACAGAGCAATTACCACCTCATGGTTGGAAGGAGTTTGTTGTGGCGTGATTATTGAGGAAATGGACACTGCATGAGCATTACACAGAATACGTAAAGATTGTTAATGTATATTCGCACATTGAGAAAAACTAGTGATAGTACAAGTATTATATATATACATATTATTATATTGAAATTAAAAAAATTATACCCTGTCCACAAATGAAATACAGCAACTAATGAAACATACATTATATAAGTTTCTCTCCAAGTAGAGCAGGGCTAGATTAAGCCCTGAGTGTTGTAGATGTGGTGGGATGTAACCTCACTAGCAAACAGCTTGAGCACGTTTCAGCATGCAAGATCTGACGGTTGTTTAATAATGGTTAGCAAGTTGCACTCTTAGGCAGGTTATATGCACTACCATTAACAAGAGATTTACATGCACCACTATTAGCCCCAAAGAGTTGAGTGACATTGATCAATCCTATGCTGGATTGTATCATACTACTTTATGCTGTTCTACTCGGTAGCCTAACTGTGCCTTCCACCCACACAACTGCGGTTGTCCAGGACAGGTGGCTTCAGGTACCTCACAAACTCATTAGCAACATTATGAGTGTGCACCTGCACAACATACCTACTACTACTGGCTCTATCTAAGCATATGGCAACTACCTAGAAGTTACCAGTCATAATCTTAGCAGGTACAAGTAGTAATGATTCAATACAGGGTGCTCAATTCCCTACCATTTGTTGTTCATTAATTTTACAGTATTCTAAAGTACACAGGTGAGAAGTTGCTCCAATTTTGAAGATCCATTTGCTCAATGAAGCATATCCCATGGAAGAATATAAGAATATTTTGAGATGTAACTACATAAAGTTATATTCTATCAACAGAGTTTGTTGAAAAAAGTTGCGAATGTTTTTTATTTGGTGGGTTGACTTATGCTATCACCTTATGCATGTCTTTGCACATCCTCAGTAAAACAACTACTGATTGTGCAATACAAAAGCCACTTTGTTCCAAAGCTAAACAACAACCACTACTGTAGCTATGTGCATGCACGTGTTCATTTTAGGTCAGGTAAACTGTTGTATTGTGGATGTGCCAGACATTACTGCAACAATGCTAAAGCATTGATCATCATACGTGTATGTGGTCACAGTGCTTTGAATCAGATGAGAGCAACATCTATAATATCTACTCATTTGCATGGCACATGAACCTATATACATGAACATGTACATGAACATGCACATAATCATATACATGAACATGTACATGCACATATGCGCACCAGAAGTTTTACTGTAATTTTAAAAACACTCACCTGGCCCACGTTGCCTAGAGGTTGCTGAAATTGTTCTCACAGTGACATCATACCCAATATATGGGTCCAAACCTTCAAATTTAACACTACTCTCATTCATGGGCACTATCTTCATTATCTCTTCTGACTGCCTCTTCCTGACTGAGGTTGGGCGTGCCACAACCATATAAAGAATGAAGCCCTGAGCCTCTACAATGGTTAAGGGTTGCCATGACACTAACACCACAGTGTTGTCATCTTCTGCACGGACAGCTTCCACATTCTGCGGTGAAATAATAGGTACTGGAGAAAAGAATGGAAGGGAAAAATTGCAATGGGGAGGATAAGGGAGGGGATGGAAAAAGAATACATGTATGTTAGGAGTTAGATTAAATTGTAGGTAGAGTTTAGTGTGTGTGTGTGTGTGTGTATGTGTGAGAGTGTGAGGGGGTGGGGCTGTAATGAGAGTTTGATAGGTGGAGATGAAAAGGTTAGGGTAGAAATGAGATGCATCACAGGTTGAAGTGACATGAACAAGTGTCCACTTTGGCTGTACATGAAAAGAAAGCCTTTGATCTCCTTCAAATGGATGTCCATAAGCTCAGAAAAGTGGAGTGCTCCAACTGGGAACCTTTCAGATAATTTGGTCTAATCCAATTTAGAGTGATTATCACTATATTCAAGAGAAGCAAATGACCTTCACATACTCACTTGGTTTGTTTTCTGTTTTATTCCTGCCATGGAAGTGCTACTGAGCCTTAGTATAGTTTGCATTACCATGATGATTGAAAAACATTACTTTCTATTGAGATTAAAATTACACGTGCTTATATACACGCATAAATAGCTAATAATCAAGTACATCATTAACTATGATAACTAGCATATAATTATGAATCATGAGTTCAGCGCTCAGTAACTGTTTCTTTATTAACCCTCTCACCGGTAACTTTACAGATAATATTTATTATATTTAAAGATGCATGATGTAAAGTACCTAGCAACCATATATCAGGTGATAGCTAATGAGTGGATGAATATTGTAACAAAATTTGGTGGCCTAGCAATAAACCACAACATCGTGAATCTCATTATAAGAAACAGGAACTGTTTCTAGCTGTGTCCACTAAGAATGTTCAACAGTTTACTATTGCTCATGTGACAGGTTAGTCGAAGAATATATTTTTGGCAAATATATAATTATGAATATCATTATATGAAGCTGGCAACAACCACATAACTGTGAATATCATTACATGGAAAGGTGTACTTGCATCACTGACTCATCAGAGTCAAAAGGAGAGATGTATGAAGGACCTAAATATAACATAATAAATCTTACTCTATATACCTTTACATTACTAGATTATGTTACATGCATACCAGCAAGAGAGGTAGCAGCATGTGGGTGGGGCTAGGGCTACCAATGACAGATCTTGTCAGAGCTGCTAGCTCATTCACGTCAACATCATGGCTTCCCAAGTAAGCAGGGGTATTTTCTTTTTCTTCTTGAGAGCTATCACTCTTGGAAAGGCCAAAATCATCATAAAAAAGCTGACCGATAACTTCATCTCGCTATATTCCAAAACCTGAAGTGAAGTTTGACGTCACGTTTTTCATGGTTACCACATTATATATACGTTATATTTTAATTAGTTGTAGAGCAGAGCTTTAGCTATGCGAAAATAGGTTTATTTTATTTCTTTAGTGAATGGTTAATTTTTTATTATATTTTTTGTAGCAGTAATATCATTTCGCACGTACAGGCGCTTATGCCGGTGAGAGGGTTAAACTTCTGAACAAAGTGCTATCTCAATAGGCCATGCTCCTGAAGTATGAAGGGATGACCTTGCTATAGTTGTGAATAACTTCAGACCTTTATAACTAGCAGAAATATTTTCCTCCTGGAGCATGACATGATCTGGAGCATGATATGACCTGGAGCATGACATGACCTGGAGCATGACATGACCTGGAGCATGACATGACCTGGAGCATGACATGGAGCATGATATGACCTGGAGCATGACATGACCTGGAGCATGACATAACCTGGAGCATGGCTTGCCCTAAACTGGGTCCAAAATCATCCTGGGGTCAAGAAGATTCCAATTTTATGTGATAAGTGGTGGCAGAGGCATTATTATTCAGGAACACTGTTCCATCTAAGCTACAGCTAGTAACAAAACATAATAGTCGATGTGTTGATCAGCATTAAACGGCGAACAGTCAGATCTGGACCAAACTTCACCTACAAAACTGAATGGATCAGATGAATTTTGTCAAGTTTGCTCCAGATCCAGATATGGGATCTTCTTCTTGGAAGTTACAATTGTCATAGCTAGCACTTGGTATTGTAGGCCATTTTATTTCTGTGCATGCATTTTTCACCTTCCCAATGATAGCTCACAAGTTATAAAGCTTGGCGATGTTATTAACTAGCCTTGTCAGCACTTACACATAGCAAGCAGTCTGAGGCCACCGATTTCCCTTGCATGTATGTTGGAGGTGGGGGAGGGGGAGGGAGGAGTGGAGAGGGCAAGGCTGATAGCAGGATTCTCAGCTAATATTCAATAATTAGAGGTATTGCACATGGGTTTGCTCTGGGAGCATTTTGAAGTGACACACATCCCCTAAATTTGATCCTGATCTACAATGGTTAAGAGCTCAATACACCTTAAATTATGTGTGACATGTGTGGGTAAATTCAAAGGTACACAAATCTGTAAGATGCAATTAGCACACACACACACACACACACACACAGAGAGAGAGAAACACACATGCAGACAACACATATATGCATTCAGGCAAATGCACACACATACATATATGCACACATGCATACAAACAGATAGACATTCTTATTTTATATTCAAGAATGTTTTATTTACTAGTCAAAGAAAGAAATGAAACAATAATTTACCAATGTGGACGAACAATATTTGCTGGACATTTTTGAACGTTGGTTTTAACACACATGGTCCCCTTTACTAAAGTGAGCCACCCAACATGGCAGCAATAGGTTAATTTTATCTGGTTATCTGTCCAAATTTCTATAAGGGAAGGAGTATCAGATCAGAGGTGGCAGTACATGAAACCAAGAGGGGAAATTAGAGAGAGAATTGTGGAAGAGAAACAAGTGGAGAAGTTCACTAGACGATGATTCTCACTCACATCCTTCTTTGGTGAAGCAATCGATCTGAACTTTCTGTCCACAGCCTGCACTATTGAAGGTTACCACAGTAACAAGATAAGGAACGAAATCACCTGTAGAATGATGGCAAACAATCAAACTTGCATTTACAAAATTAGTCTGAATATACTCACGAATTCCTCCTGTAGTCACTAGAGAGGCAAGACGTCCCTCAACACTGACCGGCTCTCTGAAAGGAGTGAGTAGGTCAACAGTGAAAACATTCCGGGATCCCTGAACCTGTTTGTATTCCTTTACAGTCACTTCATACAACACCACAGAGTTAGGATTCATAGAGGGAGGTTGCCAGGTTATGGAAAGAGCAAGTCCATCATCAGGTGATACAGGTGGACATTCTAGATTATTCACCATGCCAGGTTCTGCAAGTGTGATGAAGGTGCTCATACAAGTACATAAGATTAGTGTCATGTGTACGAACATGTGAGGAACACTAATGCAATGTTGCAGTTTCTATGCATGCTCACAGTACAATACAAACTTCTAGCCAAACTGCTACCTGCAATGCTGCCAGTGTCAATAGTCAATGCTTAGATTCCACACTACTATTACTTGGTCATGCATCGGAGCACAGACGTTGGTTATCTAGGCATCATATGTCTTTATCTTGTCAGGGATGCATGGGATTATGATTGAGCCAGGTTGTGGCACATGCCCTGGTCATGATTCCACCATACACCTGTGCAAAGAGTGAGGTAGAAGCAGCCATGACAAGGCTACTATCTACGCCATTTTGCTGGTCATGGTCCAATCATGATTTCATACCAAGCGTTGGGCTTGAGCAAATTTGACAAAGCGATGCATGGCCCATGCCATGGCAAATGTCAATGTAAAGCTTGTGCACTTGTGTAAAAAGAGTGGTGGTGGGTGTGGAATGTGAACAGGGCAATGATTCAGGCCTCAAAATACAGGCTCGAGCATGGTGGACTTTTGCTGGGCCATGTCTTTTGCTCCTCTCTTTGGCCACATGGACATTATAAGTTTATTTCAAGAGTGGGATGCATGCAAAGTCAACTCTGCTTTGGTGTAACACTCTCAGTGGCCATGTAAATATGTGTGACACAGCCAGGCATGTCTGGCATATGACTATGTTAGTATTATATCTTGGGATATTTATAGTAGCCATCTTGGTACGTCTGTGCCGAAGGTGAGGGGAAAAATGTCTATGACAGGACCATGTGCTCTGCCACCCATAATGGTCATGATGCCATCATATGCATGTGCCACAATTGGGATGTCCCATCTTGATGAGTTGCAAAAGTTGCTCACCAGCACATACCTAGCCAGTTGCACGTGTTGATGAACTACTAGAATAGAACTGATGAAATTTAAACTCGCTGGAAGATTTTAAAATATGAGCAGTTTGGGAACATTGAAATGTTGAAAATTTGAGGACATTCCTGGTTGGATGCTCTAGGGGTGCAGTGCCTACCGGATAATACCTGACCAGTCTATTTCATCCATAAGCTGTTTGGGGCTATGAGGGGGACAGAGCTATCCAAGGGCTGACCTTTGGGTAGTATCTGGAGAGCCAGCCTCTTTATGGCCTCAGGGTTGTATCCAGGAGGACCTTGGGTAGTCTTAGGTGATGTGCTCTGTATTACAGTGAGTAGGCACTAAAGTAGCTAAGGCACCAGACTGTGACATATGTGGGGCTGGGCCACTTCAAATATAGCCCAGGAAATTTGGCTACTTTTGGCGGTGTCTCAGAACTACCATTCTGTAGCTATATCTGATACGCTAAAGCACGGCCACACAATTCCAGCTGTTCCAGTGCTTTTAGGTGAGATTAATATGACAGCCAGTTCTTTCTCCCACGGTGTAGAGGTTTTCTTCCAGAAAAATGTAAGGAGAACTTCAACCAGTTGAATTTTCATGGTATTTCAACAACTGCAACAATAATCAGCTAAGCCCAGAACTACAACATAATCTTACCAATGTACTGCCTCAGGCCAAGTGGCACCCAGTATGTGTTAAAAATGCAAATAGTGTTGAATTAGACAGGAAAAATTCCATCTCATGTTATGTGTAGCAGGATACCTAACACACTGGAAGAATTTCCTGGTTCAATATGCCTGTACAAGAGAGGGGTAAAATTTCAGTCTCTACAATTTGATAGAGAGCACTGGTTTTTACCAAGTTTTGGTATTAGAAGAATGCACATCCAGAGGGAGTGGATGGTTGCACATCATCTGGACAGTCCTTGACTAATACTTCAAAACAAGCCCACTCTCCTTGGTGTGAAATATAGCGAATCCAAGCCCACTCTCCTTGGTGTGAAATATAGCGAATTCAAGACCTTAATATCAGCATAGAAATGGTTTTCATTGTTCAGCACCAGGGAGAAACCACTGTTACTATCACTGCGACAGGAGAATACAATTAAATAAATAATTTTGCATTCCAATCTTTCTGACGAGAAATCCCCCAGTGGGCAGTGATTAGCCACCCCTGGGTGTTGCACATGATCTCCATCCTTACTACATATGTGCAATAACCAATTGGGAGATGCTCATCCCCATTATCCCTCAGTTGAGTCTCATGATAGTGAGGGGATGGCCCACCAACAGGATAATTCAAGGGGGGTTCTGGACCACCCTCTTCCTGAAAATACCAACTTGAGATTTCTTACTGGCCCAAGTGGGTCGATACGAGAACCCTTCCCTTCCTTGCTGTAGAGATATACACACTCCGGATGTCTGGGTGGTGGAGAACCTCTATTACTACGTGGCTCAGGATGGTCCACAACTGGCAGTGTAGGAACTACTTTCTATTTTTGGTCTGCCAGTTTACTAACTTAGAGGATTCATAACATAGTGCCAGTTTACTAGCTTAACAGGATTCAATGCATACTGTGAGTAATAATAGTGTCTTATTTAGCAGACAAGAATCTGTCAATGTGAGTTTTAGCTGAGGCATGGGTTTTGGTGTTAATCTTTGAGATTTGCATTCACCATTTGAAAAAGTGATCCAACCAATATAGGGAGTGCTAGTGCACTCTCTGATACCTATATTACTATTCGTACACATGGTGAGGTGCATACCATATATTCTCTAATAAGAACCACGGTTAATCTACCTGTGATTATTGGAATGGCAGTTACAATTGGAATGGTGGTTACTATTACCAATTGAGACTCAGCTATGCGATTACAATTGTAGGGGTGGTTACAATTGGAGGGCATTTCCTAATAGAGGAAATATGGTATGCAGTACACACATTGATGCATTCCTATACAGGTTTGTATGTGATGCACATGTAAGCTAGCGTAATTAGCATAATGAGTAGCTACTTATTTATAAAATAGTGGTGTGGTCTCACCAGTAGAAGTGATGTCAAAACTGGTTGTACTACAGTGATCCATTATTCCACTATTAAGGACTGAAAGACAAATGCTCAGTTTGTAGATCCCCATGTATATTGGCAAGTTATTTATCACCAGCCTGCCTTCATCCACCATGATGTCATTAGAAGAAGTTGATATTTCTTGATTAAGTGGGTCAGTCCAGGTATATTCAAGGTTGTAGTTAGGGGCAGTTTTTGGGAGGAGGGAGATGTCACCGGATAATGTGGCATTCTCCTGGATCATGCACACTCCAGTTTTCATTGTCTGTGTTATATTAAGTGGAGGGTATCGAATGATCTTCAGCAGCACACTATCTTTTGCAGAGGCAGGTTTAATGTAAGAGGTATTCTGAGGAGAGATAGTTACTGTGTATACATATACACCTCCATCATCAGCATCATTCCTGATGGGGTTAAATGTGAGGATATTGGTGTAGCGTAATGACTGATTAGTAATTAATAAGGATGTGAACTCTGACAGGCTTCTCATGTCCTGTCTGGTCCATTCTCCAATGAAGGTTACTGGAGTGTCAATGAGTGTTTCTTGGTTGAGCATGGCTGTTCCCAGCAGATTTACAACTGTACCCTGCACAATAAGCTCATCCACAATCATAGAAGTCACAGGTGGAGGAAGAACTGTATACACATGTTACGTAAAACTAATCATGCATGACATCATTAGAAACACGGATACTCACTCTGTATGGTCACACTTGTAGTAGACACAATGTTTAGTGGAGTAATATTGGGAATTGAAAGGCTTGCATAGCACCTGTACTGGCCTCCATGTGAGGTCTGGAGAGAACTAAACTCCACAACATGGGTAGATAGTGTCCCACTCACAACTGATTGCATAGTAACAGAGGAATTGCCTCCATTACTGATGGAGGAGCCATCAGGTCCCAGCCACTCTACATTAGGTTCTATCACCAAGAATTCCACTACAGAGACATTGCAAGTGAGGGAGAGAGGTAAGCTGTCAACTGTCACTGGGGGTGAGATCACCACAGAAGGAGCAGGCAGGGCTAGGTAGAGAGACAACATTTAATCATAAATAACTACAATCCTGACCATTAATATTCGATAGTGGGTACCATATAAAAAAAAGTGAGATGTCAATGTAGATAAATTAACAAGTTGAACACTGATGCCTGGTTTATCCTTTACATTCATAAATGGGTCACACAATGATAGCATGCACTGTTTAAAGACAGTTGACAAATAACAGAAAGTGCTTCAGGAAATTTTGCCAGCAAGACGGCCAAATTCTACAGAAAGGATGTGGTAGAGACTGACAATTGTGACAATTTTTTTGCAAGTGGCGAAGCTGACTAGAATGAAGGTGCAACTAAAATAGAGGATGATAACTGGGGAATGAATACTACTATCTATGTATTGAAGGTCTGTGTGACCTTTGCATGATACAGTTTTAAAGCTATGAAGCTCAAATTTAGCAGGATGGTGTACTTTTATACTGGGATGGGCATGGGCTATGTGCATTAGATAACATCGACCTCCACACTAACTGGAAGCTGTCATCCTCAAAATCATTGTGAAAGATGACCATTTTATATGCCTATGCATGTGTTCTTGATGTTCGTGATCATAGCACAAAAATAATGTGACATGACAACATTCATGCTAGCTGTGTTGAACGTTGACTAATGCAAGCAATTTGCTAGTGTGGCTGTTTATAGCCCTACTCTATTAGAAAAACACCAAAGGAGGATGGGGTGGTGAGGGGGGGGGGGGGGGGGGGGGGGGGGGGTGGTGGTGGGGGAAGGGGGAGGGGTTGATTCTCATTTTGTTCTCCTCTGCTGGATATTTATCCTCTGCTAGTTAGCAATAATTGTTACATTTCAAGCTCGGGCGATCTAGTGCAACCATCTTGTGCATGCTGTTAATCATGTTAAAATAATAGTAGATCCTCGAATGCTCTTGAATACTATGCACATCTAGATCAATCATGAAGAATGCACATGTTCTAATCTACTATATAATGACTAAGTTCGGACAAAGGTCATTTGAGGATTAGCAACTACTCTTTGAGATTAGACTAGATGTATAGAGGATGAGTGTGATGCATGCGATAGGAAGTGACAGCTTCTTTAACCCTCTCACTGTCAGCATTGTGGAGAATTATTTAAAATTTAACACAGCTACATTAAAAAATTAATATCAAATCAGATATTTAGCTGAACCATTTACCATTTGGTCATGTGATAGCATGATTGTTTTAGAAGTTGTGGTCAAAAGGTGTGACCACAAACTGACCATATAATATGAATATAATTATGCAAACAATGGTCATGATTAGGAGTGCCATAACTTCTCCATAGTTCTTGGACAGCTCATAATATAGCTCTATCCATATCCTTTCTTTTGCTTCTAAGAACCTAGGAATATACATTACTATACAAAAGTTATGCCAACCCATAATAAGGTCTTCATAAATTGACCACAAAAATGTCCTTATTTTTCAACAAGAACTTTGTCAATACAACATTCAGTAAACATTTCATATAATTGTTTGACATAATGTAATCGAAAGAAATTTTGGGTGGAGTTTGAGGTGAAATCAGTGTCTGTGGCAAAAGTCAACCAAGTTGTGGAAAGCATGGAAACAATTCCGATCCTCCATAATGCAAAGGTGAACATTGCAGTATGTGCATTGCACACGACTATCTCCGAGGTAGGAATGGATGCCTTCACATTCTTCGTCACTTGATTCATCACCAGAAATGTCCCAAGCTGCCCTAGTCACTTGGGAAATAATTTCAGCTATTGACACTCTCTTCTCCATCTTTGATATCGTCCGACTGAAATTCGTTCGTGTTTTAAATATAATTTCATTAACTTTCCTCCGTCCAACCGCCGTAATTTTTTTTGTATAAATAGAGTTTGAATTCAGCTATCTTTTGATATAAAAATTATTGCCTATTGACAAATGCTTATATTTTATTTTATTTTTCAAAGCCGTGGCGCCGTATGGCGCCATTGACAGTGAGAGGGTTAATGTAACAAAAATTAATCATAAAGAAGAGTTCTATATTTGCAGATGACCATTGTCTGCTTCAAATTCCCTACACCTATGCCTCATAGCTAAATGTGAAATAAAAATCCATTCCAGGACAATTGGGCTATCAAGTTCCAATTGATCTGTTAACAATGCTACCGAATTAACCCATTCACATATTTTCACTAGTGCAATTTCTTCGTATGAGTAATAAAATACATATTTCTTGTAGCTATAATATTAGAACCATTTATGATTGCAATATGCATTATAATATTATTATAATGCATATTCCAATCATAAACGGTTCTAATATTACATGTATCAAGGTAGTATTATAAGTTAAGAGCATCATTTGTTCATAGTAAGGAACTTGTATTATACCTGGAGTCACAGGTTTGCTATTTCTATAATTTGTCACAAAGACTTTGCTGTTATTATTGAAAAGTTAAGATTAGGATTAGGAGGAGGGAGGTGTGTTTATAAAATGCAATGTCATCAGTGCAATAGCTATGAGTTTCAATTGGCAGCACACTCTGATGAGCTAGTGACAGCAAGTATTTTGAGTGAGGTTCTAAATATTTTCTTAGAGTTTGTATATACCTACAAGCTAAATTCCACAGAACGGATGATACTTACAGTTCCATAACATATTAAAGTGCTGTAATTAAACACATCTAAGCTACAACCTTGAAAATAGCTTTTTTGAAATCTGATGTGGAGAAATAATAAATAATATTATAAATATATGTATGTATCTGCTGGATTTGTTTGGACAGAAGTTTAAACATCATCCTATATATTAGTGTTATAGTAGTAGATTTTCATGTGGGACTGGATTGATACCTACACTTAGTGCAGATGTAGTTATCCTGATGGTAATCAATATTCTACCTATCTCTCTCTGTAGTAGATAAAACATGATAATCAAGGCATGTTCAGATACAGAATGATATGTAGATAGATCAGAAATAAATTCTTTTAAGGTTTCACGTGTATCTGATCTGCCTATGAATATTAATAGTCCACTACATGCATATTATGGGAGCTAACAAAATGACATCATGATTAGGCACGCAATATTGAACTTATTAAACTTTGTATATACCTGTGAGATTTAGGATAATGGCATCAGATGGAGGGTTAGGTACAGAGTTCACAAATGGAGTCTGACTGATTGGCAGGATGGATGATAGACAGCGATAAATATTTCCATCATCACTTGGAAGTAATGGACTAAACAGAGCAGTTCCCATATTGGACTGCACTTGGGTGCTGATTCTCATATTGCTAGAGGTGGCAATATCAATATCGAAGGCTATAGCAGTATCCACTACTTCACTGTCATATTCCACAACACAAGTAAGTGTGAGTGTGGTACCCCAGTAAAGTGGTGCTTCTCTATTGGACCTCAAAGTCACTGAAGTTGCTGGAGCAACTGCATACACACATATTGACTGCATCATGACAAACAACTTCTTAAACATGAACGGCAAACTTACTTTTCACAAACACGCTGTAAGTATTGGTGACTTGGTAATCCTTCACTAGTCTAAATGCAGTTATGTTGGAAGCACATGAGTATCTTCCTCCCTGAGAAGTTTTGATGCGAGAAAATGTGAGGGAGCTATTCAGACTTGTAGCAGTCGAGCTAGTATCCCCAGTGATGGTAATGTTAGAATTAGAGATGATTTTGTTGTTATCATTGTCCAGCCAGATTAACTCTAACAGCGTAGAGGGAGGGAGAGTTTTTGCTCTGCTGGTGTAACATTCCAAACTGAACACACCTCCAGCAATAGGCATACCATTCACAACAGAGAGGGTGACCACTTGAGGAGGCAATGCTACAGTTAGAAAGGATGCAGTAGTTTCCAGTTAAAAGCTTGATATATCGCAGATTGCAGTAGCACTCACTCACTCGCTGTATTGGTTAGACCCTTCAATTCAAATTGGCACATGCCAAATATTCAAAACAAGCAAACAAAGAAAGAAAGAAAGAAAGAAAAGGCTTGCATCGGCTAAAAGAAAACAAGTTTGTGTCTCCAATCTCAGGCTAAAACTCTCCCTGGCACAGTTTCTTAATAGTTAGCAATGGTTTTGGAAGTTATATAGCCTTTTTTGAACATTACACTATCACAATTAGTAAAGGTGTCACTAAGGATGACGAGATTATGTGACAAGGATTAACAACATAGACAACCATCAATGTGACCATGTAAAGTATTTGTGATCCATGCATGCATACATATTATATTGTTAGCTTTAGTAGAAAACATGGTGTAACTATTTTGATTGGTTTTGGGGTTACCCTATGCAATTATTATACCATAGAAGGAAGCTATAGCAGATCCTCCAAACTATAACAACAAAAAGGCAACAGCAACAATGACTAAATACGATATGTACCGACTTGTGGAAGACGAAATAAAAGTTAGAAAACATTTATAAAGCTCATACTAGAGTCAGATAATCTCAGACTATGAACCTAATGCCAGACTGTTCTCAAGCTGGGCTCTCAACATTCCTATAGATGGCCAACTGCTCAACTATAATATTATATAGAGAGATTAAAGCAACCAAAAAACAAACAAAATATATATAGGTACAAAAAGCAATTGATATTATGTCAAAATAAGAATGTATGTATGTAGACAAAAATATTTAGACGACCATCAAGTATAATATACCGCTTCTAAAAATTATTACTTAACCTTGATTAGACCAATGATTCCTCGAAAAGACAACTCACATACCATTCACTACCTCAAATGAAATAGTATGCACCTCAATTAGATCACGCACCAGCAGGAAATATGAAAGTAACAGAAAAAATTCGCAGTCTGGAGTGGGTGGAGAAAGCTTGGCAGTAACCTCTGAAGTAATAATAAAATCCTTCCAAAAATTGCTGCATTCTAATCAGTCATATGATTATGACAGCACTTACTATTTATAGCCAGGACAAGTAGCAGAAAGTGTTGAAGGAAATATTGCTCAGCAAGACAAACCCAATTCCATAGAAGAGATGAGGAAGAGATCAATAATGACGATTGTCACATGCTGCTTTTGTTTCAAAGAAACTATTATGACAAATAAACACTCTAAACATTGTATCACTAATGAATTAATACCTCTCAATGATCTACAATACAAGACACACAAACCCAAGTCATGGAAATTTACTTTAGATGCATTAAAACATACTTTACCTTGCTATTCCTGAGCAAGCAATGAAGCTGACTAAGAAGAAGAAGCAACTACATTAGAAGATGATAGCTAGAGCATGGACACTGCTATTATGAGCTCAATCTCGTGCAACTATTGTGTGCATGCCTGTTAGTCATTCAGTGCTCCCTTGAGTAGAATGCATCCTCGAATAGTATATGCAATTAGGCAGCTCATGAAATTAAATCGAGGAAATGTGATATATTTTTTTACATCATTTTCAGAAATAAAGAGTCGTCTAAATGTTTGTGTTCAACCTGGGTAAATTCTTCTTTCCTGACAAGTCAAGCTGCATTGCTTTTGTCTTGAAATATTACATATCTGTAGCTTCTACTGTATTTAAATGCTTGTACTTTTCTTCCTGTAGGCATTTCAAATGCTTTAACAAAACTCTCAGCCAACATAAGGCTCTTGTTCATAATCCAGTGCAAACAAATACATCATGTGATTTGGAAGACATATATTGTATAGGATAAATGTAGTGTGAGCCTTAACAAGCAAGGGAAGTTATTTCTTCCTCTTGATGTAAGTATTGAATGTGAGGAAGCACTTATTTATCCTTACTTCCTGTTCTTACGTGTGAAAATTACATGCATGCCCCAAAGTTATACAAGACAATGCATATTGGATCGACATACATGTCACAATGATGGACCGTGTAGTGGTGATGATAGTGCCTGCAGTAAAAGACTCCGAGGTGACGTTAACTGTCATGCTGTAGTCACCACTATCTCTGAGTCTGTCCTGCAGATTTATCGTGAGATTGGTCTCATACACCATGGGACTCACCGCTACCAGCATAGCAGTGATAATAGCATTACTGAGGTCTAAAGGTGGCTCAGTTTTGGTCCAGTAACTATCCACATTTAGAGGTGTGTCCACAGCAAGGTTGAACTCGGCCCTTCCAGTTAACGTGAGAAGCAGACCAAGATGGAAGCTATCATTGAGTGGAGAGCCAGTGATAGTTATAGAGGGAGGAGGAACTGTGAGAAATGTGTGTGTGTGTTATATACATACACAGAGCCAGGATAATGTGCTTGCTGCATATGATGTGTTATATATACATACACAGAGCCAGGATAATGTGCTTGCTGCATATGATGTGTTATATATATATACACAGAGCCAGGATAATGTGCTTGCTGCATATGATGTGTTATATATTATACATACACAGAGCCAGGATACAGTGCTTGCTGCATATGATGTGTTATATATTATACATACACAGAGCCAGGATAATGTGTTGCTGCATATGATGTGTTATATATACATACACAGAGCCAGGATAATGTGCTTGCTGCATATGATGTGTTATATATACATACACAGAGCCAGGATAATGTGCTTGCTGCATATGATGTGTTATATATACATACACAGAGCCAGGATAATGTGCTTGCTGCATATGATGTGTTATATATTATACATACACAGAGCCAGGATAATGTGCTTGCTGCATATGATGTGTTATATATATATACACAGAGCCAGGATGATGTGCTTGCTGCATATGATGTGTTATATATTATACATACACAGAGCCAGGATACAGTGCTTGCTGCATATGATGTGTTATATATTATACATACACAGAGCCAGGATAATGTGCTTGCTGCATATGATGTGTTATATATACATACACAGAGCCAGGATAATGTGCTTGCTGCATATGATGTGTTATATATAGTACATACACAGAGCCAGGATAATGTGCTTGCTGCATATGATGTGTTATATATACATACACAGAGCCAGGATAATGTGCTTGCTGCATATGATGTGTTATATATTATACATACACAGAGCCAGGATGATGTGCTTGCTGCATATGATGTGTTATATATTATACATACACAGAGCCAGGATACAGTGCTTGCTGCATATGATGTGTTATATATACATACACAGAGCCAGGATAATGTGCTTGCTGCATATGATGTGTTATATATTATACATACACAGAGCCAGGATAATGTGCTTGCTGCATATGATGTGTTATATATATATACACACAGAGCCAGGATGATGTGCTTGCTGCATATGATGTGTTATATATTATACATACACAGAGCCAGGATAATGTGCTTGCTGCATATGATGTGTTATATATATATACACAGAGCCAGGATAATGTGCTTGCTGCATATGATGTGTTATATATTATACATACACAGAGCCAGGATACAGTGCTTGCTGCATATGATGTGTTATATATTATACATACACAGAGCCAGGATAATGTGCTTGCTGCATATGATGTGTTATATATACATACACAGAGCCAGGATAATGTGCTTGCTGCATATGATGTGTTATATATAGTACATACACAGAGCCAGGATAATGTGCTTGCTGCATATGATGTGTTATATATACATACACAGAGCCAGGATAATGTGCTTGCTGCATATGATGTGTTATATATTATACATACACAGAGCCAGGATGATGTGCTTGCTGCATATGATGTGTTATATATTATACATACACAGAGCCAGGATACAGTGCTTGCTGCATATGATGTGTTATATATACATACACAGAGCCAGGATAATGTGCTTGCTGCATATGATGTGTTATATATTATACATACACAGAGCCAGGATAATGTGCTTGCTGCATATGATGTGTTATATATATATACACACAGAGCCAGGATGATGTGCTTGCTGCATATGATGTGTTATATATTATACATACACAGAGCCAGGATAATGTGCTTGCTGCATATGATGTGTTATATATATATACACAGAGCCAGGATAATGTGCTTGCTGCATATGATTTGTTATATATTATACATACACAGAGCCAGGATAATGTGCTTGCTGCATATTATATGAAAGGGAGTTGACTCTTTCACAACTACCAATCACTGACGTGGTTTGTTGAACAGTTCAATTTTGTTTGCTAACAACACAACACAATAGTACGAATATAAACTACAGCATTTATTTTTAAAGATCAAGATTTTTTTTGAATTGCAAATGTATCTGCAATGCAATGCAGGAGTGAATGGGTGAATAATTAATGTAATTATTCAGGTCGGAGCAAAATGGCAGCAGAACCAAAAGCTGTGACAAATGGTAAGTGCCTTCATTCTTCCAAATTGCTTGGAAATGGTTGATGTCCATTATAAAGCCCAGAACTTCTCTGGGATTGAAGATGACAGTGTGGGATTCACTAAAGATATCCTAGTCAATAAGTACAATATTGGTGTACATCATGGAAAAGAGTCATACAACTGGTTGTGGTCTTTATGTGTACATTCGTGTTTCCCTTATGTTTTGGGGAGTCACAGTTATCATTCTTAATTGAAGTTTATATTTTTGCTTTGTTGATTGTTTTTGCTGTTCTGAAGACCCTTTACCATTGTGGAATGAACTCCACAAGCAAATAGAGAAGAACAAAGATTCCAGCATTAGTGGCAAAACACTTTACATAAATTCATTTCTTATTGTTAAATATTGCACAAGTCAGCACATTTATTGGGTTGTTGTTTTATAAATCAGACGCTTGGTAGAGAATCAGACACAGTTCCTTCAAGGGCTTGGTAACAGTTGCACAAGAGAACTCCAGAACTAACCCAACATAACAGATGTATCCTATGCCTTGTAATTCCTAAAGTACACATTCATTAACTCCCAATGAATTCTCAGTTGACATATTACGATACAATGACTTGCTTACTAATTAGTTTGAATCTACTCACTTTATGTGTTGGCTAGATGCTGTAGCCTTCATCAGGAATACAGGTGAGTCTTAGCATCTCATTATTCCAAGGCTAGGCATCCAACCAAAATATTGAGAGAGTCAAGAGTTGTTGTGCACAACATATTTCTATATGTTTGATTGTTTTCACTAATCTTTTTGTTTGAAGAAGATTCCAATTATTAGAGATCAATTTTTGGCTTAAGATTGAGCAAGCTTAATTGCACCATTGATACAAACTTACACATCATCACTTTTATTCTTTCCATAATATTTGATATGCATTGAGGAAAATATGAGCGCTTTGGTAAAATTTCACCTTTGCCTATTATATGCAAATTATGTATGGAAGAAATTAGCTACATAGATAAATACACAAAATGTTATTTAAAAACATGCAGCTGTCATTTTTTAAATTTAATAATTTGATGTTTCGGCTGCATGCTCGAGTCTTCTTCAGGAGAAATGAGACTACATGTACTGTTGATTTAATAAAGTAAGCTTCCCACCATATAGGGTATGATGAGACCAAACCATGTGGCCTATGCCATGCACATACCAGGAAGCAGTAGCAATGGGAAACCCCCCTTCCCTCCCCCCTCCCCCCCTTAAAACATGAAGAGAAGTAACTTTAGATAATTAATGTTGATGAAAAATGGGGGAAATAACAATGCCATTGTCACGATCGTAGCTTGAAGTTGAGGCACTTGAAAAAGGTGTCCCAGCAGGCTGGCAAATATATCCTCTTTCACTCTCAGTTCATTTATTTCCCGGTTAGGTCTAAGATGGTGACTTCTTCCCACAATATAGAGTTACCGTTGTCCCATGCATGCTCAGTAATTGCAGACTTTTCTTTTTCACACTTTATATCAGCATGCTGACGTCACTTCACTCTGGTCTTTCATCTTTTGGTGGTCTATTCTGTTTAGAACTTCCAACAATTGCACAGGATTCAATAATGCCAGAGTGTATTCAAGTGGTAGCTTGTCTTTCACTTGCTAAATTGTGCCCTTAGCACCCTTCCTGATCATAAAACACCTCTGATGTTGCACTTCATACAAAGTTCCTTATCCCAGATTTTCAAATTAGGTCAACATTATCAAAGCAGATGCAAAAAGGACATCAGTGCCAACAAGCGGCAGTGCAAGTGAACTCAGGCTATTTTAATTTCGGGATCTTTCAGGACCTAGAGAAGTGATCACTTCCCACCATTGCAAAGGCTATTGTTAATGTGGAAATAACATGTGGACATACGTATGCATTTTTATATAACCGCTTGGAAGTACATGTATGTCAGGTCCCAGCCCTGAGACTGGCTGAAGACAGCCCTGAGAAATGGTGAACATCAAACAATAAGAAGCCCTAATGGCATGCACAAATACACTCACACATGTGCACACTCACACAGATACACTCACACACATGCACAGACACACTCGCGCTACAATGACAAAGTTCATCACATCACAATAGACTCATCAACACCTATATCTTCTAATCACATCACAATAAACCTATTCATCTTCTAATCGCTTCACAATAGACTCATCAACACCTATTCCTATGAGATTCACATTATTGTCTATGCATTCAATACCTTTCTTGTAAGGGCGATTGCAAGGGAATTTAAACCCCTCTGCAAGCCCAGCTCAGGAGTTCCCTTCAGCTAATTCTACTTCTATTGTGTTTAGTTTGACTGGATTAAATGTACCTATGCACCATCCCTTAAAAACTTCAAAAGAATATACGAAAGGGTCACCTGCCTTAAATAATGCAAACTGAGTATGGTTGTCAGGGTGAAGAGGATGATCGAGAAACAACAGAAAATTTGAAGCTGGAGGACTGGTTGCCAGGCAAGTGGGAACAGGTTGCATGGGTAATAGTTGTCAGGAAAGGATGCTGGAATGGTGGATAGCTAGCTGCTAGTATATATATCAACTTCACATGAATCTTAACATCTCATTATTCCTGATGAAGGTTAGAACATCTATCTGAACGTTGAGTTGTTGATTATTAAAAATGTCTAATGTGTCAACTGAGAGTATACTATTTCACCTCAGAAAAAAATTACTCAAGCCTGGCATTGGGCCTCCAAAATCACATATTATTAAAGCTCCATGTAATTGCTACATTATTAAAGCTTTATTCATATGCCATGTATAGCTGTTTGAGCATTCATTAACTCACTCTGAACTGTGAGACTGTAGGAAGAGTTAGTACTGATGAAGACACTAGCATCAAAATCATTAACACTTCCTGTGCACTGGTATACACCTCCATGGCTGGTTCGTAGGGGAGAATATATTAGAGACAGTGTTGTGAAGGGAGAAGAGGTGAATACTGTTATACCCTCCACCGTTGCATTCTCAATCTTGGTTCCATTTGACCACACCCACTCTATGTCAGGTTTCTCCCTCAGGTCTTGTGCTAAGGTAACAACACAAGTGAGCCTCTGAAAAGATCCAGCAATAAAGGAGTCCAAAGTTGTGAAGGTCACCACTGGTGGGTCAGGACCTGGGAAAAATAATTACAGATTAAAAATTAATGCCCTTCACAGCTTATGATGCGACCGATTGAAAAATAAATGATTCAAGAAGTTATGATTTGATCACTCTAAAATATTACATTTATTTAACGTAATGAATATGCTAAAGTGCCATCAATATATTTTAGTACATCAGGAGCATAATTATTTCTCGTCACCAAATCAGGATATATTTATCAAGTTATTCCTGCTCACCCACTTACTCTGGACATTAACAAGAGTGTAATTGTTTGCTGGATTACTTTCTACAAGTCTGTTCAATCTTTCTGTTGCTATAACTCCACAAATTAAGATGTTGTCAATGGTACTAAGGGGAGACAGAGTCAGCGTGGAGGAGCTAGACATGGAGGAAGAGTTGATGGAGATTCGACCACCGACTAATATGATTGTAAAATTTCTGTCCCTCCAAGAGAAGGAGAACCGTATCTCTCCACTGTCTACTACATTGCGGTCCAGGTCAGCAGAGCAAGTGAGAGTGACATTTCCTACTCCACCAGCCACCAAGGAATCATTTGAAACTGAGATTGACACTATTGGAGCAGATACTGCAGCAAATACAAGGAAATAGACATACAAGCAAACATCAGGCCACCACTGTTAAGGTAGTAAGTATAATTATACATGAGGGTCTTTATTTTTTATGTAATGCATCTTCAACCTACCATGCCTTCACCCTTTAAAAATATCCCATATCCATATCACCTATCTTAATGGGCTTATATAAGCGCAATTGCTGTCAGGTTAAAAAGAAGATCGAAAAATGGTTACACATAAAATATACTAGATGCACATTCAAGCAATGTTAGGATAACAAGTTACAATGAGCAGCGTGGTAGTTATATTTAAAGATTGCTATAGAACTTCAGTTCTCAGCAGTATGTGGTTGCAGGATATGTACAAACAGACATTGGATGCAGAAAGGATGAATATACATCATGAACATAAGAATCACCATGAACAAATACATCATGGAGAATCAGAGTCATGGACAGATATTTCCCTTTTTGAAATCAAATATCGGTATAAATCCAGAAGTAGTATGCTATAGTACATTAGGAACATACTCGCAATTTTGTAATCCTCTGATGCCCATTTCGGCTACCAAGCCCCTCTTTTTTGATAGGTGGCCATTTGGATGGGGACTTTGGGTTTGGGGGTAATGACACTGCTTGTGTGTACACCATATTTCCCTTGGAACAGGAGTCAGAACTATACCACACATTCCAAATGTATTGAAAATCTGCACATATAAACTTTAAGTGTTTGCAGAATAAAAATTGTTAGCCCTTGGAATAGTATCTTAAATATTCACTACTCTAGGATCTCATTGCATCACAGATCTGCATGCATACAAATCTGCGTATTTTCATAGAGGAGGGAGGTGTTTGAGATATTCTTATTTAGAGGCTCACAAATTGCTTATGCATGTGTTCACACATACTAGGAAATGTGAGTGTGAACTTTGTGAGGTTTGCTTATTTGTGTATGGATATAGTTATGTTGTTTCCATCATATCAGGCATATTCTTTTCACAGCACAGTATTATTGGAGTGCACTGCTAGCAGTAGGAGTGCAAGTGATGACGACTTAAAATGGCTAAACTAGCAGTTTTCTTAATAAGAATTCCTGCATATTCAACACAACATGGTGGAACTACTATGACATCATGTTTCAAAGCACAAGAAGAGTGATACTATTTATGGAAAGTCACAGGTTGATACCAGTAGGAATTAACTGATGGGCAAACATATTTTGTTGTAAATGAAATCCCTAAATAGTCAATGTCTCTTGAACAAATAATACATATATAATTATTTTATGTGTACATATTACATCAGTGGCCCTCAAAAGACATCCCTTGAGTGCCAGCAAGGTGCAACTAGCTTGTATAAGTCGATTTTTGAAAGTAAAAACTTACTAATTCTAATCTAACCCACCCAAACACTTTTGCAGGGCCAGTATACTGCTGGTTATAAATATGTGAGTTCCTTGGTTAATTAATACACTGTGTGAGCACATAAACACTGTACTTAAATGGCCGAGTAAGAAGCTCTACTATTGCTGAAACCAGACGTAGTTCTGATTTCCATTCTATCAAACGACTTGTGAGTCAATTTTATTATTTCAATTGGGAATTTTGTTTTGATAATGTTGGTTACTATTCCACCGAATGACCTGTAAACGTTGGATACCAACCCATATAGTTATTGTTACAATATTTAATAGCAGTGGTGATGGTGGAGAGGGGATGAGGAGGAGTTTGATAATGTTGGAAGGATGATGGTGACAGGATGGTGGCAAATGTGATTCAAATATTAGTTCTCTTTTAATGTCCGATGGAAAAAAAACTGGTGCTGAAGATTGAAGATCTACTAAAAAGAAACAATGACATATCAGTGAAAAAACTGACTCTATATATATAGTATAATATATAATATGTAATAAACATTTATTGGCGAGCGAAGTAGGAAGTTGGATGGAAAATTTGGTATTTCTGCGCATGGCATACCTCATCTATATATGTATCTATGTACATGTATCACTGTTTCAGAAATATGAACAGGTTACATGCATTAAATAAAGTGAGCTTACATAAACTAGGAATGGTTGTCATAGTGAAGATAGAGATTGAGCAGCAGATTCTAAGATTGAGTAAAGAAAATTGGTTGCACAGGCAAGTGCTAACGTGATAAATGGTTACAGGAAAGGATGTTGGAGTTCATCCTGACTTAGCAATTCAATTCATTAACATGCCATAGCCATGGGGAGGAGTGATACAGCCATGATTATATTGAAACTACCATGATCTTGGTAAGGTAAACCAACACATGTACTGCTGCTCTCTATAGGCAGAGAGAACTCTCTACATAGTTGGCATTGTAGAGGAGAAATATCATGGGTATGGCTAGGGGGGATTTAGCCCCTCAGATTAAAAATTTGAAAGTTAGCGATAGAGATCAACAATTACTAGAACTCTTCATTCTATTATTAAATGTGTTGCCAGTATATTGGCTAATGATAATGCATCTGTATACATATATATTTTATATATGGAAAACCATAAACAGTTTAATCTCTCTTGAGTCATTGTTATATGTAGCCATGTTTTCAGATTGCATAGTGCACTGAAACTCCTTTCACTAATAGTATTATAAATTTACTGATGTAAAAATCCCTGCTGTGCACTAGTGAAAGACCTCAAGAATGCAGTTATTCCGTAAATTCTCCATTGGTGACTCTTCAGTGGAACTAACATGAAGGAAAGAGAACTGTGTCTGTAATAATTGCTGAAGTAAAATGAAACTATTTCAAGACCTGTGATCTCAAAGATGAACTAACTGTAGTAATTCAAGTTTCTAATTAAATTTTATTGAGCATTCTAAATTCAAATTGGTGAGGTGAACAGCCTCAAAATAAATTTTACTGTAGTGCTTTTGGTATAAGAGCTGTAGTTTCTTCCTTTATCTGACATGCCACTTTCCATGGTAACAGAGATACACATTTCAGTTGAAAAATGTCACTTTTTCAACATACTTTCAAAACTGGTCATTTAGCTTGAATTGCCTGAAGGATGGGATTCACAGCTTTCAGCTTGTAATGATCATGACAAATTATCAGCCATGTTCAGAAGCTTTTGACTCAATTCAATACCAAAGAAGAACTGAAATATTTCCATCTCTACAGGAACACCAGTTATTTTTTCTCTTGCTTTGTGTCTTTTGTTGCCTCTCTTCCAACTTTCCAAGTTGATCGCAAAGCTTCAAAATTTGCTACCACTCAGTCTTCCCTGACTGTTCACTGAGTTCAACTTAAAACTCTAGTACATGGAGATTCCACATAAACTCTGTGTTGCTATTATTAAAAAAAGCTAACCGTGTTAAGAGTGGATTCCGTTAACTTGTGCAGTCAGATTCAGTGCACTG
Organism: Cladorhizidae sp. MBARI D1340-BT2; assembly: GCA_028752905.1. Lineage (NCBI taxonomy): Eukaryota > Metazoa > Porifera > Demospongiae > Poecilosclerida > Cladorhizidae > Cladorhizidae sp. MBARI D1340-BT2. Next base: position 54,177,659 of record JAQNBH010000011.1, read on the forward strand.
ATATAAAAGTGTATGTATATGTGCACGATATACTAGCTGTGCACTGGCCACACAATTCCCAATTCTGAGATTCAGGCTTAGAAGAATACCCCTGATAGCCACGACAATGCTCTGTGTCGAAGTTGAATCTATGCCTATATAATGAACTTGTAAATCCTTAGCGGAGACAGAAAACCATTTGTTCAATGTTTGTAAGTTTGTCATTTCATCCACCATTATAGTAAACCATAGCTTGAGCTATTTGATAAATTATTTTCAGGGTCATTATACTGATAATTTCATTTTGAACACTTGATTGCTCTTCATCCACTTGAGCAAGTTGGATTTTCTTAAGCATGAGCCTTGAGAATCTGAACAAAGTTAGAATTTAGCTCCCTCACACTTCCTTTTAAGAGGAGTTGCTCTTGTACTTCCTACGTATTGCCTGACCTTGCCTACCAAGATAGCAAGTGGCCCTCATGATGCGATACAGCACCTCCCTTTCTCAGATTTCTGTTTAGCATGGGAAGTATTAAGTACAATTTGAGATCACTTCAATAGTGTTTACTGCCTCTTGGTCTGCAGCAAAGATTTTCCAACCTTATTAACACATTTTCCATCTAGAAAAGCCTGTCAACAAACTCAAAATAAAATTACAATGACCTTCTCAATAATCTACTTGAATGTTTACTCCCTTGATGTTTCGACTAGATGTTATAGCCTTCATAATTTATTCCTGATGAAGGCTTCAGCATCTAGTCAAAATGTCGAGAGAGTAAAAATTCAAGTGGGTTATTGAGAAGTTCATTGTAGAAAAGCCTGTACTACAGAATACACTGTCCTTGCAATTTTTAACTAGATGTTTTATTTGCTCAGCTGCAAAGCAATAAAAACATAACCTTTATTTCTTGATAATACAGTCATGGATATTGCTTAAACCACAATGGTGAGAAGGTACAGTGCAGGAAATGACAGATGGTTCTTCATGCACCACCTAATGTCTCACTTCCTCAGTAGTGGGTCAATTCTCTTCTCTGGTAGTAGTCTGCTACTGCTAGCATTTTGAATCAATTCAGTAATGAACTGCTCAGGGCATTCTGGATAATCAATGAAGGGCTACTGGTCAAGTGCTTGCTAGTAGGGTCTTTCTTTACCAATAAAATGAAAATACATTTATTGCATGATGATCACCCTATAAGCATTTGTGTTGGCAGGAAAACGTGCCAAAGTGCACTTTACCGTCTCCTGCATTCTTGGCATCTGTTCATTGATGTTTAAGTAATAGACACACCTGTTATCCAAGTCAAAAGTGACCCTCTTGACCTGTCACTTCAACTTCAGTGAGAAGCAACAACGTTTTTTCCCTTTTTTTTCTGGGGGGAGCGGGGGAGGACCATGGTATGTTCCACCCCTTTCCCCTTCCTCCTCCATCCAGACTCAAATTTCTCTGAGAAGTTGCTAAATAGTTTTTAGCTCTTGGCTTAATTGATCATGCTCCATGTATTTTATCTATTATCAACAACAAAAAATCCCAGAAAACACTGCAACCATTCTGGCAGCACTCTCCCCCCCCCCTGCCTTCGATCATTTCAGTCCCCAAGTGAAAACCATTGTCTAAACCCCTGTATGTGCTGATTGGAGAGCATACTCAGCATAGAAAACAGTGCCAAGAGTGCAACTGTCACTTTAACAAGTTCTTGTTAGCTTTTGCATGGTGTTCCCTGTAGTACTCAGAAAATTCCTGCAGATAGCACTTCCTGATGTTAATAGAGTGTACTTCTTATCTTCAAGGGAAGCATCCAAAGTACTCTAAACAAAATTTCTGCCATACTTCCACATGGACATTTCTGTTTCAGAATTTGCAATCCCATCATGTTGCAGGGGGCAGGTTATTCAACCTTGACCAGTTCGGAATCTGTAAGGAACACATTAAAATTCAATTCAAGCATAACATCATGATGCCATCAATGATGCACCGGTCACTACTGTATTAGGTCTTCACAGCTATGCTAAGGCTAGGGCAATGGCTGTAACAATACAATCCAACAACACTAGGATTTCAAGCTAAAATAGATTTTTCCCCTCTCATTCTCGCTATCATGCCTTTGCTCTCCAATCAACATCTTGTATTCATTACTCATTATATATATGTATATATGTGTTTGAGTTTTCTAGTTGAAACTGGGCTGTTTCGAGATTACATTCTCATCAACCATAGTTGATTCCATCTTGATAGATGAACCTCTACCACATGGCTGATCTTGTGCAAGTCCAGATGGCAGGTCAACTTCAGCTAGAATTCCTCTTCACTGATGTTGATCACGTGACCCTCCACATGGTGGAAGGTGACCTGATCAAGACTAGTAATCATAAGTGGTTGACAGTGAGCAGGCAATCTTCTCAACATTCCAGCTTTAAGTTTATAAGTAAATACAGAATGGATGGAGTCAGCAACAACGTCCATCGCGAGGTATATAAATGCAACAAAGTGTGTCTGTCTGTCTGAGTCACTTCATGTATGGCCACAGTTTAGAAGCTGAGAAGTTATAAATTACAGAAAGGTGTACTTCTACACACATGGCATTAGGTACCATTGAACTCCACAACAAGTAATCATCTTCCCAAACAGTTTTTAATTAAAAATATATCTGTGTATGTATTTTAACTATCCTGACAACAACACAAATAATGCGACATTACTAAGAAATAATACTAACTACCATGTCTGCTACTACTTCATGCAGTTGCCCCATTTTTCTCTTGTTTGTCATTTCAAAATCACCATGTCACTCCCCAAAAATAGAGAAATCAACTTATGCAAGAAGAAAAAACTCTAATGTTGAGTTCAGAAAGTCAACAAACAGCACAATTCTTATCTGGTAAATTATCAACAACAAACTTGGGGATGGGGAGGAGAGGGTGAAGGAGTAACCATGGTCCCTAATTCTAATTTTGTGCGCCTTAGCCAGATATTATCAGGCAAAGCTGGGCACCTATGCTGGTATGCATTAAAAATGTGTTATTAAAAATACATGTTGGGGAGTGCAGAATACTTCCTGTTTTGGTTTGACTCCTATTTTAAAATGGCTGACAAAACAAACAAAGTTTATATCAGTCGGCTAAAACTCAGCTTCTTAGTATCCTAAGTTAGTTTTGGCCAATTTTAACTTGAACCACACAAGCATGCCTTGAGTCTCTCACAAAAGTACTGGTAGCTGAAAAACCTTGAAAATTATATTCAAGATCTTGTTCCTATCTATGTATCTATCAACTGAAAATGAGTAACTTCTTGTAAGGGAGTGCTTGACTACCAAGACCTACAAAACATGACAAAATATATTATTTAAATATATATATATATATTGACTTGTCAAAAATATATGCAACAAGAATTTACCAGTGCAGACCAGTCATTTATTGCTTTAAAAAAAAATCGGTATCATATTTGGAGTTTGTTCATTACATTTATTGGCAAAGAGTCCAATAAATGGCTGGTCTACAGGTAAATTGTTTATCATTTCCAATAATAATTAAAAAATGTCTTGTATATATGTTGCAGTTGCATCGACTCGTCAGAAAAGAAATTATAAGAATTTACAAATGTAGGCAGCAAATATCTTCTAGAGTTAACCAGTGAATGCAAGCCGCAAGCTTTCCTCACTCTCAACCATATAAACAAAACTATTGTGAGTTGTATTTTCAGCAAAGAAAGTGGTTCTGAGGGGACAGCCTCGATGTCAAACTGCTTGCACTATGCGAACTCTAAAATAGGTACCATTAATCGTCACCAGGTTGCATAATTTGTGAACTCTCATTGCCAGCATGAAACATGCATGCACAGGTACAAAATGGCTTACAAGTTCTGGAAATGGTGGCTTCTATCATGCTACAATTTAATGGATTGGTCCTGTATATATGCCTAACTTTAATTTTTTTTTGAGAATTCATCTGCATGTGTTTGTGTAATTGTGCTAAGAGACAGGCAAACTGGATGAAGGCATAACCGCATTGGCAGAGGTAACAATAAACACCAAATATAATAGAGACTTTTTATAATACATTTGCATTCACTTGTCCATGAGAAGTCGAGCATATGTGGCATCTGCCTTACGAATTATTCATATTCTGATAAAATCATGGATACTAATTGGTCACTGATTTTAAAAAAAAAGAGAATATTATTGGTGACGTGATTTTAAATAGTTAACAGTTTTATAATTTGATGTGGTCTGGATGGGTGCAGTCCATTTTCTATTGACATCCATTAATCCAATATACTAAGCAAACTTAATATGCTAAATATTGATCTGAATCAGCCTTTTTGTCACGTTTCAACCATTCCTTCTCAGGGAGAGCGAATAAAAAATTAAAAAACAGGAGAACAATTCACTCTGGCAGTGCATTTATCCTCACTGGCAGTGCATTTATCCTCACTGGCAGTGCATTTATCCTCACTGGCAGTGCATTTATCCTCACTGGCAGTGCATTTATCCTCACTGGCAGTGCATTTATCCTCACTGGCAGTGCATTTATCCTCACTGGCAGTGCATTTATCCTCACTGGCAGTGCATTTATCCTCACTGGCAGTGCATTTATCCTCACTGGCAGTGCATTTATCCTGACTGGCAGTGCATTTATCCTCACTGGCAGTGCATTTATCCTCACTGGCAGTGCATTTATCCTCTCTGGCAGTGCATTTAAAATGAAATGCATGTGATTATTGACATGTGTGAATGATAGTCTCTAGTAAGCACAGTAACATATTGAAGAAAGGACCTAGAAATGAGAACAGGCGAGAGGAAGAGAGAATACTAGAAAATGGAAGAAAATAGATGTCCCACTCCCTTATGTAGCTGGCCTAAGTAATGTAGGGTGGAGCTATGCTATTGCTGGTCTCAATTCTCAAGTTCATGCGCATGAAACCACAAACATTACTGTCATGTTATTGTGCCATTCTCACAAGTCACAGATCATGCGGATCTTGTGTAAAACATTTCCAGTGAGTAAGAATGTGTTGTGCTCTTCATTATTTCCACTCACCTTGACGAAGATGAAGCATTCACTTGAAATGTTGGTAAAAACGATTAAACGATAAATGTTCAGCATTTTAAATTCAAAAATAGTTTTTTTTCTTTTTAATTTTGTTCTTAATTCTTGTGTTCTTTAAGTGTTTTTTTAAATTTGTTTTGTTGTTTATTAGTAGAGCAGTCATTCTTCCAAGTTCTGCAAAGTTCAGCTCCAAGCTTCTGGATTTCTAGCATCTTTTTCTGGCTCATTTTTTCAGTTATGCCTAACAACACCAGACATTCCCTATTAAGTTAGCTTCCTGATTTTGATACAGATACTGATAGGCATAGCTTGTCATCTAAGATTAAAAGCCAAGGTATGTTTGTGCATTCAAGCCAGACTATTCTAATAAGTACAAGTGGGCTAAGCTATCAAAAAGGGGTTCGTGTTATGCATTCTGCAAATTATGTAAGTAATATTGGCATTGCATATGGCGGCACCAGAGACCTGAGAAAACATGAACAGACTGCTGTGCATATTTCAGCAAGTAAAAGTGTGGAATCTGCAAGCTCTCATACCTCATACATTCGAAACAGAGATGGACCAAAGAGAGAAGAAGCTGTCATAGCAGCAGAGGTTTAGTTTGCTTTCTTTCTAGCAGAGCATCACCTCCATTTTTGGCAGCTGATCACTTCTCAAAATTGTTTCCTGCCTTATTTCCAGATTCTCCAATTGCAAAGTCTATAAAATGTGGCCAGAATAAAGCCACGGCTATTGTGAAAGTAGTAGCTGAAGAAGTAGTTTCTGATTTACTAACCCGTCTTGATGAATCTAAGTTTTTCAGCAGATGAAACCACTGACATTAACAATGTGGTATTATGATCCGGTTCTGTGACAATACCACTGGAAAGGTTTGTTGCTTTTTCCTAAAGTTGGAGTCAGGCTGATGCAGCAAGGTCCTAGACTCTAATTTCAGTGCCAATGGACCCATAAAATATGCTAATCTAGTGGGATTGGGCTCTGATGGTGCTAATGTCATGCTGGGAAAAAGAAATTCTGTTATGACTAAATTAAAAACTAATCAACCCTCTTTGATGACCTTTCACTGTAATTGCCATATAGCAGCCTTAATTGCTAATCATGCATGCAGTCTCTTGCCCGATATTCTTGATGACATTACAGTTCAAATTTGGTATTTCTTCCATAAAAGCCCAAAATGTCAACGCACCTTTGAAAATTCTCAAGTTTTCACCAATACCAAGCCACACAAGTTACTTAAAACAGCACAAATGAGGTGGCTAAGCTTGGAAGTCTGTGTAAATGGACTGCTAGAACAGTTTGATGCTCTTCTTTCTTGTTTCAGAAGTACAGAAGAGAAGCGAGCTGTTGTTCTCGGAATAAAAACTGGTCTTGAGAATCCACTTTGTAAATTATATTTAATGTTTCTGAGTGATTCATTGGCCATTATTAACACCTTTAACAAAACGATGCAATTGCAATCCTCTACAATACATTTCCTTCGCCAAAAGGTCCAGTCATTAAAAAAAGATTTTGCTACGTTTTTTCCCACCCTCTTCTGTGAAAAATGCAGTATTTCAGCTCTTAATCTAGATGACGAGGACCAGTTTCTTCCCCTAGAAGAAGTATTTGTGGGTCAAAAAGCAGAAAGCTTTCTCTCTGGTGAGAATGATCTCTTGTCGAATGAAGTCAGAAAGTTCAGGGAGACATGCAGAAATTTTTGGTGGGCTGCAGCAAAGTATGCTATTAAAAAACTGCCAGTTGATAATGACTTTTTGAAAAACTTAAGTTGGATTTCTCTTCACAACCAAGAGTATGGATATGCTAGACAGGTACTGTTTGTTGCATCATGCCTTAAACAAGTCATCAAAGAAGACGAAAAAGGTCGGCTTAATGAGTATTTATTGACTACTGCACTGCTGAGCTCCCTCCTTAAATTGTTGCTACAAAGGGACAGTGATTGCTACTGGCATCAAGTTGGACAAGTCAAAGATGTTTCTGGAGAATTTCGTTATCAGCTCCTCAGTAGGTTAGCTAAAGCAGTGATAATAATTCCCCATGGTAATGCAGATTTGGAGAGGACATTTAGTCCTATTGGGCTGAATAAAACCAAGGTACAAAATAGTTTGAGTGTGGATACTTTATCTGCATTGCTTCGATTGCAAGTGAACACAAAGGAACCTTGTTTCGACTTCAAACCAACAGCAAGAATGCTTCAAAGATGCAAGAATGCTATTTATGAACCCAGTTAACTTATTACTCTAACATTCTTAAATATCAGTATTGTTTTATTGGATATATTTGGAGTTTTAACTGGTATAAAATTCAGAATTGAATAACATGTATTAGGATTAATGAGACAAGGGAGTTGGCAGCCCTGTATATATAATATGTATATAGCAATATATAACCCACTCACTGGTGTAAGCATAATTATATATGTATACCAAAAGCTAAAAAAATCACAAAAAAGTTGAACAGGTTTCCAAGATATCTTATAGAGGTTAAAAAGTAGCTAAATTCTTCTATTACATGCCTACCAAATGTCAAGATCATAATATACAGTAACTGGTATTGAAAACATGACCATTCAGAATTTGAGCTGTTTCAAAGTGGTCAAGATGTCTGGTGGGTTAACCTAGAGGATGTGTTTTCTTGGGTTCTGGACGATGGCTTGCAACTTTCTGGGAGTCAAAACAGTGATGAAGACATTGGTGGCGCCTCCTCTTCCCTTAGCAGGATCAGTTTTGACCCTGAAGATTTGGTATCACTGGACAGAGTAGTCGCACTTGACTTACCTTAGAGCAAGCCTAGTGGTCTCACTCAAGCTGATAGAGATGAGATTACCAGCAATGTAGAAGGCATTGATAGTGAGTTTAGCTTCAGTTAGCTGTGCATTTAGTAAGCAGAGCATGAAGTACAAAGACTTCACTGGTAGTCTGCAGAAAAAGTGCTAGCTGAACAATATATATTTTCATCTTTAGGTTTGATGCATGAAGCGAGGATTGGACAGTTGACAGGGCTTCATCAGCTAGAGTGAAACTTCCTGTAGTTGCTAGCTCTCCTATTGCTGTGGTGGCCCAGCCTCATCCAAGAGACATTCACCAAAACAAGAAGTAGCAAGTTTGAATGAGATTCACCTCATTGTGATTTTATGGTTCATTGCTATGATAACAAACAATAACCACAATGTTGGTCAATACAAATGCTATCACAAAGAGTATGGTTGCTAGGGACTTTTCTGAATGATTGCTGATTAGCAAGGCATATTTTCTCAATAGGTTGTGCTTATATTTTTTTTGTAGTAACGATGAGAGAGCTTTCGGACACACAAAGAATGCCCATTTGCATTTTTGATAATATCCTTTATTAATGCAGGTTGGTGTGGGTATGGTTGGCCATTTCTGAAAGAATAACAGAAAATCAATAGCACATGTGGACTGCTTGACAACGTGGCTGGAAACAAGTGCACTACCGAATAAAAGATATGTGGGCATTTTGTTTCTGTATCAAATAATTTGTCTGTATACAAAGCTAGTTTAGCATGCTATGAAATATATTATGTGGTAAAATAGCATGCGATGTATATATACACACGTTATGTAGTATAATACACATGTTATGTACATCACATGTTTTGTTTCATTTTTTTAAACAAAAGCGAAAGGTTGCAGCCTTTCACACCAGATCCCTTCCAACTAAATAAAATACCCCAGTGGCCACAATGGCGGCAGGTGCACTGGCTGCTCTGGAGGAAGAAGGTAAAATATGAAAATGTGGACCCATCTCTACACCCCATAGCTGTGAAATCACCAGGAGTGTTCAACAGAAACTATCACTTTATTAAAGGAATTGAGATGGAGGATAAGATCTGTAGGAGGAAAAGCTATTTCCTTTCCTCAAAGATTGTCAGTTGCCATCTGAAGAGGCAATGCTGCATCATTAACATTGGGTTGGAAGGAGGCCAAAATGCTTTTTTTAATATATGTTGCGCAGAAACCTAGGAATGTATTTAGGAAACGCTGAGGTAGCAGGGAGTTTACGGAATCTGTGTGTACCAGTTCCTACATCCCTGATATGCATATTTCTGTGTACCATACATTTGCCCATAAAGTGTAAATTAAGCCACTTGTCTAGAATAAAATAAGCACATGACATGCACCCAGTTAGACATGGCATTTGCGCAAAATGCGAGAGCTTGAAAGCTATTTGAGGGAGGAAATGGAAGATATAGTGGCTAGATATGGGATGGTACTTCTATGGCTATGTGCCAACTGTGCTAGGCATGATGTGCATCCCGTTGGTCTTATATCTATCCTGTTGGCCTTATATCTATCCTGTTCTCTTTTCTTCTTTTTACAAGAATTATTTCTTTTATACATTAACTCACTTTGAACTGTGAGGTTGTAAGATAGGTTAGCACTGATGAAGAAGCTGGAAACAGAATCATTAATACTAGCCCTGCACATGTATAAGCCTCCATGGCTGGTACGTAGGGGGTCAAAGGTTAGAGTGAATGTTGTGGAAGGAGAAGAACTGAAAACTGATACACCAACTATTGCTCCATTCTCAATCCTGGTTCCATTTGGCCATATCCATTCTATGACAGGTCTGTCCCTCAGGTCTTGTGGTAAGGTAACATCACAAGTGAGATTATTAGAAGATCCAGCAATGGAGGTGCCAGAACTTGTGATGGAGAGGTCAGGAGGGTCAGGATCTACACAAATATGGAATGAGCAGCTGCAAATAATATGCGACCTGATTAACAAAAACAATTTATAGAATTAATTATGTATAATTTACCAAATAAGTTACATCATTACTAAATGAATATAAATGTTATAATAGATATATTTTTATATTGCAATCGAGTCATGGGGTAGGCTTTCATAATGAGGTCACATATTAGTTATTTCAGCTCACTTACTCTGGACATTAATTGCAATGGAATTTTTTGCTGGTTCACTTTCTACTAGTATGTTCAGTCTATCAGCTACTATTGCTGTGCAAGTAATGGTGGTGTCAGATGTGCTGATGGGAGAGAGAATGAGAATGGAGGAGCTGGAAGTGGAGGAAGAGTTGATGGAGATTCGACCACTGGGTGATATGGTTATATTGTCCCCAACACTCCAGTAAAAGGAGAACTCTAACTCTCCAACGGTGAGGTCTAGGGTGGCAGAGCAAGTAACAGTGACATCTCCCACTCCACCAGCCACCAAGGAGTCAGCAAAAAGTGAGAGAGATACTGTTGGAGCAGAAACTGCAAGAAACACAAGATAATGTGATATTTGGCTGGGTTGCTAAAAAGTGGAGATGCCAAATAACTTGTAACCCTGTGTGTGTGCACTACGAGGGTCTGTAGTACACACATCAGGTCAGCACTTTTGGGACACTAAATACGTGACTGTGTCTTTGGGATGAGAGTTTCATTTTTATTTTATTTTTCTATGTACCATTTGTAAGAATAATCTGCTGTTTTTACAGTCACATAGTGCAAATATTAATTATGCATTCCAATAACACAAGATGTAACTGGTATTGTCATAAAGAAGATGAAATTGCATAACTATAATTAAACCATGTGGAGATGGAGATGGAGATGGGCAGTAAGCATATGAAGTGGCACTGATAGGTGGAGAATACTTATAATTATAATCTGCGAGAACACTAGAAGATGCTCATAAAAGTAGTAAAGAAGTCAATAGGTCTAAATTTGCAACACTTTAGCACTGTAGGATCTTTGGAAATCAAAGAAAGTAAATCTGATTCAGATACTGGTTAGCTGTAGCTAAATCCTTTGTGCTCCCGCATATTTATAAATAATGTGGCATTTATAGAATTCAGTACCAATTACATTTTACACATTTTTGGCCTTTCAAGAAAAAAAGGAAAAAAATCCCAGTTAGATAAACGTTTTACTGGTGCTGTTAGTAGCCACAGCCTCTGGAACAATCAGTTAAGTCTAGGCAATCACCTAGCAGACACTAATGCAGCACAGCTCATGAGGATATCCATCAAAGGGCCTATAATAGAATCTGATGAAACTCTAGACATTTATATATAAGAACATATAGCTGCTCCTTTGACTGGGGTGGTTGAGTTATTGTAGCAAGCTCATGTGTTGACTTTATTTGGCCGATTAATTGATGAGATGTTTCTTGGATCATTTACTTGCTTAATTTTTATTTGCTTGTTGGTTTGTTGGTTTTTCTTAAATCTTGGGGAAGGGGAAGGGGGGAATCTGAGGTGCCCTGCCTCCATATACATCCCCGATCATTATATAGAAATAATGGTAAAGGGTCATTTATCTGGTTGTGGTCTACATAGGTGTGCTCTTAGTTTACCAATAGTAATGGTTTACATACAGTTAAAATCACCATTCTAATATTGCATATGTTTAGCACTCAAAGTTGCGTGTCTGTTTTCATGCAGATTAATATATACTGTGTGCTCCTGCATGACAAATACGAGAAAATTGGTATTAATGTTGCAAAAATATGCATTAAAGCCTGGTCAACTCCAGCCAGGTCAGGCTGTGCTGCCTTTATGAAAATGATTTGCAATGGCAGCCTTTTACAGTATGTGTGTGTGTGCATGCATGTATGTGTGTGTGCTACTTCTTATACTTAGTCAACTGCTTATTTCCCTGAAAAGGACATTGTTTTATGTTTGCTATCAAGATTTGTTTGGTTAAGCCTGAAAAGGGAGAAAGGGCTTTGTCTGTTAGGCAACTACCAAAATGTTCTCTGGTGATGTTACTATGCTTAAAGATGCCTATGGTAAGTTTTGTAGTGACACTGTCTATTCTGTCTTAGACATATGTTGATCCCAAAATATAACAACATGGTGAAACTTTGAACTTGTTCAGTGTCCAAGTGTATGGCAGTTGAACTATATTTATTTGTGGTACAAAGAGCAGCAACTTCAGTGGTGAAGTCATAGTACCGACACAATGATTTTGTTGATGATCAAACTTATTCACTTGAAGCTCTGGCTAGATGGTTTAGCTTCCATCAGGAGGAATGTGAATAAAAATAAAAGATTAAAAACAACAATTAAGATTCTGTAAGTAATCTGTAAGCAAAGCATAAATCAGAGTGCAGTGCTAGATGGCTTGGTTTGGTACTGCAATGGAGCCGGTTCTCATAAGCATATTGCAGATTTGTTCAGGTATTGACTTACTAGTGTCAGAGGCCACCCTCACTAAAATACCATTTATCGGCATCCCATATATATTCCAGCACCGTATACAAATCTATGTACTCAATATCAACACTGTGTGATACTCATCTTTTTAGCAGGATCCTAACAGATCTATAATAAATATGCTAATATATGCTCAGGTTTGTCTATTAGGTTTATCTTCCAATAGTCAGGAGTTTGAGGTAACTAGCTAGTTGTTAAGTGTGTCACAATTATCCACAGTGTCCATGCACACATGTCTTCTCTTCTTGAGAACCCCTTTCTTGCTGGCAAGATTCTGCTATGCCCTTTATAAGTGTTCTAATTTTGCAACATCCGACCGACTGCCTGGGTGAATCAACAAAGTTCAGTCCCTAAGTAGCAGTTAAATAGGTCTGGGGTCCTGATGTCATGCCATGTGTAACCTTGTCTGTACTGTAGAGTGAACTTAAGCAGTCTATGCTCAATAGCTGCATGATGGACAGGTCAACCATTCCTTATCTTCTGTAAGAGCAGCTACCATGACTCATCTGACCGTTGCTTTCATTTCTTGCTCCTGAATGTGCTACAAAGGGGGAGAAGTTCAATTATTCTTCCTACCACATGGCATCCTAAAAGATATGTAACTAGCTGGATAAAGTAACTATTATTCAGTCAGGCAGTTCCATGAAACAGGCGAATAGTCATTTATCATATGGATCTAGTCAGCACAACTATGATGGCAATCTAACCAGAAACAAATGCTAAGCAGACTTATCTTGCAAGTGCAATAAACTTTAAGAATCCATCAAATGGAGACGATCAGCCTTAGCCAATGCACAGCAACATAAACAGTACAGCAGCTTCTTGATATCACTGAAAAATCACTGTGAAGTTTGATATTATAAGTGATATAAGTATGATGACAGTTGTGCAATGTGTGGCTGATAATTGAGCAATGCCGATAATTGGCAGTTTACACTAGACATTCATATTAAAAAAGGTATCATCACACAAAAGTGAGATGTAGCATGGTAGAATGAAAGCCTCTAATCCTGTACCCAGCAGTTGAAGCAAAGATTAATTATGTTCAATCTTACATAATACAAGTTCTGTTTCATTGAATGAAGGCTTAGCTAAGCACCAGTTCTTCCAAATTAAAGCATAGTCCCAAAATTGATCCTGCTTCCCTATGTTTGGAAGCCACTGTTAAGTGGGTCTATAACTGGCCATGCATCCACCTCTGGTTATGATGTATTCTATACAAATATATTACATAATATAGTTAGCTATATGATATGTTTCACCAAGGGAAATATTTAATAATACTCTATTTACATCCTAAATATAGAATACTTAACATAAACAAATTTTCATTTGATTTTTCTTCTTCCTATTATATCCCATTAGCAACCGTAGATATCCAACCCCTAGCTGGGTCACGTTATCTGACCCATATTTACTCTGTTTAGGTTACATCAAACACATTGTACTTAGAAGATCTATTTGTATGCTGTATCAGGATATCATCTCACACTCTTAGATAAGTCCTGTATGGACATACAGTAATTCTACTACTCTCACACTGCTATCAACACCATAAGTGCTGTGAAAGCCTGGCTGCAAATGTATTTAAACACCTCTGCAGTCCAGGCTTGGGCAATCTCATCCTATCTTCATATTCTGCTCTGTAGTTTTAATATAAGCTACTTAAGATCTATAACTCTTTTGTCAAGCTTGGGGTTTAACTAGAAGAAGTTAGGGAGAAACTCTGGTGGCAGCGAATTACTAAGGTTGGTATCTGTTAGGTCTCTTGTGGTTGGAGACTCTAACATCTGGTGGCAAGTGGTGGTTCTTACCTTCTCATGGAAGTGGACTGGTTAGTAAGACAGCTATTGTGTTGATTTACCTTATTTTTCCCATAAACATATAGACGACAGCTGGTGTTTGGCTAAGTGGAGAATTGGAGCTGTGGCCGGTGCTTGGCTCAGCTTGGTTGACTTGGAGAAGTGAGAGCATGTATTCAACACGTATTCAGCATTCTGTGTGTATATTGTTCGATATTCTTCATAGTGTTTGAATATTTACATATTGTGTATTTTTGTATTTTGCCCCTGTGTTGTGCAAGAAATGACGTCAAAGAGGAAGGCGAATGACAAGTCCGAGAGAGCAGACAGAACAGAGTGAGGGGAGCAAATGGAGATACTCCAAAGAGATCAAGTCCAGATGACCGACATGGAGTCCATCCAGGCATTATTCCTGACTATGGAGGAGAGCAGAAGAATTGAACGTAGAGAAGCGGAAGAATATCGAACCAGAGAAAGAGAAGCAGAAGAACGCTGAACCAGAGAACTCGAAGCAAAAGAGGAACAGCACAAAAGAGAACTCATGAGACACTGCTGATGCAATTCAAGCTTCAGCAAGAATACCAAGATGAAGTGTGGCATCACGACGACAGCCGACGAGACAGAGATAGAAAAAGGATGCTGGTAGATAAAATTGCTCCATGGATGGACAAGGACCAGCCTGCATCCTACCTCCGGAAGTTTGAAGACACGCTCTCCACAGCAGGGATGAATGGGCAAGCCGCCTGGTACCTCTACTGATGGGAACTGCATCCATAGCTTACATGACATCCGTCTCGGAGGAGGCCAAGGTAGACTACGATTTGCTGATTTTGGCCTTGCTGAAGGGCACTCGGATGTTCCAAAGAAGCCTGTGAATGAGAGTTCTGGTCCATCCGAAGGAAAGATATGCAGCTACAAACATTCTAAGAGAATTACTAAGTTTGGCACAGACATTCATGGAAAACTGAAATACAATAAAAGAGGCAATGGAACAGTAAAATTTCTCTCCCTCTACTCACTAGAGGATGCGAACTATGTCAGAGAGCAAGGAAACCCCAAGACATTCCTGGACGTCGCCAACTTCATAACAGAGCGACAAGCCATGAAGAATCAATTCTGCAACAGACGACTGCCCTACACGAAATTGCAGAGTCGCCTGGGAGACTGGTCGAGGAATCCATGGGATGAAGACAGTCATCTCGGGAACTGGCACTCACGTTTCGACATCAACCAAAACAGCAGGGAAGGACACCATAACCTGCAGTGCGATGAGTCTATGGGTGGTGTGTACATAATCCATCTTACATTAGCTCTCGGGGAAAGCCTCAAGATAGGTCTGGGGATAGAGTTCACTTTGTGCCTACATGTTTTAGGTGTGGGAAGAAAGGCCCTGAATGCTCACAGATGCAGAACGTTAGATGTGTGAACAATTCTGGGGATGAGAGCGAAGTTAGGATGGAAAACCCCAGTAAAATGTCTGAGTCTATCATAGTAGCCATCAGACAACCAGGTCTATATGCAGAGGGCAGGGTAGGCCAGAGAGAAAAAAATCGACATCTATAATATGCTATCTTCTACTGTTCTAATAGGTATCGAAATCTCACCTTTACAATAAGTAAAATTTCATTTAACATAACTGCTGTAATAATTATATTGCAATCAAACTATGTGGTAAGTGTATGTAAATGTTAATTATTCTTGCTCCCTTACTCTGGACATTGGTAGGGGTGGAATTGGCTGCTGGTTCACTTCCTACTAGTCTATTCAGCCTCTCTGCTACTATAAGTGTGCAAGTGAACACTCTAATGGGAGAGAGAATGAGCATAGACGAGCTGGTAAATGGAGGAAGAGTTGATGGAGATTCAGCTACCAGATGATATAGTTCTATTGTCTCCATCCTTCCAGGAGAAAGAAAACATTAGCTATGCACTCTACCACCACATTGCTGTTCAGACTGGCAGAGCAGACAACAGTGACATCTCCTGCCCCACCAGCAATCAATCATTCAGCAAGAACTGTGAGTGACACAGTTAGAGTGGAGACTATAGCGAACACAAGATAATAGTAGTAAAGTAAGACATCAAGTCTTGACTATCAAGGATATAAATAGTGCCTGATTGGAATTTAATACATGGAAGTATTCAAGAACAGGGACTCAAAAATTGGAGGTGTCAGGGGATGTAATATGCAAAAAGATTGTTTTTGTGAGACCATGGCTTCTAGAATGCTGGAAAATCATAAGAAACTTTTAATCTTGCAAGGTATTGATACATCACTTATGAAGAAACAGTAAGTTTAGGGCAGTTTTGTCTCTCCTAAACTGTATGAGATGATAATTTGAAATTAATTGCGACAAAATATAATCTAATACTAATGAATGCAAGCATTGAGTGGTGAGAAAATGTGCAACAGGGAAAGTGAAAAAAACATAAATTATTTTAGCCTGATGTCCTAGTGGACAAAACATGAGTCCTATCATGCATTGCTCTGGATATATTGGCCTACCCTAGCATAACTGAAGATCAAATACAGTATACTGATCTGTACATTATTGATGTCATCATATTGGAATGTTTGGAATGTGGAGGAAGGGAAGTAGGTAATAATTGTATAATATTTCTTACTGCTTGTGCCAAGTTGAGGTGATGGCCCTCTCAGATATTCTCCAGATTTACCGAAGTAGTCACTTTCAATTTAATGTATCACACCTCCACAGTTAGAGCATGTTAGGTAACCATGTCAGAATGAAACCTCAGGTCCATTGGTTATTAACTATGCAGTCCATTTCCTCTTGCCTATGCAGCCAGTCTTTTTTCTTCTCGAATATGCAGCCAATTTCTTGATATTTAACGACTATTCCCAGTTTATGAAAGCCGGATTATTTAAGGCAGGTGATCCATTCTGGTTGACAGTTGCATCATAAATACGCAAAGCGGCAATACCAAGTTTTCTATCCAACTCCTCACTAAGGATTCGCTTCGCTCACCAATTAACTGACTAGTAATATTTAAAGGCATTGAGTGACATGTGAAGTATGATGGATAAAGAAAAAACAACAACCCCAAACAAATTATTTTAGCCTAAAACCTTAGTGGACAAAACTTGAAATCCTACCATTGTATTGCTCTAGACAAATTGTCCTAATAATGTAGTACACTGATCTGATGTCATCATATTGTAATGCTTTGATTGTGAGATAAGGACATAGCTAAGAATTTTATGTGTGCATGATTCCTACAGATTCCGAACTTGTGCAAGGTTAAAATGAGAGCTCACTCAGATGGTCTCCAATTTCACAGATAATCATTTCAAACCCCTTTTATTTAAGGTGGTGTCAAACTTCCACATCTAGAGCAATTCAGCTCATTCTCACTTCATGTGTAGTCAGTTTTCTTTCCTCTAGCTTTGAATCAGTTGCCATTTTTTCGGTCATTCTCTTTTCGGTGATGACCATTTCTGGGTTTACATAAGCCCACATTATTTGAGGTGGGTGACCCATTCGTATCATTTGGGTGAATGTGCTGTAAATACATAGATACCTAGATCCATCATAGATAGACCATGCATGGCAATACCACTTTTCTACCCAATCCCTGCCGAGGGTTCGCTTTGCTGGGCAATGATGTTAATTGGTTAATAGAGGATCCGCCTCCACCCTTTTTTATTTGCTCAGCTTGAAAGACAAGGAGATGCAACTTCAATGACAGTAACAACAAAAAACTCTTTTGCAATTCTGAAACATGCTCTGGAGCTAGGGTGGTTTAGCCCCCCAATCTTCTTAGTTTTCTTTTTAAACAAGGGGGGATGTGAGCCCCTCTTTCCCTCCCCCACCCAACCCTCCCAGCACTACATCCCTGGACTGGTATAGTAAGTTTAGCTTGCAAGAATAATTATTTACCAATTTGCAAATGAGATCCAATCAACCTAAATCTTTAAATCTAGGATACAAATGTCATTAAAAAACGACAAAAGATGCAGTGCACATTCTACCTCTATGCTAGCAGACTCGGTGTTCTTTCTGCCTAACCCTGTCTCTTCTGTGGTATATAGTGAATACTTATAATAGTATACAAGGATAATGACTTTCACTGGAGTATGTGCAGATGCTGATGCTTTTGGAGGATCATGTGCTTTGCATTTTAAAAAGTAGTCAAATCAATTATAGGTAGAGCAAGCACACTTCCTGATACTATTTCTACATTAATCTTCCAACAAGTCAATAGCATGCCCATGCCTAAAGTGGGTTACACTAGATTCATACCAAATCAAGGAAAAGTAAGGAGGAAGTGGAGGGGTTGGGGGTGGGGAAGCTAATGAGTTGAGATGGTGATCATTGATAATGGTATTGTTAAGCGTAATGCAGCCAATTTCCTAAGATTAGTCTCA
The DNA here is from genome assembly GCA_028752905.1 of Cladorhizidae sp. MBARI D1340-BT2. Taxonomy (NCBI): domain Eukaryota; kingdom Metazoa; phylum Porifera; class Demospongiae; order Poecilosclerida; family Cladorhizidae; species Cladorhizidae sp. MBARI D1340-BT2. The sequence goes on from JAQNBH010000011.1 coordinate 54,196,057, forward strand.
CATGTGAATATGGTCAGCAGCTATAGTTCAGTATTCTTTAACTTATAATTCCACACAATTTTGAAGTATGATATTCTTCTCCCCACAGAGAAGAAATTGTCCCGGATTAAAGAAATTGCCGAAAGGAAATAGTCGAGGTCATCGATGATGCTGAAGGCAATAAGGGGATGGCAAGTGATCATCATCAGGTACCTGTTGAATCCAGTACCTGGAGGAGAAGGGTCAGCAGGAGGTGGTTGACAATCTTTTGCTTCCCTTGGTTTGTTTGCATTTTGTATGTTGTCTGTGTAGGGTTTCAAGTGTGATCAAAGTGGACAACTGGTTGCTGTAATGAGCAACAGGTATTCTGAAGATGATAAAGAAATTTGATATCCATTTGACAATGCGGTATGGTCCACTCCATGCATAGCCAACAAGGTTATTTTGTTTGAAAAGTTCTCCATGAACCTTCTTATCATAGTTAGCTTTCTGTTTGTCCAGATAAAGTCCCATGTTAGTTGCTACTCATAAATATGACTTTTGCAATTGCTGTTTTAAGCTGCAAACAAATTCAGTTGACATTACTGGCAATCTTTTCCGTTGTTACCATACATTATATCATATTTACTTTTCTGCAAAATATGATGTAAAATGGAGAGTAGCCTGAGGTGGACTAAACACTACTATTGTATACCATGCACAGCGGCCGAAGGTATTCTTCCCACTCGAAAGAGTGTTCTGTGTGGCAGCTGCCCCCCAAAAATCCTTTTTTTGCTTTTGCTTTTGTATGCACATGCACACGCCCACGTAGTTGTGTGCAGCTGCTCTGTTGGCTTGTTGACTTAGTAATTTTTTTCTCCTTTTCAACTGAAATGAGTACAGAACCTGAATCTAGCACTGTCCTGCCAATTGAACCACATCAGCCCCAAGGATTCCAGTTTCCAAAGAGAGAATTTTCAAAGAAATGTATGGTAAAGAGAACTTTCCAGCCCTCATGGTTCCTCAGGTGGCCTTGGATACACTACATGGAGGGTACAGGTACAGTGATGTGCATCACTTGTGCTAGAGCAAGTTAAGAGAAGAAGCTTTGTGGTCAAGCAATGCATATGTGGCCTTCATTACCAAGGGATTCTCCAATTGGAAGGATGCCACAGTTAAATTTGGTATCCATGACTCGAGCAAGTGTCACAAATAAGCTGTTTTGAAGATCGTGACATTGCCTTCCACAACATCTAATGTGGCAGAATCTCTGTCTCTACAGCTGAAGAAAGAGAAGTTGGATAGAAGGCAGTGTTTCATGAAGATACTATCCAATATGAAATTTCTTGCTCGGCAAGGTATGATTAATAGCTAGTTGAGCTATAAATTAGCACCTGTAGAATCAAAGCTAAGATTTGTGACACTCTGTGTTGTAGATGTGTGCTGATAGTGTGAATGCTGATAGTGTGAATGTAATTTATGTTTGATTTATGTTTGCAGGTCTCCCATTAAGAGGATGTGGGGATGAGTCTGACTCTAACTTCATTCAGCTTTTGAAATTAAGAAGTGAAGATGATGGACGAATTATCAGTTGGTTGGATAAGAAAACTGACAAATACACTGCTCCAGTCATGCAAAATGAAAATTTTAATAGTTATGTCTCAGATGGTCTCAAGAGAAATTGCTGTAGAGCTCCAGTCAGCCCCTTTTTTGACTGTTATGGTTGATGAAACAACCGATGTTTCAAATAAAGAGCAAGTAGTCTTATGTTTTCGATGGGAGAATTTCTCTTGAATCACACTGACAATCTCAGCAAGACTCTTCAAACTCTTCAGATGTCAGCTGCAGAAGGTCAAAAACTAGCTGACTAGCTGACATGACTGTTTGTACATTGCAATCAATACGAAATCATGCTAGCTTTGATTTATTTTGGCAACAGGTCTTACTAATGGCAAAAGATGCTAATGTTGATGATCCAGTGTTGCCAAGATCGAGGAAGAGACCTAGACGATATGCAGTTGGCACTGCAGAAAAGGAGTTTCTAGCAACTGTTGAAGATATGTATCGGCAAATTTATTTTGAAGATTTGGGTCTTGTCATCAATGGAATAAAGTCAAGATTTGACCAACCTGGGTACAGGATTTACTCGAAACTTGAAGAGCTTATTGTTAAGGCTGCTAACCAAGATGACTGGAGAAGAACTTGCTTTTATCAGTGATTTTTATAAAGATGACTTCAACGAAAGGCAGCTGAGAATGCAGTTGAGTGTGCTATCAAGTAGTATTCCTGATGATACCAATCGACATGATCTTTGTTCAGTCTCCAATTTATCAGAGAGCTGACTGATTCATAGCGAGCATTGATGTCTGAAGTGTGTACCCTGGCTACAATAATTGTTGTCATGCCAGCCACCAATGCTTCCAGTAAACCTTCATTTAGCAGTTTATGGCAGATGAAGTCACACTTATGATCTACGATGACCCAGACTCCAGTGTCATAACCTTGAATGTGCACAAAGATTGCACTGATCGATTGAGTTTAGTAGAGATTGGCAATGAATTTATCAGAGAATCTAGTCACCGACAAAATATCTTTGGTAAAAAAACAAACTGATTTAGACCTGTAAAATTTGAGATACAACTAATATGTGATGTAATAGCAACAACTAGATATCTTATGAGAAGCAATAACAACAATAACAATAATTATAGTAATGGTGATAATAGGGCCCTGGCCTGTAGTGTGCCCACAATTGCAGAAAGTTCCCTCTAACTGACTGACATTGGGTAAAGTCTCTGGCATGCATGAAGTTTTTGCACAAAATTGTCCAAACCACACCCACATTTGTAAACCACACCCTGGTGTGGCAAGGCGAAAAATTAGACAGGGCCTCTACACTTAAGAATTGCTTCCTACACCCCTGTGATGATGAAAGAGTAGCTCCCTGGATGGCGAAGAGAATGAACAGTTTTATGTCTCCAAAGATTCAAAATGAATTGATTGAGCTAATGGCCCTGCGAGTGTTGCGTTTAATCCTAAGTGAGATTCGGGGTGTTTAGTCCTTACTATTATGGTGGCTGAAATAAATGATGTTGCCAACAATGAGCAAGTTGTTATTGTTTTGAGGTGGGTGGCTCAAGATTTAGCCTTACATGCTTTCGAGACAACACAGGCTTCAATGCTTGCAAAAGTTGTTAAAAATGTCCTCCTGAGTTCAAATCTTTCACTAAGTAATGTATGAGGGCAGTATTATGACAGTGCTGCTGCAATGGCTGGTAGAAAAAGTGATTTAGCCAAATTGCTTATGGATGAAGAACCACGTGCAGTTTGCACACACTGCTATGCCCATTCATTAAACCTAGCTGCTAATGATGCCATGAAGGGAAGTGCTTTGATGAAGAGTGCGCTTGATGTTATCCATGAAATAATGAAGTAGGTAAAGTATTGTCCCTGTCGTGATGCAACCTTTAAAAATTCAAATCAAGAGATTGCCCCTGATTAGAGTCCTTTGCCCAACATGGTGGACAGAATAATTAGCTAGCATTTTGTCCAATTATGAAGTGTTGTTTAAACTTTGGGATTAAGCATAGAAAGTAGGATACTGGACATCATATTAATGGAGTCTCGCCTACATGGAGAAATTTTGCTTTCTCTTTGGAGTCATTTTGGGTGAATTGCAGGGGCAGATCCAGGGGGGGGGGGGGGTTGTGGGGGTTGCAACCCCCCCTTTTGGTTATCAAAGATTATTAATCAGCAACAACAAAGACATACATGTATTGTTAACATTTACACTCTAGCTCAACAAAGACATGTTAAAATTAACACTGACTCTGTTGCAGCTGTTAAATTTTTAGGTCACAGTGGGTTGCATTTAGAGTTAAAAATTTCTGAACAGCTTTAGTGTATGAAAATGTCAAGAAAAAAGGATTCAAGAGGCTGTTTGAAGTTGACCGCCATGTTAAAAAGGTAACCAGTTAGTTTATTAACAAATTAGATGCTAGGAATAGTCCAATATAACTTGACAAAATGTTTTAAACCTGGATCCAATTCTGTGGAAAAGCCACCACCCAAGAACCTGCTGTGTTTACCACAATTGACTCTGGGCCAGGTAGTAGTAGTCTAAGTGTTAATTATGCTACTAGCAATGATCTATCAAGTGATCCAGACACCCCAATCACTTCAAGTGAAGTTCCTACACAACAATCACTTCACAACCTCAAGTGAAGTTCCAGCCCAAATCACTTCAAGCAGTGAAGCTATTGACTTGGGAGCAATGATCACAACAGCATGTGGCTCTTTAGATGATTTGAGAAAACTAGGGGAAAGTATTGATGATATATACCCAGAGATTTCAATACCTCACTTCGCACACTGCACCAGTTTTTTCTGATACACTTCACTCCCATCATGTCACTAAGCAGGGGAAATCCTGGAAAGTATCTTTCCAGGATCACTGGCTTCCATGTTTGTCTTACAGTCAGGTGCTTGAAGGAGGGATTTGTCGCTATTGTGTCCTTTTTCCAGAGCAACCCAATAGGGGAGGTTGCCAAGGGGCTAAACCTGGTTTGTTGGTGCTTTCAGCATACCCAAAACCCTATACCAAGGCCCTAGGAAAAGATGGCATTCTTATTTGTCATGAGCAGAGCTCTATGCATCGTCATGCTGTAGAACGAGCAGATCTCTTCCAGGTGTAATTATTGCAGTCCTGCAAATAGAGTAGATAGCAGGCTTCTGAAACAACAAGAAAAACATGCAGAGAAAAACAGAGAAATTATTCACCAGATAGTATACTGTGTCGAGTTTTTAGCTAAGCAGGGCTTACCTTTTCGAGGTCACAGGGAAGACAAAGTGGATTTTTCGGACTGCTCTATTAATAGGGGGAACTTTGTAGCCACATTGCAACTCCTTGGAAAAGGTAATGCTACTCTACAAGAGCATCTTCTTTTTTGCGATAAAAATTCCAAAGATACAAGCAAAACTATACAAAATGACATTATTCATGTGTATGCTTGTAAATTACGTGAAAAGTTAACCAGTGAACTTCGGGAAAATAACTTACCTTTTACCATCATAGCAGATGAAGTAACTGACCCTCATGCAAATCAGGAAATCCTATCTGTGTATGTTCGGTTTGTTGATCTAACAACTCTACAAGGGCCTCACATTAAGGAGTACCTAATCAATCTCATTAACGTTGAGAGAGCAAATGCCTCTACAATTGCAGAAAAAATCTTGGAATCCATTTCACACCCTTCCATCGCTTTAAATGATCGTAATATTCGAGGTCAGGCTTATGATGGAGCAGCTGTGATGTCTTCTGCAATAGCTGGTGTCCAAGCAAAGATCAAACAAATTTCTCCTCTGGCTTTGTACACTCATTGCTTTGCTCACTCTCTCAACCTTTCTATTGCAGCTTCATACAAGGTCCAAGAAGTGATGAACCTCATTGGCCTAATTAATGAGTCGTATTTGTTCTTGAACCACAGTCCTAAGAGACAAAGGGTTTTTGAGCGAGCTTTGGATGTATATTTGCCAGCATCTCGACGTTCTAAGCTTCCTGGTCTTTGTAAGACGTGTTGGGTGGAGCGCCATACTTGTTTTGAAATATTTTTGGAGATGTATGAATGCTTTGTGACCTTTTTGGATGCTATTGTTTCACCCAGTGAGTATCAAAATTTGCTTTTGGATGACAAAAGCTGGAATTGGGACAGAGAAACGAAAGTAAAAGCTCAAGGATTGAAGTCTTCACTTTCTTGTTTTCAATCTATTGCTGTATTTATAGTCACCAAAAATATTCTTGACAAAGTGAAGCCACTGGCTTCAAAATTACAGAAGCAAGACCATGATATTGTTGACGCCTACAAGATGGTAGATTCCAGTATAGGACCACCAGAGAAACCATTGACGAAATATTCAGCTCCTGGTACAATTCTGAGATCCTTCCACTTGCTGATGCCATTGGTGTTTCTGAATGTGTTCCCAGAAAGACGAGCCTTCAGCGGAACCGTACAAATGTCCCAAGTGACAGCCCACAAGAACACAATAAAAGAGCAATTGCCATCCCTCTCTTGGATTCTCTCCTTGGTCAAATGAAGGACCGGTTTTCAGAAGATCAGCATCATGCTCATGGCCTGCTCCATCTTGTACCCTCTGTTATAACAAAAAGTACTTTTGCGACAGTATCAGTTGACCAGCGTGTGATTGAAAGTTTACTTCATTGGGAAAGTGACCTTCCATTTCCAATGTCCCTCGGGAATGAGCTCAGAAGGTGGAATGTTCTCTGGCATAGCAAGAAATGTGAATTTGATTCAGCTGATACAGAAACTCATCTACCAGATAATCTGCTCCTAGCTCTTGGTGCTTGTGATAAGGATTCGTTCCCCAATATTCACTGCCTCCTAGTAATTGCTTGCACACTACCCATTTCTAGTGCCGAGGCAGAAAGGTCGTTTTCTCTTCTGAGAAGAATAAAGACTTATTTGAGGTCTACTATGAGTGAGGAGCATTTGTCAGATCTTTCTGTTATTGCCATACACTATGGGGAACGAATACCTGTAGATGAAGTCTGTCAGGCATTTGTTCAAAGGAGACTTTTTCAAGCTTCATTGTTTGACAACTGATTCATTATTTTTTTGTGTGTGATTAATTAATGATTATTTTACTGATCTGAATTGTGGGTGCCGGTGCATGGCCTGCCATATTTGGGTGTGGTTAAGGGTGTGACCACAATATGTGGGTGTGGTTAAGGGTATGGCCACAACAACCCCCCCCTATTAAAAATTGCTGGATCTGCCCCTGAATTGTTATTGCGTTATGCCGATAACCTAACCAGGTCACTTCAACTCAAGACTCTCACAGCTGCAGAGGGCCAAAAAAAGCAAAGCTCACTGTCAAGACTCTACAATCTCTTTGAAATGATGAAATGTATGCCATTTTTTGGCAGATGGTAAAAAAAATCGGTGAATATAGATGAGCCTTGCTTGCCATGAGCCCAAAAAAGACCAAGAAGGTATGAGATAGGCTCCGCTGAACCTGAATTTTCTGATTCCCCAAAAGAATATTACTGTGTCATATTTTGAAGCATTAGACTTGATTGTCACTTCAATTACTGACAGATTTAAATCAACCAGGGTTTCTAATCAGCAAGAGCTTCTCATCAAAGCTGCAAGAAATCAGAATTATGAGGACGAGTATCATTTGTATGTTCTTTTTATAAAGATGACATTACTCCTGCTCGCCTTAAGGTACAGCTTGAGCTCCTTGGAACTCAGTTCAGTGATATTCCAATAATTGACATTACATTTCAGTCAGTGGTTGATATCAAGTCCCTACAGCACCATGTACACATATCAGATGTCTAGTGAAACTGACACTTGTAATACCAGCTACAAATGCAACTAGTGAGCGATCATTTAGTTCACTATGAAGGCTGAAGTTTTACCACCGTTTATCTATGACTCTATCTCGTTTGAATCACTTGATTATTATTTATAGCCACAAAGAAATGACAAAGTCCCCCTCGAAATGTTGCCAAGATTTTGTGTCCGGATATGAAAAACCATTTTTCTTTGTTTGGACACTTTTAGATGTTTGCAAACATAGTCAACTATATTATTGTCTTTGTTAACATAAGTGATCTAAGAATTCCACCTGTAAATTCTGCCATTCAATATTAGAAAATGTGACACAAAACAGTGTGTTAGACTATTCTCAATGCATAATTAACCAATTATACTCAGAGTCTAAGTGGCCTGACTAAAGTCAATTTGGTGGTTACACCCCTGAGGACAATAGTCTGAACATGCTTTTTTATGCCTTTGATAGTATAATAGTTAGAAACCATAACTCATGAATAAAGTCTGTAGTCTGACCTAATAGCTGTATGCCAACAAACCAGGTTTTACATGATTCAGGCTATTTGCAAAACACATAATCTAGATTTTCACTCAGCATTTGATATAGCATAGGTTAACTCACTTTGAATTGTGACATTGTAGGAGGAATTAGCACTGATGGAGAAGCTGGCATCAGAATCTAAAACACTGGCCCTGCACCAATATACACCTACGTAGCTGGTACGTAGGGGATCAAACATTAGAGTCAAAGTTGAAAAAGGAGAAGCACTGAACACTGATAAACCCTCTATTATCCCATTCTCAATCCTCGTTCCATTTGGATGCAACCACTCTATGGTTGGTCTCTCCCTCAAGTCTTGTGCTAAGACCACAGCACAAGTAAGATTGCGAGAAAACCCAGCAATGGAGGAGCCAGAACTTGTGATAGACAGAGATGGTGGGTCAGGACCTACATAAATGTGGAAAGGAAAGATAAGGAGGAGAAATGACTATCCCTCTGCAGCAAATGATGTGAATGATTATTTAAAAACCAACTACACAAGGAACCAATTCCCGCTAATTATATTTGCTCAATTTCCAGCAAACTAAGTGGCAGATAGAAGGAAATCACCATGATAAATACTGCTTACTTACTCTGGACATTAATTTGAATGGAATTGGTTACTAGTTCACTTTGTATTAGTCTGTTAAATCCCTCAGCTACTATAACTGTGCAAGTAAAGCTGGTGTCAGTGGTGCTTAAGGGAGAGAGAATGAGCAAGGAGGAGCTGGAAATAGAGTTGATAGAGATTCGACCATCAGGTGATACGGATATATTGTCTCTGTTACTCCAGGAGAAGGAGAACTGTAATCCTTCACTGTCCACTACCGTGAGGTCCAACATGGCAGAGCAAGTGATAATAATATTATCCACTATACCAGCTACCAAAGAATCAGAAATAATCGAGAGACTCAGTGTTGGAGCAGAAACTGCAGGAAAATACAGACAACACATCAAGGATCACTATCAAGGCATTAATTACATTCCTCTATTTATATGTATGTCAATTAAATATTTTATTGCATTGTTATGCATAATATAGCATGTTTTTCTTACACAAGAGAAGTTTGCTATGCTCTGTAGAATCTTTGTAAATTGAATGAATTAGAATTTGGTTAACTGCAATTAATAATTGATTCATATTTTAATATTAAGGTTGTAATGAAAAAGAGCGACTAAACCATAAAATAATATTGGGTCGGGGTGACTATGGAGCTCCAAAGATTGTGCACACTTCACTTTGAACTTGATATTTATTATATAGGTATACAGTGTAAGGGATAGATTTCTCTGTGTGTGCTCTCTTTCTTTACCAGAAAAGTTGCATAGTTATAACCATGCCAAAATTACATGCTGACAAAGTCGGGTTACTTCAAAATCTAAGCACCTGAATTTGTTGCAAGAGCAGCTCCTGGTTGGAAATTGCTAGACAGCTCAAATTAGCACGAAGAAGCTGCCTTACTCTACAAAATAAGTATTTTATTGTGCTATTCGCTGAGGCATGATGAGATAGTCAAGCATGGGTGCAGAAAATAAAATGATCTTGCGATGGGGAAGAAAATTGATATTCAGTGCACACACTTGACTACCTAGCCACATTTTTGTGCCTAATAAAACACTCAGTTTTGTACAATAAGGCTTCCTCCTGCCACATATACTCAAGTCCATTCACATTCACTTGTCACTTAGACTGTAAAGTTCTAAATATCCATTTTTATTCAAAATGCTTACCAACATGCTGCTGTGTGGTGGCAGTTCTTTACTGCCCTTTAGTGATACAGAAGAAGCTTAAAAAAGGTTAGCTCTACTACTATAAGCACAGCATATGCATGCCATCATCGTGCACCACACAAGGGAAGCTGTCAATATATGGACAGACATGCTTTAATAAAAGCACATTGCAAAAACAAAGGAGATCATAGAACTCCTAATACCAGTGCAGAGGCTTCACCATATCTACTGGATGTCAAAGAAGTGGAAGCTTCACCATATCTACTGGATGTCAAAGAAGTGGAAGGAAGTGGTGCAGTGAGTGGAACAATATATAGAGTGGAGTAACTGAAAATAGAAGTAATTGGAGAGGAAATATTTTTGTTGCACATATGTGGTATTCTACATTTATTCCATACACATATGAAAATAGCTATAATGATAATGATACAATGACTTTCATGATCAATTACTAAAATTTGCTCACTTGAGGTTTGGGCTAAATGCTCTAGCTTTTATCAGGAATATTATTTACCATTATTTCATATAAAAGCTAGAGCATCTAGCTGAAATATTGAGTGAGAACATTTAAGTTGATTGTTGAGAAAGCTATTATAAGAGTATGATACTGATACGTGAAATGGGAAAATGAAATTATACAGATACAATCTTCGGACCAAAAAGGAAGCAGAACACATAGAAATAGAGGGAGCTCCTCTATCTTGATATAATGTAGAATTTTCATGGTGTTAGAAAAGTGTTGTCAGGTGAGATCAATCTTGCTATTGTCCTTATAGAGAATACTGTTGCTTTTGCCAGTTTCTCGTTTACTTTCTCTCGTGATTAACTTTCCCTTCCTCTTTTCTTCCTTAAGAACTCTTTCACATTTGGGATAGTGTATGTGGAATAATGACTATCATCATTATGATTAGCTATTATACACATAACTATATTCATTCTAGTTTGTGAGCATGCTCAGTATATTGTGGACGGGAAACCCTTTACCTCTTTACCTCATGCTATCTTGATTTGCTAAATGTTAAACTACTGGTGAATCTCTTTGAATTCCGTTGCATCTCATTACATGGTGTCAGAAGTATGGCAAGTGTAAGGTTACAGCCACCTACACCCTTTTCTTTCAAAAACCCTGATGACTGGCCACGATGGAAACGTAGGTTTCAGCAGTATAGGCAGGCATCTGGCCTAGCCACAGAAGGGGAAGAAAAGCAAACAGGAACCCTACTATATTGTATGGGGGAAGAGGCTGAAGATGTCCTGTTATCAACAGATATCTCTGAGGAGGACAGAAAGAAGTTTGATACTGTCATCGACAAGTTTGACTCTTTCTTTAAAGTTCGAAAGAATACAGTCTTCGAACGTGCCCGATTTAATCACCGTATCCAGGGAGAAGAGGAGACCGTTGAACAATTCATTACCATCCTCTATCAGCTGGCAGAAAATTGCGCTTACGGAGACCTCAGAGAAGAATTGATACGAGACAGGATAATAGTGGGAATACGAGACAGTACTCTCTCAGAACGCTTGCAAATGGACCCCGACCTGATTCTGGAAAAAACTAAACAAATAGTTAGACAGAAGGCAGCAGTCCATGACCAACAGAGGATTCTCCAGAATGGACTTAAGCAAGAGAAGCTCCTGGAAGTGATCAAACACAGAGATCACATAAGGCAATCGAAAGGTCGAGAGATTGGGAGGTCATATTCCAAGGGAAAGGCATACTCCTCCAAAGAAAGGAAGTCTCACCCTAGAAAGTGCAACAGATGTGGTAAAGGACAGCACTCCAGGCAAACTGCCCAGCTCGAGAAGCAGAGTGTCACTCATGCAAAAAGAAGGGTCATTACAGTTCTCAATGTTTCTCAAAGTCAGCGAATAACATCACAGCATCAGCAGAAGAGGTGCACCAAGACGATGCATTTTTAGACACAGTCAGCTTCCAAGAAATAGGAAGTGCATGGACAGTTACACTTCTGTTAGACAACCAAGAAGTCCTTTTCAAGGTTGATACAGGAGCAGAAGTTTCTGTGATTTCAGAGAAAATGATGAAGTATCTGAAGGTGAACCCAAGTAGGCCAAAGGAACCTACAAGGAGATTATATGGAGCCTCCAGAAAGGCACTGGATGTTGTTGGTGAGCTAATAATGCACCTTACATTCAAAGGTAGATCTAGCACACAGACTGTTTATGTGATCAGGGGAGTTCAAAATAACCTCCTGGGCCTACCTGCGATTAAGGCACTCAATCTTGTCACTCAAGTCAACTCAGTTGAGGAAAACATCCCAGAGAAATATCCAGCGCTCTTTACAGGACTGGGAACGTTTCAAGGTGAATATGGAATTCAGTTGAAACCTGATGCACAACCATTTGCACTGTTTACACCAAGAAACGTCCCATTGCCTTTGCGAGAGAAGGTTCATCAAGAGTTGAGTAGAATGGAATCATTGGGAGTGATATCTATAGTGGAGAAGCCGTCGTCATGGTGTGCAGGCATGGTAATTGTTCCCAAGAAATCAGGATCTATTCGTATCTGTGTGGATTTCCGAGCCCTCAACACGAATGTGTTACGAGAAGTTCATCCCTTACCAAAAGTGGATGATACCCTAGCCCAAATTGCTGGAGCCACAGTATTTAGTAAGTTGGATGCCAACTGCGGGTTTTGACAAATACCACTGAATGAATTTTCAAAGGATCTCACAACTTTCATCACACCCTATGGCAGGTATCGATTTAATAAGTTACCATTTGGGATTACAAGTGCATCGGAGCATTTTCAGCAGCGGATGAATGAAATGCTAGTTGATCTGGATGGGGTTCTCTGTCACATGGATGACATCTTTGTCGTTGGAAGAAACCAACAGGAACACGACGTCAGGCTACAGAAGGTCCTCCAGAGAATTCAGCAAGCAGGTGGTACTCTAAACCGAGAGAAGTGTGAGTTTGGAAAGGACAGTCTTACCTTTCTGGGTCATGTGCTTGACAAAGAGGGAGTGAGGCCAGATCCACGGAAGACTCAAGCTGTTCGAGAGATGGAAAAGCCAACGATAACTGATCTTCGGAGATTTCTTGGCATGGTGAACCAGCTGGGAAAGTTTAGTCCAAATATATCGAAGTATTCACAGCCTCTGCGTGAATTGCTGTCCACTAAGAAAGCATGGCTATGGGGACCACCTCAAGATGATGCATTTGAGAAGGTGAAGAAGGAACTAACTCAGCCAGTTATTTTAGCACTGTATGATCCAAATTTAAAAACCAAGATTTGTGCAGATGCCTCAGCTTTTGGACTGGGAGGCGTGCTACTTCAGTATCACTCAGTCACTGAATGGAAACCTGTTGCATATGGGTCAAGGTCCCTTACAGAAACGGAACAGCGATACTCACAAATAGAGAAGGAAGCATTGGCACTAGTGTGGTCATGTGAGAAGTTTTCAGATTATATCATTGGGAAGCAGATCGAAATCGAAACTGACCATAAGCCTCTGGTCCCATTGCTAGGGAAAACAAATCTTGACAGTTTACCTCCTAGAGTGTTTAAGGTTCCGACTTCGACTTACACGATTTGATTACAGTATACATCATGTACCAGGAAAGTTACTGTATACAGCTGACACATTATCCAGAGCTCGTTTAGTCTCAGAAGAATCATCCCAGGAGGACAAGGAAACGAAATCCTTCGTTCAAGCTGTTGTCTCTTATTTGCCTGCAAGCAAAGATCGACTGGACAAATACAGGGAGGCTCAGAGAAGCGATCCTATTTGTTCTCAGCTGATAAACTTCTGTACAAACAAATGGCCAAACAGACACAGCATCAAGGGAGATCTGTCGAAATACTGGGTGGCGAGACGGGACCTAAATGTCAGCGACAGTCTTTTACTGTATGGAAGGAGAATTGTGGTACCCAAGCCTCTACAAGGAGAAACTCTCGACAAAATACATCATGGTCATCAAGGCATCCAGAAGTGTCGCTTGCGAGTCGCAACTGCAGTGTGGTGGCCAGGAGTTTCTAAGATGTTGAGGCTCACATAAAGAGATGTGCAACGTCTGTGAAAAATGCTCCGCCAACAGTAGAACCTCTACTTCAGTCACCACTTCCAAGTTTCCCATGGGAACGAGTAGCATCAGATCTGTTCCACCTGAAAGACTCTACATATTTACTTGTGGTCGACTATTACTCGAGGTTTATAGAAATCACAAAGCTTACCTGTACAACCTCTACTAGTGTCGTAACAGCATTGAAGGAGATATTTTCGAGACATGGTATACCGTCTGTGTTTGTGAGTGACAATGGGCCACAGTTTGCGTCGGGAGAAATGAAAGTGTTTGCTGATAGCTACAACTTCACACATATTACGAGCAGTCCTCATTATCCTCAGTCGAACGGATTAGCGGAGAGAACAGTGAAGACTGTAAAGAATTTGATTCAATACTCTCCAGATCCCCACATCACTTTGATGAGCTACAGGTCGACACCATTGTCCTGGTGTGGATTGAGTCCTGCAGAGCTGTTGATGGGTCGAAGAATTAGGACTGACATTCCTCAAGCAAAGAGAGAATTCATTCCTAACTGGACACACATCAAAGATTTCAAGGAAATGGATGCAAAGCACAAGGGCGAGCAGAAGAGATGTTACGACCAACGTCATCGAGTCAGAGATGCTCTACCTTTTCCAGTTGACTCACCTGTGTGGATTACTACGCAAGGGAGACAAGTTCCAGGGAGAATTACAGAGTCTGCTCATGCTCCAAGGTCTTACCTGATAGAGACATCGTCTGGTCAGGTTAGAAGGAATCGGAGACATCTCCACGCAAGATCTGAAATGGAAGAATTCGCAAGATCTGAAATGGAAGAATTCGATGAAACAACAATGACTGTAGAAAACGATGAAACTTCTACATCACAACAACCACCACCTACAAGGGGTATTCAGACACGATCTCATACAGGAACAGCTATCATGCCTCCAGTCCGATACTCCTAACTGGGAAGGGGAGATGTGGAATAATGACTATCATCATTATGATTAGCTATTATACACATAACTATATTCATTCTAGTTTGTGAGCATGCTCAGTATATTGTGGACGGGAACCCCTTTACCTCTTTACCTCATGCTATCTTGATTTGCTAAATGTTAAACTACTGGTGAATCTCTTTGAATCCCGTTGCATCTCATTACAGTGTATTTTAACTGTGATATTTTAACTGTGATATTAGATGTAGCTATACCTTGACCAATTGTCTTCCTGACTGTATAACCAGACCCTTCCTCTTGGGCATTATACAATATATACAAAGTACAAATGTATGATTTGCTTACAGTTTTAATAATGACATTTATCATCATTTGCTTGCTTCGTCATGTCATTATCCTGGCTAGCTATCATCATGATGACATCAATACTGTACAGATCAGTAGTGAATTAGCCCCTCAGTTAGGGGCAGGGCAATGCTGGGGTTAAAGCTAAAACAACAGCTACACCAGTGCATCCTCATGGTGATGTAATGCACACCAGTGCATACTTATGGTGATGTAATGCACACTGGTGCATCCTCATGGTGATGTAATGCACACTGGTGCATCCTCATGGTGATGTAATGCACACTGGTGCATCCTCATGGTGATGTAATGCACACCAGTGCATCCTCATGGTGATGTAATGCACACCAGTGCATCCTCATGGTGATGTAATGCACACCAGTGGATCCTCATGGTGATGTAATGGACATGAGTGCATCCTCATGGTGACATCAGTGCATCCTCATGGTGATGTAATGCATACCAGTGCATCCTCATGGTGATGTAATGCACACCAGTGCATCCTCATGGTGATGTAATGCACATCAGTGGATCCTCATGGTGATGTAATGGACATGAGTGCATCCTCATGGTGATGTAATGCACATCAGTGCATCCTCATGGTGATGTAATGCACACGAGTGCATCCTCATGGTGATGTAATGCACACCAGTGGATCCTCATGGTGATGTAATGCACACCAGTGGATCCTCATGGTGATATAATGCACACCAGTGGATTCTCATGGTGATGTAATGCACACCAGTGGATCCTCATGGTGATGTAATGCACATGAGTGCATCCTCATGGTGATGCTAGGAGTTATACAGTTCCTTGTTTTGTGTTGAGCCACATATTTTGAGTCTGCTTTTGAGTAAAATCCTCAACAAAAGTATGCCAGCTTTGTGTAAATATATTTTCAACCTGGAAATATGTTGACCAGTTTCACATGGCCACTCAACAGTGCAATAGCAAACATTTCCAATGTGCTCACCACACATAAAATACTGCCAGATAATGCTGTGCACATGAACTGCTACTATGAAAACAAATTAAAAAATATTAGGAATATTCATGAGCCACATGCCACCTTCAACTTGTGGTACACAGTGAATGCAAAATTTCAGCTGTCTAGCACTTTCCATAGGGAGCCACACTTCGAACAAATTCAGGTTCTCAGGTTTTGAAGGACCCCTATTTTGGCTGCAGGTAACTTTGGCAAGGTTATATCTATGCAATATTTTATACCAAAAGATAGCAGACAGAGAGATCAAATCTTTTGAGCTATATATCAAGTTCATACTATGAAGTGTGCAGCATCTATGGAACTCCAAAATCATAACCACAATTTTTTTCTTAGTTTTTATTTTCTTTGTTTTAATCTCCCCTTGCATATTTTCTACATCTTGGGCCTTTGAAGAAAAACATTAATACCACTCTACTACCAGGGCATATACTAGCACTCCTGAAATGGTTTGAACTACTCTTAATACGGCAGAGGCTAAAACACACATTGGTCTTCTTATCTGGCTTTTGGCTGGGAAACTGGATTAACCTCTTTCTATGTTCACTGATCCACTTAGGACTGTCAATCTGATTATGTATTTGCTTCTCAAATTCCTTCCTTAGAGTAACATTCATTTTGTCCTTTTCTTGAGTTCCTCCAGATGTTCAGGTGAGATGCCACCATCCACATCATCAGGTGAGACATTTTAGCATGTGCTGATGCATTTTTTGAGTATTTTCCCTTCCCTTATTTTGTTGACTTTCTCAGTTGCTTGAGCTGTTTTTAAATCTTGAAGATATTTTAGCTGCATCAGTTCTTTCCAAACTCCTGGAGAACAATCCTTACCTGTATTCTGCTGTAACTCAGCCTCCCTATGGTGCTCCTCCTAGGACTTACTTTATGAATGGTTAATTATTTTTGTCCCATCAAACTTTAACTGAATAAGCATCCATTGATGACTCTGCAAGATTTGTGAACATAATGGTACAGCTTTCAGTGGCGCATTCGCCACATCATACAATATACGTTCCAGTTGTAGTACTATCTGCAATGTGCTCTCCAATACTCTCTCTTGATCTTGTGCCACACCTCTAGTACATAATTATTCTCAACAAACTCTTTAGACGACATTGTTTGGTTACAATGACTTTCCGATAGTGAATTAAAATTAACTCAGTTGATGTTTCAGCTATAGATGCTCTACTCTTCATCAGGTGAATGATTTGCCCCATCAAACTCACTATTCTAAGGCATCTGAGGCATCTGTGGCTGAAATATTGTGTGAGTAAATTTAAGTTGATTATCGACCAAGTCACTCTATTTACATTCATATATGATCATAACCTTCTTCAACAGCATCACCCACTCTTTCCCAGGTGCCAAAGATTCCTGCGAATATTGTGGGTTGAGTGACCTGGCAGTAGAGCAGAAATGAGTGCTGCACTTGATGTAGCTAGTTAGCAAAGCAATGATTGGAACCATTTACCAGATCCTTCTTTAGTAGCCTTATACCAACTGATCCAGTTCTTAGCTGCAGAGTTTGATAGCACAGTGGGAGCCATCAACTTTAGTCATCTCCTCTGTCAACCCTCCAAACCCGGGATTATTGTACTAGCCTCTCCAGTGCTCTTCTGTAGCACTTACACAAATGGTTACCAGACTAAAGCTTTCAGATGGCATGGCTCCATCCATCTACTCTCTGAATGAGATTAGGGTGTACTAACTACCCATGCCATCAGTGAAGTATGTGCAGCAGGCACAGTGCTAGCTCTCTACCTCAAAATTATGTCATCCCCATTTCTGAAGAGGGTGCAATTAATTTTTAAAACACCATGATTATGCTGGGGTGTGAGTCTTGCTCAAACAGAGCCAAACTTGTTAAATATGCCAATGTGGAGCAAGTTTCCTGTTTCTTTTTCAACAATCATTACCACTCCTGAGTTGACATTATAGGAATGTTGGCTTGAATTCTCCTCTAACTCCATAAAATATAACTGTGGTGGCAGGATTCTCTCATGGCAGGATATTCTCCTCTTAAACCAGCCACTTCTCCTCCTCTCCTGCTTCAGCCATAGATTCAGTACAGTTCTTCTTCCACCATTGCACAATCTCATTATTAAGCTTGCCTCTGTCATCACTTGCTCTATCAGAACACTCAAAAGTGTCTTCAAGATGCCTATGTCCATCAACTGTCACCACAAGTTGCACTCCTATCTTCAACACTGACTACAGCACTTCAGTTTTGGTAATGTTTCAAGAGTTATGAAGTGCTGGAAAGATGTGCATTGTCCTGTAAAAATTGATGAAGAGAGATGTCATATCTCACTATTTATAACAAAGAAATGCCACATTGAGCAGAGTGCAGTAGCAAATTACCTCTGTATGTTTTTCAGTTTATTCATGTCTAATATTCTAGACCCTTTGATTCTCTCTGTTTGTCCATCCTTGTTAGTTCAGTCCCTCCTAATTCACTGTCAGTTCTCAATAAAGACAGATATTGCTTACTCTTGTTTTCCCAACAGTGAAATGACATGGAATGTGTCAGCCTTCCCCATGCTTGTGGCTGGACCAGTTAAGAGAATTCAAATCATTCAGATGAATCTTTTTTCTGGAAAAAGTTGCACAGAAAGCTGCTAGTATCCATTGAATGTTGTAGATCCTGGCTCAAACGCTAGTTCTGAGTGATAATTCCAGAGTAGTTTTGTTTCTTAGAAGTGAAGCCTCTTCATCTGGTCCTGTAAAATGGTGTATGTTAGCAGTAGAAAATTTGACACTGAAGTACTAGAATAAGAGCTAGACTTTTATCTCCTCCAAGTTTTGCATGCAAGATTTGAAACTAATATTAGTAGATAGTGATTTGAGCATGTTTTCTTGTTTTTAATAATGTAGACAAGTAAATCCGTAATACTTCATCTGTAAAATAATTTTCAAGAAAATATTTCATATTTGCATATACTTGTGGTCAATAAATTATCATGAACTCTGATGCAACTGACTATAGACAATACGGATTAACTTCTGAAGAGAAACCAGTGACAAGCTAGGAATGACATTGCTGGGCCATTTTTTAAAGAAGTTATCATGTTTACACAGCTATATGTGAACCACCTATTTAGGGATTGTGAAAGAGAGCCATTAACTTAGGGATCACTATGTAGTAGCTAGCAGTGAAAAGATGTGCCATCAATATTTGACATGTACTTAAGAAATTGTTAAAGCTGTGTCCACTTTTCAGAACTTCAAATATATTAGAGAAAGATAATTAGCACTTGTAGAAGAGAGCTCTCCTCTGTTGTGCCTGTGTGTGTGCATGAACCATATTTAATGCATTTTTTTAAATTTCTGCCCATTTTTAGGCCAGTAGTTTAAATCAGCAAATGAAAAACTCCAAATTTATGGTACTAGTTACAAAATTGAAAACATAATTCATGAATACTCTGTTACCTGATCTTAATAGTTATATGCCTACAAAATAGTCCTAAGGCTATATGTAAAATACATTCTAAAGATTCACTCAGCATTCACGCTACACTGGCATAGGTTAACTCACTTTGAATTGTGACATTGTAGGAGGAATTGGCACTGATGGAGAAGCTGGCACCAGAATCTAAAACACTGGCCCTGCACCAATACACACCTACGTAGCTGGTACGTAGGGGATCAAACATTAGAGTCAAAGTTGAGAAAGGAGAAGCACTGAACACTGATAAACCCTCTATTATCCCATTCTCAATCCTCGTTCCATTTGGATGCAACCACTCTATGGTTGGTCTCTCCCTCAAGTCTTGTGCTAAGACCACATCACAAGTAAGATTGCGAGAAAACCCAGCAATGGAGGAGCCAGAACTTGTGATAGACAGAGATGGCGGGTCAGGACCTACATAAATGTGGAAAGGAAAGATGTGGAGGAGAAATGACTATCCCTCTGCAGCAACTGAACTAAAGTTAATTAATAAGGAACATATGGTACCAATTCCAAAGTAATGCTAATTCTATTTCTTAAATTGCCAAGCTAAGTGGTATATAGATACACTAAAAAATTAGTTATTCCTGCTTACTTACTCTGGACATTAATTCGAGTGGAATTGGATACTAATTCACTTTCTATTAGTCTGTTGAATCTCTCGGCTACTATAACTGTGCAGGTAAAGCTGGTATCAGTGGTGCTTAAGGGAGAGAGAATGAGCACAGAAGAGCTGGAAATGGAGTTGATAGAGATTCGACCACTAGATGATATGATTATATTGTCTCTGTCACTCCAGGAGAAGGAGAACTGTAACTCTCTACTATCCACTACCGTGAGGTCCAATGTGGCAGAGCAAGTGACAATAACATTATCAACTGCACCAGCCACCAAAGAATCAGAAATAACTGAGAGACTCAGTGTTGGAGCAGAAACTAGTGAACACAAAAATAATGGCAGTACAATACATCAAGTTACCACTGTCAAGGCATTAATCACATTCCTCTGTTTATATGAATGTCAATTCAAATATTTTATTGCATATGTTATGCATAATATAGCAGGATTTTTTTCTTGTAAGAGAAGTTTGCTATATTCTTTAGAATCTTTGATAATTGAATGAATTAAACTTTTGTTAACTAATTGACACATGCTTTTATATTTTAATATTAAGGTTGAAATGAAAAGGGGCAACTAAACTATAAAATAATAATTTTAACAAAACTTGGGCTAGTGAATATGGATCTCCAAAGATTGTGCAGACTTCACACTATGAACTTGATATTATATACATACAGCTTAAGAGCTATATCTCTCTATTTTTTCACTAAAAATGTAGAGTTATAAGCCATAACAAAATTACTTGCTGACAAAGTTAGGTTACTTCAAAATCTGAGTACCTGAATTTGCTGCAAGAGCATCTCCTGACTGGAAAGTATAGCTCAAATTAGCAAGAGATAGCCTTACTCTACAAAGTAAAAAAAATTATCAATTGGTTAAAGCATGTCAATATAGTCTAGTATGGGTGCTGAAAATAAATTTTCTTCCGATAAAAAAAAGAAGATTTTCTATGTATGTGCTAGACACATTTTAGTGCCTAATACGTTTTATAGAGTAAGGATTCCTCCTGCCGCAGATACTCAAGTCCATTCACATTCACTTGTCACTTGGAAAAATTGCTGTAAAGTTCTAAATTTCCACTCTTATTCAAAATACTTACCAACGTGCTGCTCTCTGCTGGCAGTTCTTTACCTGCCCTTTAGTGATACAGAAGAAGGTTTAAAAAGTTTAGCTATACTATTATAAGCATATGCATGCCATCTTTGTGCACCATATAGAAAGCTGTCAATAAATGCGCACATTTGCTTTAATAAAAGCACGTTGCAGAAACAAAGGACAACATTCAACTCCTAATACAAGCGCAGAGACTTCATCATAATTATCTGCTGGATGTCAAACAAGTGGCAGGAAGTGGTACAGTGGGAACAATAGTATAGAGGATAAGATTCTGTTGCACATGTATGGTATTCTACATTTATTCCATACACATATGAAAATAGCTATAATGGTAATGATACAATGACCAATGACTAAAATTTGTTGACTTGAGGTTTTTGCTAAATGCTTTAGCTTGTATCAGGAATATTATTTATAAAAACTAGAGCATCCAGCTGAAATATTGAGTGAGTTGATTGTGGAGAGTGTATCTATGCTGTGCAAACTGAGAGTTCATTGAGAATGATAATGATAATTGAAAAAATGAAGTACGGCTTCATCTTCAGACCAAAAAGGAAGCGGCACCCAGTGAGATGGAGAGAGCTCCTCTATCAAATGAATCCATCTCTATATGTACTCGATATATTGTAGCATTTTGATGGTGTTAGAAAAGTGTTGTCAGGTGAGATCGATCTTGTTTTGTCCTTATATAAAATCATGCTGCCTTCTCCAGTCTCTCGTTTACTTTCTCTTATGATTGACTTTCCCTTCCTCTTTTCTTCCCTAAAAGAACTCTTTCACATTTGTGATGATGTACTTGAACTGTGTTGTTAAAGGTACACCTTGACCACTTGTCTTCCTGACTTTATAGCTAGGATTTATGCCACATCACTGACATCACATCTTCCTCTTAGGCATTTATGATATACACATACACATGTACAATAATTTGCTTACAGTTTTAATAATGACATTATCATCATTTGGTTGCTTTGTCATGTCATTATCCTGGCTAGCTATCATCATGATGACATCAATATTGTACAGATCAGTACTAAATTAGGCCCTCAGTTAGGGATAGGGGAATATATAGTAGGGTTAAGGCTAAACGCTGCTTCATCATAATTATGATGGATGTTAATCCATGTCCACTATCTAATCACAAATTTCTGTTACCTAGAAATACTCACTGCTTCACTAAATTTCTCGAAAGACTGAAAAGTTCAACTCATGGTATGTCAAGGATTCTGATTGGTCCAATGCAATAGATTGGATGTAAGAGTTGAATCAAATCCTACTCTTGTGTTTCATATCCATTCTGTTCCATTAGATCTGCATTACCGGTCAGCGCAATGGATTGTCTTACAGCATATTGTCAACCGGCCTTAGGTACCAGCTACACCAATGCAATTCTCATGGTGGTCTAATGCTAGTACTTTTTCAGTTCGTTCTTTTGTCTTGAGCTACAAATTTTGAGACCGCTTTTAAGTAGAATCCTGAATAAAAGTATGCCTTGCATTAAAGTTGTGTAAAAGTATATTCAACCTGGTAATAGGTTCACCAGTTTCACTTGGCCCCTTAACAGTGCAATAGCAAACATTTTCAATGTGCTCACCACACATAAAATGCTGCCAGATAATACTGAACTGCTATTATGAAAAAATTAGCCACATGCTGCCTTTAACTTGTGGTGGAGATAACTTGTGGTGGAGAAATGAATGTGAATGGCTTATAATTTCAGGTGTCCAGCACTTTCCCATAAGGAACCAACTTTCAACAAATTTGGGTAAACAAATTTCGAGGTATTCCAACTTTTGATGGAGTTAATTTAGGAAAAATTATATCTATGCAACATTTTTAGTATCAAAAGAGAGCACACAGAGAGGTCAGTCTGATAAGTTAATACTTGAAGTGTGCATAATTTATGGTGCTTCAAAATCATAACCACAATTTTTTCTTGCTTTTTATATTCTGAGTTTTAATCTCAACTTGATCCAATGCATATTTCTGATATTTTGGGCCTTTAAAGAAAATATAGTACTGTACTAGGGCATGCACTAGCAGTCCTTAAATTGGTTTGAACCACTCTTAAAATGGTGGCAGGACAAAAATACAAACGGTAGATTCTTATCTACCTAAATATTGCTGATGCTGAAGTTGTAGAATGAGAGCTAGACATTTATCTCCTCCAGGTTTTGCATGCAAGACTTGACACTTATGTTGATTTGAGCATTTTAGTGTTTTTAATAATGTGGACACAGTAAATCTGGAATACTTCATAATCTCTAAGAAAATATTTCATGTAAATCATAAAAACTGTGATCAACAAATCATTATGAATTTACTGATGCAACTGATCATGAGACAATACGCAATTAGCTTCTGTAGAGAAACCAGCAGAAAAGAGATTGCTAGGCCATTCTTGAAAGAAGTTGTCATGTTTACACAGCTATATGGAGCCCAAATATGTAGGGATTGTGAAAGAGAGCCATTAACTAAGGGATCACTTTGCAATAGCCAGCAGTGAAAAGAGATGCCATCAATATTGGACTTAATTGTCAAAGCTGTGTTCACTTTTCTGAACTTCAAATATCTTAGAGAAAGATAATTAGCACTTTTAGAAGCAGGCTCTTCTCTGTCCTGCCTGATGTGTAAACGAGCCATATGTAATGAATAATATTACATTTTTATAAACATTTCTGCCCATTTTTAGGTTAGTAGTATTAAATCAACAATGAAAAACTCCAGATTTATGGTACTAGATACAAAAATGAAAACATAAGTCATGAATAACCCTATACCCTGACCTTAATAATCATATGCTTACAAACTAGATTTTAAAGTACTAAAGATATACGCAAAATACATTCTAAAGATTCACTCAGCATTTGATATACCTAAACTGGCATAGGTTAACTCACTTTGAATTGTGACATTGTAGGAGGAATTGGTACTGATGGAGAAGCTGGCATCAGAATCTAAAACACTGGCTCTGCACCAATACACAGCTACGTAGCTGGTACGTAGGGGATCAAACATTAGAATCAAAGTTGAGAAAGGAGAAGCACTGAACACTGATAAACCCTCTATTATCCCATTCTCAATCCTCGTTCCATTTGGATGCAACCACTCTATGGTTGGTCTCTCCCTCAAGTCTTGTGCTAAAACAACATCACAAGTAAGATTGCGAGAAAACCCAGCAATGGAGGAGCCAGAACTTGTGATAGACAGAGATGGCGGGTCAGGACCTACATAAATGTTGAAAGTAAAGATGAGGAGGAGAAATGACTATCCCTCTGCAGCAACTGATGCGAAAGATTAAAAAATAAACTAAAGATAATTAATAATGAACAAAAGGCACCAATTCCAAAGTAATGCTAATGCTAAATTGTCATCAAGCTAAGTAGTAGATAGAAAAAAACCATGATAAATATTGGTTATCCCTGCTTACTTACTCTGGACATTAATTTGAGTGGAAATGGTTACTAATTCACTTTCTATTAGTCTGTTAAACCTCTCGGCTACTATAACTGTGCAACTCAAGCTGGTGTCAGTGGTACTTAAGGGAGAGAGAATGAGCATGGAGGCACTAGAAATGGAGGAAGAGTTGATAGAGATTCGACCATCAGGTGATATGGTTATATTATCTCTGTCACTCCATGAGAAGGAGAACGCTAACTCCCCATTATCCACCACAGTTAGGTCCAGTGTGGCAGAGCAATTAACAGTAACGTCATCCACTCCACCAGCCACCAAGGAGTCAGCAAGAACTGAGAGACTCACAGTTGGAGCAGAAACTACAACAACACAAAATAATAGCAGTATAACACATTAGATAATCATCCCTCTATTTATATTTACTGTATTTTTCTATGCACTAAATATCAAGTTTTTAGTAATTTCTATTTTGAACGTGAGCATAAATTAGAATTTAAACCTTAGTCATACATACTAATTACATACAAGGCATCATACAAGGCATTAATTGTGCAAAATGAATGTTTTCCTTGAATTTTGTTAAGTTACATCGTGAAGAAAATGAGACTCTTCTGCTATTTAAGTATTCCTTTTAGCTATATGATAGTTGATATAGCGATGGGAAAAAGGATCAAAATGTTAATAAAGGGTAAGAATGCTTAAGAATAATAAATGGAAACCAAAAATAATCTGAGAGAGCGGCACCTGATCCTTCTCTAAATAAGAGAAAAAGTGAGTGCGTGAGTAAGTAAGTAAATAAGCAAGTCGAATAAGTAAGTAAGTAAGTAAGTAAGTAAGTAAGTAAGTAAGTAAGTAAGTAAGTAAGTAAGTAAGTAAGTAAGTAAGTAAGTAAGTAAGTAAGTAAATAAGCAAGTCAAGTAAGTAAGTAAGTAAGTAAGTAAGTAAGTAAGTAAGTAAGTAAGTAAGTAAGTAAGTAAGTAAGTAAGTAAGTAAGTAAGTAAGTAAGTAAGTAAGTAAGTAAGTAAGTAAGTAAGTAAGTAAGTAAGTAAGTAAGTAAATAAGTAAGTAAGTAAGTAAGTAAGTAAGTAAGTAAGTAAGTAAGAGACTGAGAGTGAGTGTGAGTAAGTGACTGACTGAGTGAGTGAGTGAGTGAGTGAGTGAGTGAGTGGGGGGGGGGGAGAAGGGAAAAAGTTGGTGAGTGAGTGCAGTTAGTTTCTATTTCTCCTACTATTTGCTAAAGTATAGTTGGTAGTACTGGTGAAACTACAACTGTTGGCTAAGCGAGAAGAAAGTTGCTCCACTTGATACTGAGAAAGTCTAAACTACAATTTCTTACACTCTAAATAATGAACACTAATGAGAAACAACTTCCTACCCCACCTCTCATAGAGTGTTACTTCAGTGGAAAACAGTTCAAATCTGTGGAAAATCACCTCCCGAAGTGCCAGGATAGGAATGGAAGAGA
Source organism: Cladorhizidae sp. MBARI D1340-BT2 (assembly GCA_028752905.1). NCBI lineage: Eukaryota > Metazoa > Porifera > Demospongiae > Poecilosclerida > Cladorhizidae > Cladorhizidae sp. MBARI D1340-BT2. Next base: position 54,222,021 of record JAQNBH010000011.1, read on the forward strand.
CTACAATACCTGTTTGTCTCAAAGGACTAGGGCCAATAATGCCAAATCTGGTAGTTCTAGGAAGCCTTGCCCAAAATGCCACAGAAGCTTTGTAAGGCTTGATACACATTTGAGGAAAACACTCTTCTGCAAGTCTATCTCATCTGTAGTAAAGACTGGCCTCCAGGCATCCATTGTTCCAGCAGTCCCCATACAGGGTGATGACACAGTCTTGTCTTCTCCATCTGCAGGATAACTATTCTGCAGAATTCCTACCTGAAAGAAAACCTCCTCTAAATCTACCCGCTACAGAAGAGGATTGGAAGAAAGGTGATTCTTATATCTTGGAGAACCTTGTCCCACGAGTGCACTTGGCTGCCTCAGTGGATGAAAAGAACTGTATTCTAGTTGAGGGAATTTACAACTACTTTGCCACACAGTATGGAGTATGACAGGCTGCTCACAGAGCCACCGAACAACTTCCCCACTCAGAAACATGATAGGGCCTCAAGAAGGTAACAGAGCTACAGAATAAGGCAAAGAGAGAGAGTTCAGGAAGGCCAAGAGAGAAGGTTCACCCAGAGAAATGATCCAGTCCCTTGCAAGAAACTTCTTCAAACTGGTTCACCAACAGAATGCTTTGAAGAGAAAGTCGAAAAGTAAGAGTGAAACACGATCTGCAAGGTCAGCTAGACAACACTTCCTTAAACATTTCTGGAAGTTTACCCATGAGCTTCTATGACAGTGCTGCCAGCAGGGTCACACCAGAGTTTTCTGAAGGTGAAGCTTTCATATTCTTCAGCAATACATATAAATCCATCCCAAAAGCCTTTGAGAAACCTGATTGGATGCCGCTCCCCAAGCCTCCCACCACTGAATTCGAGGGAGACCTCATTATGCCAGCAGGTCCTAATGGTCATCAGACACACCAATTCTGCATCAACCCCTTTCCCATTTGATCAAATTCCCTACCGAATCTTCAAGTGATGCCCCTCCCTCACTCAAGCCCTTGATGACCGTCTCAATTGTTGTTGGACTACAGTCCCATCAGTTTGGAAGATTGCGGGAATCAAACTCTTTGGCAAGAGTTCAGTTACTGAAGACCAGACAACTTCCGCCAATTGGCCTGACATCCTGCATTGGGAAGATATTTACCACTTTCCTAAAAAACAGATGGCTTCAATACATGTTGGAAAATGGCTACTTCGACTGGTCAACTCAGAAGGCTTTCTTGAAAGCAACCTGAGCACCACTCCAAACTAGCTACTATCCTTTTTGAGGCCCAAAACAAACATAAATCACTTGCTGTTTCCTGGATTGACCTCGCAAATGCATACTGCAGTGTCCACCTCTCGCTCATCCAGTTCTCACTCAAACACTACTGTGCCCCCCCCACAACTCTGCTCCATCTTAGAATTCCTTTACTCAGACCTCGGAGCCACCATCCTAACTTCAGATTGGTACCCCAAGCATTCCTCTGAAGATAGGTGTCTACCAAGGTGACCCTCTGTGAGGGGTAGTGTTTAATACAGTGATAAACACCTTAGTTGACACTTAAGCACAAAAAGATCTTGGATATACATTATCTGACTCCACCCACCACACCAACCTTCTTCAATATGCACATAATACATGTATCATTACCAACAGCCCAGCCGCCGGTCAGCAATAGTTGAACATGGTCGACCAGTGGCTTGTGTGGTCAGGTATGAAGGCAAATATTGCAAAGTGCCACTCTGTAGCAATACAAAGCTCTGCAGGACACCATTGGCCCCCAGCTCACCTTGTCAGGACAGACACTCCCTTTCATGGGCAGCAGTACCATCAAGTTCCTTGGGTTACCAATTCAGATTCCTTATAATCCCATGCCCCGATCCAACCTTAAGGAGGCTCTATATCGCATGGTACAAGCAGTTGGACAGATGTCCAGTCACAAGACAGCAGAAGATGAAACTGTACAAGCTTGGTGTATGTATCCTAGGCTCAATTGGCCTCTCACCATCCATGTTTTCCCCATAAGTTGGATTGAATGTAACCTAGAGACAACAGCTATGAGATTTCTGAAGAAGTGGACAGGTCTTACCAAATCTGCTAGCCCCAACTTGCTTTACTTCCCACAGAGAGATCGAGGTCTTAACCTACCATTATTGTCCTCTCTCTATAAATACCTCCAATTTTCAATTAGTCTGAAGGCAATACCAGATACTCACCTAGCTGACCTTTGTGTCAGGAATATTGCAGGGAAGGGCTTATAGCCTGAGATTGCTGCACAACAGCTGAAGTTTCGACCAGCTGTCATGGTTAAGGACATGATGCAGAAAGATCCATCATGCTCACGCAAAGCACTACTTGTAGCAGTCAAGAAGCAGGTGACTAATGAGGAGGAACAAGCTCACTTAAAAGATCTCCGCAACATGCCTAGACAGGGCCACATGATTCGTGCCACCACCCCTGATTCTGCTACCACCTGGGCTAAAGCGGTGCAGTCTCTCCCAGAGGAGTCTTTCACATTTGTTCTGAATGCTGCACATGATACACTACCCCAGAATGCAAATCTGCACCTGTGGAAAAAGAAGAACTCTGACAACTGCCCCCTGTGCCAGCCAGAACCTTGTCCATGTCCTAAAAGATAGCCTTGAAACTAAGATGTTATAATGAGCGGCATAACTCTGTTCTGGCTGTCATTTACAAAACCATCTCACAACACCTCCCTAACACAGCCTTTAGCACCACTGACCTGGCCAATGCATACAATTTACAATTTCCCATCCTACATCATCCCTACTGAACTCAGACCTGACATTGTCTGGTGGGATGATAAGTATGTCTGCCTTGTGGAACTAACAGTGTGTTTCGACACCTTATTCCTCGAAGCTGCGACTAGGAAGGAGGTCAAACACCTACCGCTACTCTCTGCATGTCAACAATCAGCCAAGCTGATTACATTGGAAATTGGTTCACATGGCCTGCCAAATCTATGTAGTTTCACAAAGCTCCAAGATGAACTTAAATCTCCACAACCAAGGCTCGTATTCTCTTAGTGCAAGCTGCTAGAGAAGCAATAATTGGCTCCTTTAACATCTGGAACTGCAGAAATTTAATTATTCCTTAATGGTCTGTTTTTTCTGCATGTCACATGACATGAAGTCACTTAGTTTGCGGCTCGGAGCCAAGTGATTGTACAATGTTTTTGTAGAACATTTTGACAAGCTGAGCTTGGATGACTCCACCCCTCATTGGTTTGTTTGTACACGTGCATTACAAATCAATGGAGTTTATATATATATATTATAGTAAGTGAGTAAGTGTGTGAGTGACTGAGTGACTGAGTGACTGAGTGAGTGAATGAGTGAGTGAGTGGATAAGTAAGTAAGTGAGTGAGTTAAAACATGCACACAAAAAATTAATCATAAATACATCAATAAGAAAGAAAATATTACAATTATATGTTCCTGATTGCAGCTCAAGGCAATACTAATCATTCAATATTTTAGAAGCTGCACTGCAGAATATTTGGACATTAATTGTTAGTTACATACTTGGTGCATGCCTTTTATTAAAATTAAAGGGCGGGACTAAACCTTAAACAAAAAACTTTAAAACCAGTGAAAAGATAGATCTCTCTGTGAGCTCTCTTTCTGCATGTTGCATGTGTACATGTGTATAGCCATTAGATCTCTCTGTGAGCTCTCTTTCTGGATGTTGCATGTGTATAGCCATTAGATCTCTCTGTGAGCTCTCTTTCTGCATGTTGCATGTGTATAGCCATTAGATCTCTCTGTGAGCTCTCTTTCTGCATGTTGCCATTAGATCTCTCTGTGAGCTCTCTTTCTGCATGTTGCATGTGTTAGCCATTAGATCTCTCTGTGAGCTCTCTTTCTGCATGTTGCAGGTGTATAGCCATTAGATCTCTCTGTGAGCTCTCTTTCTGCATGTTGCATGTGTATAGCCATTAGATCTCTCTGTGAGCTCTCTTTCTGCATGTTGCAAGCCATGCCAAAGCTACCTGCAGTCAAAGTCATACACCCTCGAATCTGAGGGCCTGAATTTACAGTAAGTGTGGCTGTTGATTGGAAAGTGCTAGACAGCATAAATTAGTAGTCTCATTTCCTTATGCACTTTTGTGGTTGTTATGTCCTAATAATATAATGGAATTTCAGGCTTTTATAAAAATAAGAAATTGATCTGAAGTATTTGTGTGGCTAACTCAGATGTAGTGTAGGGTTACATATTAGGTGATGAGGATAGAAGTTGATGGCAATGCATGGACTTTTAACAGTAGAGAGGAGCACTGGCAGTCTTATACTGAACACTGGTGTCACAGTATGGTAATGAGCATCAGCTTTTTGGGTGTTTATTAGCACATCTTCATCTAATCAAAGGCCAGCCTGCTGAATCTAGCATGGCTGTACACCGGAAAATCAAGGTTTAATGTGATGTAGCTTTGCTTATTATAACTTTACTTAGCAGAAGAAGGAGGGGGAGAGGGGGGGCTTTAAATATGTGCCTGTATTCAGTAAGTGATTGCTAATCAAATCCATGTGATAAAACAGAGGGTCATTCTGTTGAGTGTGTGTATGCAGACAAGATATTCGAAAAGGTAGTAGAGGTTATGTGTATTCACTACAATCCAATACCAACAGCAACTGTCCAGAGATGTCAATGATGGCTAATCATGGAAGCCAGAGAAACTGTAGCAAAGTTTTTTGCCAAGCTGAAGACACTGCAGAACACTGCAAATTTGGAGGAGATGATCAGAGATGTGCAGGATTAATTAGGAACATTGGCAGAAGAGGCTCAGGGCCAGGGCTAGGGCTAGGGAATGACTAGTCAGCTTTAAAAATAATCAAGCCTGGATGTGGCAGAGAAGATTGCAGACCAGATCAAGCTACACAAAGGTTCTGGAGCAGGTACCTGTCATGTTGGAGACACTAAATGCAAGGCTGGTGGCAGAAAAGACACAACATGCACACAGAGGACTATCTATGCTGCTACTGCAATGGCTGCCACCAAGCCACAGATTGCAGATACTGGATATAACACATCAGTTGGAGAGTTACAGCCTGAGGACAGCCAGAGTCTGAGTATATGATGTATAACATGGCCTAGCAAAGCCTAACCAAACTTAGTGACTGTAACTTTTGGACGGAGTTGAAACAGAGATGGATGTAGACACCACTCTTATCAGTAACCAGCAAGTCAACATATGAGAAGCTATGGTCCTACAGTCAGGGTCTGACACTTAAACTATAGAATGTGAAACTATTGCATCCACAGAGAGGTAGTTGGTAGCATTGGGGGCAAGCTTTCGTACAATGGCCAAGAGAAACAACTGACATTACCAATTGTTCAGGAAGTGGTTCTAGCCTGTGAAGTCGGGATTGGTAAATGACATCACCTTAGATAGGTCTTCCTAGCACCAGATGAATTTGGCAGTGAATTGGCAAGAAGTTGTGGATCGACATGCAGAAGTTTTCAAGGAAGTGCCTGGACTGGTGAAGGATGTGAAGACAAAATTCCACTTGCATCCCAAGATACACCTTGACCATTTCATAGTGCCATACCCCCAGAAGGCCAAGGTTTAGGGACAATTGGAGAGGGAAGGAGTATTAGAAAAAATTACAACTGCTGATTGCACCACACCTATAATACCAGTCTTAAAACCAGAAGGCTCAATAAGGATATTATAAGCTCACATTCAATCAAGCATCCAATATCTGCTCTCTCAAGTGTATCTCTTTCAGGTGAAAGTTGATATATACAGTCTAATTCCCTTAGTGAGGAATATACAGTCTAAGTAATTCAACTGAGTGACAAGCAAGTTCAACCTATTATCTTGAAATTGTACTCTCTTGACATTTCCACTAAATGCTCTATCCTTCATCAGGAATGTTTGACTATATGCTCTAGCCTTCATCAGGAATGTTTGACTATAATTATGCTCTAGCCTTCATCAGGAATGTTTGACTAGATGCTCTAGCCTCCATCAGAATTGTTTCCACTAAATGCTCTAGCTTCCATCAGGAATGTTTCCACTAGATGCTCTAGCCTTCATCAGAAATGTTTCCACTAGATGCTCTAGCCTTCCACCACTATATGCTCTAGCCTTCATCAGGAATGTTTCCACTAGATGCTCTAGCCTTCCATCACCACTATATGCTCTAGCCTTCATCCCTCTAGCCTTCATCAGAAATGTTTCCTCTAGATGCTCTAGCCTTCATTAGGAATGTTTGACTAGATGCTCTGGCCTTCATCAGGACCGTTTCGACTAGATGCTCTATTCTCATCAGGAATCATTGCACATCTGTAATTTTATTCCTATTTTGCAGCATCTCTTCTTGGACAGGCAAGGGTGTCAAATAACAATGCCTGTTTCTTTCTAGGGGTTGCTTGCCTCCACTATCTACCAACAGCTTTCTTTAAATCAGTAATAATATTGTAGTCAGCAAATTTGAGAATATGACACTGAGCCATCATATTATAATTGTATCATATCGTAAACATCATATTGTTCACACTATAACATTACAATGATATGGAAGCAAACTAAAACCACCTTGACTCTACCACCAATAGACAGCAGTAATTGCAGATACAGCTGGAGCATACATATGCTGGTTTGTGGACGAGAAGTTTTTTCTATAGCATTGCTAATAAGCAGCTGTACCAGCTAGAAAGCTATCTCTACTAAACAAGTTACATCGCCAATAACTAGTTAGCTAGCTAGCTACAGTGCTACAAGCTAGTAATGCAACTTATTAATCTACTAACTACACAATTGCACTATAGGAAGATCTGTTACAGAGTACTAGCTGGCTATATCAGCTAGAAAAATACCAGCTAGGAAAGTAGCAATTTCAGTTTGACTTCCCACATGTTTCTTTCCAGGCATTGCCCTTCTTCTTGTAAATTTTAGCAGATACCTGCCCACGAGCAGGAATATGACTAACGAGCTGTTGATCTCCATAATATTTATTATCTGTACAGCTGATGCTGTAGTTTATCATAATGTGCTAAATTCTAGCCTTTAGATTGGTCCAATGCTCAATGCTGGATGCTGGATTAGAACCAGATTTTATTCCATCATAACATATCGTATCATCCCATCATATCATCATATACTTACTGGTTATGATGATAAGATAATATATAAGATACAATATCAGTACTATACAATGGCTAAGCATTATATTGTGAACCAGCAACTCTTTCCAAAAGTTGGTTCAAATTTCACTTAAAATGCATTACTTATGAACATAATTAGCTGTGTCTAGAATCGTGTCTAGAACCAATAGTGAGTGTTGGCTAGACAAAAAATATGTGCTTAATAGCATCAATTAGCTTTTTTGATATACCAGAATAGGCTAATCCAACACACATTATGCTAAAGATGTACTCAGCATTTATATATAGCTGCTTTGGCATAGGTTAACTCACTCTGAACTGTGAGGTTGTAGGAGGAATTAGCACTGATGGAGAAGTTGGCATTAGAATCAAATATACTAGCCATGCACAAATACACAGCAGTATGGCTTGTACGTAGGGGAGAAAACATTAGAGTCAATGTGGAAGGTGAAGAATTGAACACTGATAAACCCTCTAATGTCTCCCTCTCAATCCTCATTACATCTGGCCACAACCACACTATGGCAGGTCTCTCCCTCAAGTCTTGTGCTAAGGTAACTTCACAAGTAATATTGTAAGAAAACCCAGCAATGGAGGAGCCAGAACTTGTGATGTTCAGATCAGGTGGGCCAGGACCTACATAAATGTGGGAAGTAGAGATGAGGAACGTGATGACTCTTCCTTCACAGAAAATTATGTGAGTGATTAATTACCATAAAAAATAAGTTATAAATTCCTAAATTTATTTGTTAAATTGGTATCAAGCTATGTGGTTGACACTAGAAAATCATTATTGTATTCCTGCTTACTTACTCTGGACATTAACTAGAGTGGAATTAGATGCTGGTTCACTTTCTATTAGACTGTTCAATCTCTCAGCTACTATAACTGTGCAAGTAAAGCTGGTGTCAGTGGCGCTTAAGGGAGAGAGAATGAGCATGGAGGAATTGGAACTGGGGGGAGAGTTGATGGAGATTCGACCACTTGGTGATATGGTTTTATTGTCTCGGTCCATCCAGAAAAAGGAGAACAGTAACTCTCCACTATCCACCACATTGAAGTCCAGACTAGCAGAGCAAATGATAGTGATATCTGCTACTCCACCAGCCACCAAGGAGTCAGAGGGAACTGAAAGAGACACAGTTGGAGCAGAGACTGCAACAAAATAGCAGTTAAGCAGAATGCTCATAGGCAATAAGTACACATGATCATGCTTAATTGTCATAATTAATACGTATAAACACATCATACATAAAGAACTTAGTAAAGGAAATGAAGAAAAAATATCATAAGAATGACTACACAAAAAATTGAAGAAAAAAACAACTTAATGCATAGTCAGGAAAGGAAAGTAAACAGGCTACATCCCAGAGAAAAGTTGATGAATTTACATACAAGCATTGCGGGTATAAATATAATTTTCAATAGTTTATCTGATTGCAGGATATTTATATTTTAGAAAGAAAGAATACAGAAACAGCAAAGAAAGATGGAGACAATTTGTGAATAGAAAAAATCCCAATCATCATGATGACCTAAAATCCAATCAGAAGCCAGATAAGGATACTTCCCACTTTATAAAAGTTATCCATCTTGCAGAAGTCAGATTTTCATGTGAAATGTCACAAAAAGTGAGAGGTTACCCTATACCAGCAGCCTGCTTTTGGATCAAATGTTAATAGCTGAACAGCTGAACATGGTTGTATGCTCTGTTTCATTGAGTGAAGAAGATTTTCTTCAGTTCTAAGCTTTGTTGTTTCTGTAAATTATAGTTGAGTGGTATAAGACTATATCAAGTCAGACTTCCAACTTAGAGTTTAAATGTTGTTGGAAAATAGACATAGTGATACCAGTGTATACTGTGTCTTGTTGCAATTGTTGACTGTAGCCAAGTGGAATTAGCTACAGCTACTTCAAGAACTATTCACATGAGAACTCCACCAGCTTAGCTGCAGATACATCAAATATAGCCACCTTGACTTGGTAATAGTTTCAGGAGGATGAACTCCAAAAAATGAACAACATAACTCAGTGCATTCATTCTGCTTATACCTTGAATTGCATGGAGGACAATTTTTACCCAATTCTGACAATAAAAGTGTTTAACATTTGGTGTATATGTGTTTGTTGTATAGCTGAATACAAGTCCTTATTCTATTCCTCTTGACTAGTCGAGCAAATGTAGGTCTTCATTTTTAGTCTTGTTTCAAGTTCTAGTAGCCTCTTGCACGAAGTTACAAACAAACATAGGTGTCATTCTTTACTATGTCCATTACCAACTATCTGCACAAAAATATAAGCACAGTTCATAGTGATTACCAGTAGTTGCATGATTTTGTTGAAGATAGCCAACTGATCATTTCCTTACAGCGAAAACATGCAGAAGAAGTAAATTGCCTCAAACACATAGTGTGTTTATTGTGTAAATAATCTTTTACCAACTTTTTGGAATTTCAAGAAACAGATTAGTCCTCACCACAATGCATTGGACAACTTGTAGTCATATGGTAGTCTTAAGGAGTTGTCAGTTGGCATAATAGCTATAAATAAAATGGCTTTCTTGATAATTAACTTTCTTGATAATTAACTTAACTTGATGTTTTGGCTAGAGTATCATTGAGTGAGAAAAAGAAAGATTGTATAGATGATTGTACATAGATACAAGATCCTTGAAGAAGAATATCAGAGTTAAATTGTTACTATATACATCAGTAAAGTATTCAAGGAGCAGGTTGGAAGTTATGGGTGTTAAGAAGCTGCCAAAGTTAGTTTTAGTTGAGATATGAGATTTTTTAGTATATATATATATATATAATAATAATATGTATATTTGTGTGGTATGTAAGTATGTGAAACTAACTACATTTGTAGGAAAGGTAGTCTGTTCAACTGGAAATATACTGTTGAGGTTTCATGTGGCCAAGAGAGAAAGAGGACATTGTTCAGTAGAGATTAGTTGAAGTACATCATATTGGATTTTTGCACCAGATGAATTTGGCTGTGAATTGGCATAGGTTGACATGAAGAAGTTAACAAGGTAAGCTGGGGCTAGTGAAGGATATAAATTCCATGTGGATTCCCAGGCTATACCAAAGTTTTATCGACCATGCTCAGTGCCATGCTCCCGAAAGGCAAATGTTTTAGGAATGATGGATTGTTTGGAGAGAGAAGGGACAATAGAGAAGGCTACAGAAGTCTCAAAACCAGATGACTCAATCAAGATTTATGGAGATTGTAAACTTACAGTGCCAATCAAACATCCAAGCATCCAAGTTGGAATCATACCCACCCCTTTGACCAGAGGATATATATTTTTCATTCTCAGTTTGAAAATAGTTTACAAAAAATAATTTAGCTCATGTCTACAGTCAAATTCTCTTAGATGAGGAATCGAAATAGCCATCAATACTCTGAAGGGACTCTCCCATATAATAGGGTGCCATCTGGAATTGCATTGGCACCCTTAGTATTAAAAGACCATTGGGTGTATCCTACAGGGTAGTATTTCAGAATGTCTCAGTGTATTTGGATGATATATTGATCACAGGATAAACAAAGACAAAACCCTGAAAACATACTCGCCAGTTTTGAAAATGCTGGAGATGCAGCAAGTGTGCATTTATGATAGAATATTTGGGTCACTGTATTACGGCCAAAGAAGTTCAATTGACAAGACAAATTCAAGCTATGATATTTTTGAAAGATTTGTTTCACAGAATCATTTTTGGGTATCATAAATTATTACAGTATTTTACCCCAATTTATCCACCTTCTATAGGTTATTGCATAAACAGAAAGTTGCAGTGCGGCATAGAACAGCAGCAGTCATTTGATAATGCTCAGAAACAGCTCACATCAGATCATTTACTTGCATATTATGACCCAAGCAAGTTGCTCATCTTGGATGTGCCTTGACATATGGGTTGGGGCAATCCTGTCTGCTGACCAGTTCAAGGATGGAAAAGAGTGACCTATTGCCTATCCATCATGATTCCTCATATTAACTGAGAAGATGTTTCACAACTGGAGAAGGAAGGTCTAGCTTTTAGTGTGAAGCAATTTCATCAATATCTGTTTGCAGAAATTCACAATATTGTCTGACCGTAAGTTATTACAAAATCTTTTCAAGAAGACAAATGGAATTATCATGTTGACATCAGCCAGAATTCAATGCTGGACTTGCGTATGCTCTAAATGACCATCATATTAAATGTAAGGTAGGTGGAGAAAATGTGAATGGAGGCTCTTAATCATGCAGGAAATCCTGATAGAGGTTCCTGAGCATGGAGAAATGGTTTTAATCCAAGTGCTAGACTCTTCAATAATCAATGACTATCAAATTCATGTGTGGACAACGAGTGACTCAGTATCACTAGTTTGTGACAGGGTTGAATGACCAAGTATCACTAGTTTGTGACAAGGTTTTGCAAGGAGGACAGACACTGACATGAAGGAGTTTGCTCCAATCCAAGCTCACACAATAAGTTGAGTGCATGGTTGTATTTTGAGAGTTAATGCAGTTACAGTTCAACAAATGGGGAAAGCAAAGATAATTGAGGAATTTCATGACACCATTCAGGCATTGCAGAATGAAAAGCCTCGCTAGGTATTATACATGGGGGTCTGATATTGATCAAGAAATTGAAGAGAAAGTGTGAGCATTCAATGTGTGTCAAAGAGCTGATAACAAAATATTCCAGTCACTGCACATCCCTGGGAATGACCTAAAAATATCTGGTCTTGGTTACATTTGGACTACACCCGACCGGTCTGCTTTTGGGCAACATTTTCCTACAGTTTTGATTAATCAGTGCAACAGCTAGGGATACAACTATTATAGCTATAGTCTTCTCACAGCCACTCCAGTGCTGTATTGAAAGAGAATTATATATAAGGTGGCTAATCTAAGTTCTTGTGTTTTAGGTTTGTTTGTTATTGTCATAGCTATATAGCTTATCTAGATATAGCCATCAAATACTATCAAGGATAGCAATAGTCCAGTAGAAACTATATGGATAGATAAATAGTTCAAGGGTATAGGCCAGCTAGTAAGCTGTCTTCTTGAAAGCTATGACTAGCATACTGAGGGAGCCATTCCCTAATATTCCTCCTTTCATAACCTCATAGTTGTAGCTTTTAGAAACATGGATTGCATTCTACAAGTGAAAACAGTGTTGGCAGCAGGGTGTTAAGAGGGTTAAACTGGTCATATAGGATATGTTAGTTTCTGTTCTGCTCTCATGTTTTATACCATGTTTTTGTTTTCTTTTTCACTTGTGTTGTCATTTATGATTGGTACCATCTGTTACACTTTTCTGTCCATGTCGGGAAATATTAACTCAATTGGTAATTCATGGGACATGCTCCTTTCATTGAACTTGGCACTCTAAGAGTTGAGGCTTGTATCAACTCAGGACCTGCTAAACTTCTGTGGAGGATATATAATAACAATACTGCTGACTATATAATAAACTGACAATAAAACCTGTTCTATCAACCGGAACTGTTTGATAAATTGATATTTGTTGTTCATAATACACTTAAGAGAATACTGTATGGGTGAATATAGGTAGCACTGCATGGGTGAATATAGGTGGCACTGCATGGGTAAATATAGGTGGCACTGCATGGGTAAATATAGGTGGCACTGCATGGGTGAATATAGGTAGCACTGCATGGGTGAATATAGGTAGCACTGCATGGGTGAATATAGGTAGCACTGCATGGGTGAATATAGGTAGCACAGCACTGCATGGGTGAATATAGGTAGCACTGCATGGGTGAATATAGGTAGCACTACTGCATGGGTGAATATAGGTAGCACTGCATGGGTAAATATAGGTGGCACTGCATGGGTGAATATAGGTAGCACTGTATGGGTAAATATAGGTAGCACTGCATGCGTGAATATAGGTGGCACTGCATGGGTGAATATAGGTAGCACTGATGGGTGAATATAGGTGGCACTGCATGGATGAATATGAACACCTGAAATGAACGCTAACTGTACAGCACGTGAGTTTGTTAAAACACACACAAGGGACATTTGCCATACACTTAAAGAAAGGATGCATAATTCAATCTATGGATACACCCTATAGGTTGTACATTTTCCAATGAAGATACAACACCCAAAAGATGTTACTAGAACACTTTTGCACAGTGTAGTTGAACACAACACACATTATACTAATAATTCCAAGCATAGCTCCATTGTTATAGGTTAACTCACTCTGAACTGTGAGGTTGTAGGAGGAATTAACTCTGTTGGAAAACTCAACAATGGCACTGCACCAGTATATTCCCCCATGGCTGGTACGTAGGGGAGCAAAAGTTAGAGTTGATGTTGTGGAGAAAGAGGAAATGAACACTGATACACCCATTATTGTCCCATTCTCAATCCTGGTTCCATTTGGCAATGCCCACTCTATGACAAGTCCTTCCATCAGCACTTGTGCTAAGGAAACATTACAAGTGAGACTAAGATAAGATCCTGCAATGGAGGAGCCTGAACTTGTGATGGTCACATTTGTGGAGTCAGGACCTAGATGGGGAAAGAAAATGTGAAGAAGATGAACTTTCCTCCACACCAAATACAAATGTGACCTGATTTAAAAAAACCAAATAATATTAGGAAGCAATTTGATATTATCTAGGCTATGTAAGTGACACACCCATTTAATTGTTGTGGTCCACTTATTATGGGTGTGGCCTTACTTTATCTGAAAGAATACTTACTACATGCTATGACATTGTGGTTTGTATGAGCCTGTGGACATAACTACTCAAGACAAAAATAATTTGCAGTTGACCTGTCAAAAATAAAAACAAAACATTTACAGGATATTTTAACTTAAAAAAAGAAGAAGCTGTTTTCATTATTTTAAAAGGAAAAGGATCTTACAAATAATAAGTTCATTCTTTATTTTGTTTTCAATTGTAAGACAAAATTTTGACTTGCAAGCATTATATAGCTACGAAGCAAATGATTGTTGTGTGAACACTGAACTTCCATCAGTGAATTTTCCCTTTGTTCACACAGATAAACCCATCAGTTGATGCTCACTTAATAGAAATAATCTGCACTTAGAAAGAGATCACATATATCAACTCTGGCATTCATGTTCTGCTGATAAGCATCCATCACTCTTCATGATAGCATCCTCAATGGATTGCAGGCTAATTTGGGTGACCACAGTCACCAAGCAAACGAAGGATGTAGATTTTTTAATTGCATATTATACTTGCTGTAATCTGCCGCTATCTTGTATCCATCCAAGCAGGTCACTTCTCTGAAAATATGAATTATTTTAAGCAGTTTCAATTATTTGGCAGAGACACCCAAAGCTTGAACATGATCAGCTTCAGTCCCTCTAACAAAGCTAGCTATTAATGGACCTTGAAACACAGATTCTTCACTGAATTGAACAATTTCTGCCAATCTCTTACCACTCCCTCTCTCTACCTTTATGTATTCAAAAATCCAAGGCTTACAACCAGCAGCATCCAAACCTTCCAGAAGGTCATTTATAGAAGGTTATGGTCCAGTATAATATGAAGCATACCCTTCTGAAGATACCAGAAGTACAACTCCTTTGCAAGAGTAGCTCTACTCCCTGAAGATGGCCTGGACAAAACATTAGTGCATGGATTTGGTCTAACCTCAGCCATTAATAAGAGGCAGCAACATGCACATGACTCTGAATTTCACCTGCTGGACAAAAACTGTTTCCTCCAATTGCCAGTTCCTTATCAACCATCACAAACAACAAATATAATGGAAAAGTCTTTCTCGTCACTGCTCTGCACCTCGCATGAACACAGACCACCTTCAGCTCAGGCTATCTTTATGTCATGCAAATTTCCACATACAGCTGTACACCACTCCTGCATTTCTTTATGTATCCATCTCTGCTCTTCAATTAATCAATAGCAACTTGTTCAGAAACAATTGGTAAACTTTTTTTCCATGGGCTTAGAGAAAGTGGACCAAAAGTAGGTTCTTAAGTTGAAACTCCTGAATGGAACAATATTGAATTCAGTTTTTAAAACTCTGTGGTATAATACTTCCACCCATCTCACAAGCTCTGATTTAATACCATGAAGTGGCAGTGATAGATTCAAGTGAAGTCAGACATTGTCCATTGAATTTATGGTCAGTCAACCAGCTGAAAGGAAAGGATATAGTCATCACACATATCTTCTATTACTCCTCACAGGTAAGCTGTTTTAAAGTTAATCAAAATTAAATTAAATTGTAAGGTCCTATTCACTTGCCCCAAAGTAGCCCACTCCATGTTCGTATGATTAGTTAACCTTGCAAGATCTACAAATTGCTGTGGAGGAAAGAAGAGGAGCACTCCTAGTAAATTTACTAGTTATAACTAACTAGTTTAGGAAACTTATAAAGGATAGTAGTATATCTAAAGCTTTAATTGAACTAGTTAGCTAGGCCTGTTGGTACCTAGTAGACTATTTAGTGAAATAAAAGCTAGAAGCTGCTCTTGAGAATTCCCTCTGATATATCTAGAGACATCTAGCTTTTGTGCTGGATTCCCATAGAACAAGAACAAACAAAACTTATAGCTAATGCTCATAACTTAGATTAACCATGCTACTTACCATGCTCTTTCATATCTTTTACTAAGAGTAGCTCTAGTCCTAGCAGCTGCTATTAGTTTATTCTTATATCCACAGAACAAGACCACAAATAAAACATTCACTGATTATCAACAGAGCATCCTCCAGAGCAAATGCTGAGATATTTGGGCATATATATATACATATGTATTTGCTCACCACTTCCAGGTTACACTAATACAATCACAATTTTTAGGGGCTTAACTATATATGATTTCCAGAAGTATAAACTTTCTACAGATTCCTTGGTAGCTTATACTCATGATGTTAGAGAGTGGTATTGCAGCAAATGCAAAAGAAAACTTTAAAATTTTATAATATTCTTAACATTTTTAAATATAGTGCTGTTTATATTTCCCAGCTGCAGGGACAACACTGTAACAGTTTATAACAAAATTAGATGGCTATCTATGTATCAATGTGTTGATAGATTGTTTCAGTTATATCCAGATTTCATTTAGAATGTGCTAAAGATTCTCATATGAGAGCCACTGTTGCCATAAGCTATATATTTAAATGGTATTTCCAATATTTAAATTAAAAAACTGTCGCAAAAAATGCTGTCCTATGCTTAAAATGTGATGACCATAGATCCTAATGGTAAAAATAGAGAATTGGGATTCCCAGGTGATGATTTCAACCAGTATTCGAAATATGCATGGATAATTACTTTGCTTTTGTCATTCAATTACTGCTTGCATGATTTTCAGAAATAATTTTTTTTCTTGAGCACTGTAGTTTTGATAATTTTTCCCGTTGAAAGCACCAAACTGCACCAAACTGTAAACCTCAGAGCTGTTGCTGATCAATTTAACAATAGTTTTTTTCTCCAGTGAAAATACCGAGAAAATAATACGAGCCATATATATATCAATGAGAGTCTTTGGGATTTTATGTATTAAGAAACAGTAAAACAAAGATTGCGTGTCATTTTGATGGAAACAATACCCAAGTAGAAGATCTGGCAGTCTAAATAAAGAAAGTGATTTTGGAACTTATCCACACCCCATAGCAACTTTTTGTGTGTCATAGAGGGTACATTTAGGAACTGAAATAATTTGTAAGCAGTTGATCCAAAAATTTCAGCAGTAGTGAATGCAAGGCAGTAAGAATCAAGCAATGGTGTTGGAGAGAGAGACAAAACAAAACAAAGAATAACTCATTTCAGTTTTAAATCCTTTGCCATTGTCCTAGCCTTAGCATGGCTGAAGGCCTAATACAGTACTGATCTCTACATTATCGATGTCATCATGATGTTGTAATGCTTAGATTGTGTTATGGGGAAGTAGCCAAGAATTGTATTTTATTGTGTTCCTTACAGATTCCAAACTGGTGTAAGGTTGAAAACATGATTCCCTGCAACATTTGTAGGATGGCAAATTCATAAACAGAAATGTGTTTGGTTGTAAGAGGATTTTTTTAGGAGAACTTGCAAGCAGCTTCCATTGAATATACTAAAAGGGAGGTCATCAGGAAGTGCTTTCTGCAGGGATTTTCATAATACTAAAGGGAAGACATGCCCAACCAGACAAAAATTTCTGTATTTTGTTATAACTTTACTGTTGAAAATATTGGAATCTGGAGCTGTCAATGGTTTTATGTGCCACTCAAATATTCATCTAGTCGATCATTTCCAGTTTGCAAGCTCTTTTCTTTATTTTTATTATTTCTTGTATGAAGGACAATCGGGGAGGTGGTTTTTGCCCGAGGGCTTGCAAGGTTAATTAAGGTCATGGTTTGTTGTTTGACCTGTTGATGGCTGGCTTGTTCTGCTATCTGGTAAGGGATGATTAGTGTTTTGGTGTACTGTGTGTGCTATCTTCTATTTTGTGTAGGGGTGGTGGTTTGGGATAGGATGGGTGGGTGGGTTATATTCTTTAGTGTTTGGTGCACCTGGTTCAGGGTGTGCTTGCTCTGTCCCATGTAGTTTAGTGTGCGTTGTTTCCCTAAGCTCAAGGCAGCATACTCAAAGCAAGAGCATGTTGATGAACTAAGTAACTATGAATGAGACTTCTTTCCAGTCATCTACTAACCATGACCTCTCATGTGTCCATACAGCCAGTTTTCTTTCCTTTAGTTCCAAATCTACTGGTGTTTTCTTAATCTTTCTCTTCACTATTAAAACCATTCCCGCTTTATATAGCTAAGCCCAATTTATTTAAGGAGGGTAACTCATTCGTATTTTATGGTTTTCCATCCAACTCTTTCTCTTATCAAATACACTATGTAGACAAGAAATAAAATATCTGAGTAGGTAAGTAGGTTTATTAGAAGGAAATATCAATTAATCTCCACTGCAGTTATGTGTCCATACCAAGAAGAAAAAAGGAGTTTTGTAAGCCTTTATGGCATTTTGCTGCCATTATAGTCACTGAAATCATTTAACCCTCTTCAATTCTGCAAAAATAGTTTGTTCTAATTATGGCTACTTCAGTTCTTGGTCAACTGAACCTGCCCCAAATAAACAGTTATAGGTAATTGTCCAGATAAGTAGCATAAATTTTGCAATTTTCAAATGAAACACGTACATTGCCTGAGAATGGTACCTCATTGTGGTTCAACCTATGTCATGCCTAGGAAAACTTCATGGAAAACCCCAAGTAAAGACAGCAATTATGCAGCTAAATTCCAACAAGAGATCAAATCTTGCAAGAGGATTATTTCCTGCCCCTTCTAGGCTATACCTTAATGATTGTGTTGACACTATACAGACTTTGGTCTCAACAAATATGAGGAAGGCATCAATTTTTTTCCAACGGTATTGTGTAGGGTGCAAGCGGTGCAAAAGTGTTCAGCATGGCATTTTTTTCTGTGGTATCCAGATGCACTGGACAGGCTACTCTATAGTTGGGTACACACTCCTTCATAGGAGCATATCATACATGAATCCAGTGTTGACAGTCGTACAACAGCTGCAGATTGAGCAACGAAGAAAATTTTGCAAGCAATGGTTAGAGAACAATTTCTGTCTGAAATTGATGGTTTCCGGATAACCAATCATTGCGGAGATCAACGAGACAAAAATTCTCCATCAAAAATACCATCATGGTCCATCATGGTCAATAGTGAGAAGGGATAAAGTGTGTTTCGAGGCATTGAAAGAAAAATGGAATTTTTTATTTTTTGGTGTGTGGAAGTTCCTGATCAAACTTGGAAGACACTGGAAGCTTTCAGCCAGCAATACATCCTTCCTGGCACAAGAATAATATCGGATGGTTGGAAATCGTACACATAGAGTGTGCATGCATGATTTCATCATCATTATTACAATTTTATGGACCTGGAGTAAGAAAAAATACACACCGAGATGGTTGAAAACATGTAGGTCCATGCTAAATGTAAACTAAGGTGATAGTTTAGAAGATTGAAGCATCTGTTCACATCCAATCTGCTCGAATTGCTATGGGAAATAGTCAATATTCTCAGCTATAATTGCACGTTTAATCTTTGTAAAAATTAAAAAATAATTAACGACTACATAAACGAAAACATTTTATAGTGTACTTAATTGCATTTATGTTGCTATCTGAATAATTACTCAGCAGTTATATATTTGTCAAGACAAGTTATCAAAATAACAAAAGTAACTAAGCTGATGACAAATTATTTAATTTAGCACACCATTGACTGAGATCAGAATGTGAGTATATATTTTATCTTCCCTTCCAATAACTTTGTTCATTTAGCCAACTGAATAATAGCTTGGGAGGAAAAAATAGGATGTCACAGTACCAGAATTAGAGATAGGAGATGTGAGTGGGCATGATATGTAATAAAAGTGTATGGTTTAAAAAGTGAAAAGGCACCAGGCCCTGATGGAATGTTGAGATGCTAATGTATGGAGGTAGAAGGTTGGTGGAGGTGATAGTGTAGGTGATTAATGTGGTGATGAGGAGGTGCGCCTAGTGAACTGGAAGAGGAGTTTGCTAGTTCCTCTCCACATGGATTGTGCTGACGAGGAGCAAGTAGGGAATTTTAGGGTTTTTTCATTAGGTTGTAGTGTGGTGAAGGTGTTTGTGAGAGTGTTGGTGAGAAGATTGAGAGGGTTTGCTGAGGATAAGATTTTGGTGGAGGTTCTGGGAGAGTTTCGGAGTGGGAGGAGATGTTTGGACCAGTGGTTGGTATTAAGAGGTGTTGCAAAGTGAAGATGAGTGACAAGAAGAGTTCATACCTGGTTTTCCTGGTCATAAGCAAGGCATACAACAGTATATGGAGGGAAGTACTGTGGCACACGTTGAGGCAGTATAAAGTGAAGGAGAAACTTGTGAGGATATGTGAAGGATTGTATAGTGGGGTGGAGATGATGGTGATATTGAACAGAAGGAGGTCAAGATAGTTCGCTGTGGAGAATGGACTTAAACGAAGATGTCCTTTGTTTTCACTTCTTTTCAATATTTATTTGATGGCAATGGAAGAGGAATTGGAGAGAGCTGAGCTAGGAGTTAACGTGGAAGGATGTTGGTGTGGGGCACTTATGAATGCTCTTTTGGTGGACTCAGGGGTGGAGCTGCAAGCTATGTTGGATGTGCTTACATGTTAAGGTGGAAGATAAAGAGCAAGATCATGGTAGTAGGGAAGAAGGAAGCAGGAGTAAATTGAAGGATTGGTGAGGAGATATTAGAAGAGGTCGAAGAATTCAAGTACTTGGGGTGGTTTGATAGGAAACTAAGGGGCTAGAGAAGATAGCAAAGAAGGCAGAAGAGGGGTTGGGAAGGTGGCATGATTAGTATATAAATGGACAGGTGGAAGTAGACAGAGGAAGAATAGTATGGGAGCTTCTAGTGAGACCTAGTATGGAGTAAGCAGCCAAAGTTGGTGGGAAGGAGGATGTAATGCTTGATAAGTTGGAGTCAGCACAGATGAGAGTGGGTAGAGATTGTTCGGGGCAGGTAATACAGTAGCAGGAGTGGCAATATGGGTGGAGGAAGCTGGAGGTGAGGATGGACGAAATGAAGGCTTTGTTTGGTTTGAGATTGGAGGTGTTAGAACAGAGCAGATTGGTTGAAAAGTTTGCAATCAAGCTAAGAGAGGTGGAGGAATCAGATTAGGAAGAGTATGAGATATTGAGGAGGAAATATGAGCTGGTTGGGTCAGTACGTAAGTGGTAGGGGGAAATGAAGGTGAGAAATGAGGATTGGGAGGACGAAGTAAACAGCTGAAGTTGTATAAATTGGCAAAGAATGGTGCAGGGGTGGAGATGTGAGTCCATGTTTGGTCAGGAAGGTGTGAGGTTGCAATTTAGACTGAGGGTTGCAATTTAGACTGAGGATTGCATCAACTGGGTTGTTAGAGGGGAAAAAGTGATCCGGGATAAATAGGGATGAGAGATGTATCGTGTGTGATAGTGGAGCAGGGGAAGATGTGGGACATTTCTTGGTTGGTGAGTGCGGGAATTCGAGAAGGATCGGCTGGTACTAGTGGAGATGAGGTGCACAGAATTGTGAGTGGGTAAGGATGGAAAGGTGACATTGCTGTTGGGGAAAGGTGTGGAGGGAGTAAGTGATGCAGTGATGGGGGAGGTGGGCGAGTGTGTTATGTATTGGGTAGGTAAGTGGTGGCAGAGGAGAAAGGAACTCATGTATGGTGAGCTGATGAATGATCTTTGGTCCCCTCCCCTCCCCCCTCCTTGAACAACTGGCTATTAGTATTATTGATAGGTTATTAGTGTTAGTTACTGTCATATAGTTTCATGTGGTGGCCTTAACATGCTCAGCAGTATCAAGATTAAATTATAAGGGGGAAACACAACTACTGGAATTATTACCTCACCATCCAACTATCTGAGGATAATGCTTACTTGATTGCGCATGTACATTATTCCATCCTATCAGCAGAACTAAAAAAGAAATCTTCATCGTCAAGACCACCTTGAGTGAGAGAGAGAGGTTAACAGTGGAGCCAATTATGTTATGGGTGATAGGTTACCAATTTATAGCATCTATTATCATTCATTTCCTCAAGGAACAGCGCGAAGTAAACTTGGGTTGTATTTTTTCCTTTCTTTTTTCCTTTTCTTGTAGTCAGGGTTTCAGCTAGTCCCGCGAGGCGGTGTAAAAATTGTATCGAATTGGGCATGCGCACAGATCATGGTCCCAAGGGAGTCGGGGGGGAGGGGGGGGGGGGGGTGGGCTACCCGAGGGGGCTGGATATTGATTCACAAACCCGTTCATAAAAGTGCGTGGGTGGATTTACTCGCGCTCCTCTACGTTGGCGATGAGTGGAGTAGAGAGTGGAGCAGTGGAGTAGGAAGATGTTTCACATTGGGGGGGCCAGTCTAAAGAGACACAGGATTTTGAGGGGGGGGATTCCAAAGTCAGTATCGATGTAGAGGGAGTGCTAAAGCATGTAGGTAGGGGAGTCTGGGGGGATGCCCCCCCGAAATTTTTGAGCCATTCTGTAAAGTAATAACAAATGCTCTGAAGAATTCAGCTACAGGGTTGAACTTAGCCATAGAACGTTCTAGTATTAACAATTCAGTATATAGAACAAACTAGAAATAGATCTCGGGAAATTTTTGGCCCTTGATGGTCAGTCACCTGCGCTCTCCCCCTCTCCCAACAACCTGCAGCCACCACCCCCAAATAACTGCAGTCCCCTTCCCCCAACAACCTGCAGCCCCCTCCCCTAACCAACTGCCCCACCCCTCCCCTAACAACCTGTGGCCCGCAGAACACACAGCCTTTTCACCTGTTTCCCTCAAAAATCTTTCCTTGAACAAATCATTCGACATCTTAGAATATTAAAAGTCAAATTGGAGCGCCCTCCCCTTCAGAAAATCCTGGGTATGCCCCTGATTGCTACCACAAGTATATATTATACCATTAGCTATCATGTAGGGCAGCAAAAATTGTAATATGATTGAGGTCAGTATTAAGGAAAAAATACAATTAGCTATATATACAGTCAAAAGCGTCCAAAGAAGTTCCTTCTCCTCTCATTCCTATCGACAAATTCTTGTGTAATTTCAGATAGATTAAGGTCATCAGTTCTTTGCCGGTGAATGTGTAGAAGCATGCAGTGGTTTAAACGTTGTTGAGTCATTGAGTTTCTCAAATACGTTTTTATGCGCTTGAGAGCAGAGAAGCTGCATTCAGCTGTAGCTGTTGTGACAGGTATTGTCAAGTAAATCTTCAAAAGCTTATGCACTTCTGTCAGCATACACTTGATGCTATATTGTGCATTGAAGACATCACAAATAGTTTGAACCCTTGTAACTTTCTGAATCTGAATACCATTTAGAGCTGTAGATTTTATGGCATCAGGTAACATTTGTAAATGTAATTTGAGTTTCTCAAAATCAATATCAGTTTGGTAAAGTTTGCATAATTCTTGAGGCAGTAAAACAGCCTTCCCATTGGCACAATCAAGAAGCAAGTTTTCCAACTTTCTAACCAGCAAAAAGTTTCCTTGTGAAAAGAGATTCTCTAAATCTCCTATAACACTGTCAATTGCTTGGAAATATTCTTTTCTGTAGAAATCTTCTACAGATGCATGCACATGCTGAGCTGTACCATCATCAATTCGCCTTGGAAGCTGTCTCTGTCGAGGAAGGACAGGTGGATCACACTTTCTTGATGCCTCTTCTTTGACTGAATCAAAAAATATTAGAAAACTATCATCACTCCTCAATTGCTGTAGTGATCTAATGCACATATTCACTGCAAAATACGCATCTTCCACTTTAGTATCCTTTCCTTGCAGGTGAATGGATAGTTGTTCAGTCATGCTAGGGCTAGGGCTAGGGCTAGGGCTAGGGCTAGTGCTGAATAATAAAATTGAAATTTTTAGACCAAAGTATATTGAAAAACGATCCATCAATGCAAGGATACCATTAGCATGCCATGAACAGTCATCTGTGCCATGAGATGATATCTCCATACATTCCCGCAAAGCTTCATAATTGCTTATGATTGCCTCCATTGCACTAGTGCAAACAGTCCACCTGGTAGGACATAGGCTCCTAATCCCAGAAGTGGATGGGGAGGAGTCTTGTTGCTTCTGGACAGCTTCAAAAATAATTTGCCGTTTAGGAGAATACTTGATTAGCTGAATTATGTCCATTGCAAAATTCAAACCTTCTTTGATCGACTTGCTACTTCTAGCTACTTCTTGTAGGCAGTGATTGACACAATGAGCTAGACAATGCACAGAAATTGCTGCAGCATTATCATCAGTAAACCTTTTAGCTACACCAATTACATGTCCCTGAAAATTGCGGGCACCATCATATGCCTGACCCCTGCAATTTTGAAATGGTATGCCTAAACGTACAAGACAATCCTTCAAGGATGAATAGATGGTTTCAGCTCTGGTATTATCGACTTGAATAAGGCCAACCTGATCTTCAAATACTTCATAGTTTTCTGAGACCCATCTCAAACATAAAACCAACTGCTCACACGATTTGCAACATCTCTCGTCTCATCAGCCATAAGTGAGAACCAGCGTTGAAAATTCAACTCAGACAGTAAGGAACGTAATACTTTATGGGCCATTATTTCAATCATTTCATTTATGATTTCGGGTGACTGATACTTGTTCTCACATACCCATGAACTTTCATTTAGTACACTTTTAAGCATTACTCTCAGATTGGAACCACCAGCATGGTCATTTCGAATAGATATGCCCTGTCGCAACAAGAAACGTAGTGCTGCAAGTTGTTGAAGTAGGCTACATCTTCGTTTTGCTTGGTTTTGATCTAAACTTTTCAGCAACAGCTCATTAACAGAAGAACTTCTTGAAGCAATGAAAGCTGCAAACGAATCTCTACGAGCAAGAGAGGATTCATGATCTTTGAACCTATCAATTGCCTTTTTCTAATTGGAAAATCCTACAGAGTAGAAAATGCTGGACAGCTTTTATACTTACTACGCTCACATTTAACTTAATAGCAAGCTTACAATAAAAGCAATATACCTTAACCGATTAAGCGCCGACTTTCCTAGTACCCGCGGTAAAATAATTAACGATTTAATTACTAATTTTTCCCTCGAGCTTCTTATAGGACATCAGCACAGGAAACCTCGTTCATATGGAAGCCCAGTGATTGCTCTACATCCTGATTTTTGAATGAAACCCAAGGACCAAATATCCAGCATTTGGCAAGCTTTTCAAAATTGAACCAACACTTATATACCATATATTTGGGCATATTCATATAATTTGACACAGAATCAAGACAATAACAATCCTAAAACTTCCTAAGACAAAACATTTTGAATAGACAATATATGAAACGAATATTTGAATAGAAAAAGTATGTGTGTGTGGGTAGAATGTGGGTGGGTAATTTGATGAAGAATGAAGGAGAGTGAGAGAGTAGCATTGTAATACATGTTGTGTGTGTGTGTGTGTAGAAGGGCAAGACCAGGCTCTATCAACACTTCCCAGGCATCTAGAACACAAAGACACAACAATAGAGAAAAATGCATTATTAGACACAAGTATCCACACTTTTTTACCAAGAGGCACGCACATACACCATACACAACTTATATTTCATGGTCACGAGAACAAAGAGAATACATGCAACACTAATATTCCACCAAGGTATGATACGGTCATATCCAATGCACAAATGAACCTACAGTAACCACACTCATTTAGGCTTTCATGCCTCGAACCATTTTTATGCACACCAAACAGAAGTAGAAGGGGGAAATGACCTAGTTGCAAATTGAGACATTCTAGCTGAGATGTAGGAAACGTACAAGGCCTATACGCCAGCGAGAAGAATAGGAACCAATCAATGTTTTTACTAAGCTAATCCGAAGATCTAAATAACTATCCTGCCTCTTATGTAGAGAAGTGTTTGAAAAAGAAAACAGATAAAGGCATGCGTTCAAAAAAAAAACTTCTACCAGAGCAGACCAAAGAATGGGCTACTACAATTTCGGTAGAAAATCAAAGAGATGGTGGAAGGGGGTATTTGCATATTTGGTAGACAACCCCCATGAATGATTGATAATCAGGTAAACAGGGAGGGGGGCAAGACACATACAGTCGAGAACCATCAAGCTGATGATGTTTCACAGTTGGTTGTTGTCCTTGCCACAAAGCTGCATGCATATTAGTCATCATGTCAATCACACCCTTGTCTGTCTACCCAGGAGTGAACTATTTGATCTGTAATTCTATTCTTCCACTTTGTAAGTAACTCCTTAGGAAAGTTTTTCCTATTAGGCCTAGCTGTGCCACATGCACCAACCCCTCTAATAGTCAGCCGTGTGAAATAAATTAGGACTTGTATAAAAGTTATCCATGTATACCTGAAAGTTCTTGTGCCAAATCCCTCCAAGAAATCTAACACTACCTGACTACACAAACCTGTACTATTGTTTCCACATCCTTCCCAGTATAAATTTGTAATCGATAAATATAACCATTCCTTGCATCCAAAAGCACAAACACTTTTATGCCCCATTTCGTAGGCTCATCCTTCATATATTGCTTGAAGCCAAGCCTCCCTTGATAGGGAATCATGGCTTCATCAATGCTAAGCTCCTGATGCAAACAATACTCGCTTTCAAAGCTTATACAGCCTATCATAATTGGGATTACCAGATGTTACCTGTGAGCTAGCAATGGAGTTGACATGCATGTAGCCGCATCAACTGCCTAAACCTCCAAAGGGGCATTACTCTACTCACCAAACTACATGACAAATCAGGATATTCACAAGACCAGTACATGTCTATATGGGGAAGTTTTGAAATGCCCATAACAATCAAAAGTTCTACAAAAGCCTCCATTTCTTCTTCACATGTATCATGCCAATTATGGGGGAGCCCCACCCTAGAAACATACATATTAGTCTCTCTCACATGGAGGTCCCACACATCAATAGTAAAAAAAAGAAAGATAAAAAGCACCTAGTAACGAACTTGTTACACCGAGCAAAGCTGAGTTTGGGCCAGAATTGTCTCTTTTTTCCCCCAGTGACCTTCGACTGGTATTATCTGATAACTAGTGCAAGCCTTACTACTACACGCTCGGGACTGGGCCTGCCAATTACCAGTACCTTGTGGTGGTGGACTACTAGTACTACATGAACCTCTACTCTAGCACCACACCTCACATTATCTGTAACACATAAATATGTATACAAACAAATATTCAAATATCAATTTTGATAACTTACTTATTCCATAAGAGTCACCAGTAGCAGATTGTAAGGACGGAGGGTCAGTAGATGGTAAGGATGGAGGGTCAGTAGATGGTAAGGATGGAGGGTCAGTAGATGGTAATAAGGATGGAGGGTCAGTAGATGGTAATAAGGATGGAGGGTCAGTAGATGGTAATAAGGATGGAGGGTCAGTAGATGGTAAGGAAGGAGTGTTCAAATGGTCACTCTCTTCTTCAGAGGCTGAAAGGAAATATATAATAGTAACTCTACAAAATTTCCTTTGTACCAACCTACACTAAGTCCAGAGCTCCCACAAGTAGATGGTAACAATGGATCACCTTCATCTCCAACGGACTGCCAAGAAAGAAAAGTTGATAACATAAACCTTAGACAAACGTTTTTTTTGAAAATTCAAATTCAAATTTGATAAGTAATAAAAAAGCTCAACCTACATTTATGGCTATAACTAATCTTCAACTGCTACGTTAGAAATATTTATATCCTCAAAAAACACAAGAATAGGCTACAGTTTGGTTAGCGAATTATCTCAGAAGATTGTGGAATACAATGGCAACCAAGCGCTAAGGTAGAAACAAACTTACCATCGAGAAATCCTTCCACCCGAGCATTTTGACTTAGAGCCAGGGGATCCAGGGCACAACCATGGTAGGCATATATCTCTGGCCTTCTTTCCCACCAGAATCCGAGCCAGAGCCGCTAGTGTCGTCGTCAAAAAGAAGAAAAGTTACTTCGTACAAAACAAAGCATCCTCGCCATCTTGAAAACCGAAGTTATGAGCAAAAAGAGGGGCGTGGCCGGCACATATAGCAGCACGTGTAAATGACGTTTTTAGAATGATTCAACATTCTTTTGGGCATGTGCAGCACCAAGAATTTGGCGCTTAGTTCAAATATATTTTTTTATATAATTTTTTTCGCAAGTCCGATTTCCTTTTGCGCCATATGGCGCTTATGGCGCTTAATCGGTTAAATTCTGAACAGCACAAGTGAAGCCATGGATATTGCTTATACCATGAAGCCCCAAAAGATCTCTTGCGGGCATTTCCACCAGAACCAAAAGACCTTTCAGTTTTCTTCAATATTGTAGGATTTGTTGGTTGTGATATTTCAGAACCAACAAGAAACATTACATGTACTGATACCTGGAACCAAAGCTGAAGGATCTTGAGAACTACCACTACATGGAAATTCCATTTGAGAGATGCCACTACTACCTGAAGATGGATGTGTATGGCTTTCAAAATGTTTGTCAGAGCTTTCTTCATTGTCACTGTCAGTGTGAATGTCACAGTCAGATTCATCTCCTGGAACATGAAGAGTATAAGTAAGATAGCCTATACAAAAGAGTCGGTTATGCAAGTGTAAGTGAGTACCTAGGTAGCTAAACATTATGATCTCACCTTGTTCAGGTTGTACTCTTGATTTGAAGAATGAAGTCAAATTAGATTGCCCACTCTCAAAGCACCTTTTCCTCTTGGCCATGGCTATCCAGCTACTGCATGCTAGCACTAGTTACTAATGATTAACACTTTCATACATGGGTGGTTTATGGTTTGGGATAGCAGCTACTTAAGATTAACACTTTCATACATGGATGGTTTATGGTTTTGGGATAGCAAGCTATGTACTACTATGTACAGACTGATTAATTTTCTTGGGGAGGGGGGATGGAGTGGTCCCCCAATATTTATTGTAGTAGCCCCCACCCCACATTCATATCCACTGATTTATGGTGCCATTACTAAAATAATATTTTACTACCACTTAGTATGTATTAATATTATAGTAACAGATTCATAGATTTTTTTTTACATGTTAGTTTTATTGGGGGGGCCAGGCCCCCCCTCCGTAATTATTGGGGGGGCCACTGGCCCCCCGGCCCCCCCTGTTCCTACTCCACTGTGGAGTAATGAAAGTTACTATGAAGTTTATCCACCTTCGCTATATAGCTAGAACCAGTAATTTGACCACTAGTAATTTGTAAGATAGTCCTGTAGCTGTGGTGGTGGGGGTTGGTCAGATTCATGCTTATAAAAGAGAAATCTACTTTAAGAATTCTTGTTTTTAGTGCCAAGATAGTTTCGTCTTCTGTTTGCATTTTATCTCTCACTGAAAATCAACAAGATTCAAACTTGATTCCTTTGGCTATGTAGTTAGAAAGTTAGTTATATAGTCCATGTAACCAGACCTCAGTAAATATATGGCCACAATTGGCGAGATTACTTTGCATGCCAGCAGTCGACATGGAAATAATGTAGACTGGGTCACTGAAGCTATGAGTGGCCATGTCACTTTTCATCCCTAAGGATTTGTTTAGTCTTCATAGAGGAAACACAGTTATATAGAGCTGTGTATAATGGAGATCAGCCATGGCTGCCATTTTTGTTCAACAACTTTGAATTATGCTTTGATATAATTATATAGCTATAAGTGCCTTTGAGATGTCTGACCCAGAAAAGTCAAGATCTGGTTCCAGAAGACACAAACAGCTCAAGGTTCCATACGTGATATTTAAAGACTTCAAGGCTGGCCTAGATCCCTTCAAGAGTGGCATGCAGAAATCTTACTAAGAAATTAATATCTACTGCTATATACATGGTTGTCAAGTGTGATGGGAAGAAAGCTGCTTGTGATGTATCAAGGTCACAGCTGGTGCCAGTGGATGCTGTGGGAAGAGAAGAAAGGAAGATCCAAGAATTGCTGCAACTTTTCTAAACCCATGCAAATGATTCCAAGGATCTGTTGGGATCACAGAGAAGCAAATGTCTGCCATGTCTGCAGTAAACATCCCAATGGTGGCTCCATCCTAGGTAATTGCCACATCACTACATGACCTGCACAATCCATACCAGAACAAATTGAATCTGCTATACAGTGAAATTGATCTGAGAGAATCAATCTGCTAACAAATCCATCCCCCATGGATTTATTCACCTAGTGGAAATGATCCCTTTCTAGGTAAATTGACCTCCCTGAGATTAATTCTGCTAGGAAAGATTGTGATCAAATCTGTTAGTGGAATCATTCGGTCTTCACTAAAGATGATATAAGACAGAACTGGCAGTATTGAAGTAACCGGTTAAATTCATGTATTAAGCAGCTAGCTCCACTTTATATTTGGTTTGTTTTCCTAGTTATTGAATAAAGTCTTTAGGTGGTGTACAAACTGATGCTAGCCCTTTGTTTTATTTCTAGTAAGAAGATAAGAGTTCTGTTTTCTTGCATTCTAGCCTTAGCCAGACAGAGGACTCTAATATATCATTAATGGATATATCAGCAAAGATTTCATGATCTATCAAATTTCCTCTAAAAAACTTTAAAAAAACTGTACTGATGGACTTCCAGTGGCGTAATAATCACTTGTGCCACATTTGGTAATTATGATCCCTTGAGACTCGGGTGAGTCTATAAAATAATGCATTTTCACCTTATAGTATAGAGCTTGTGGTTGACTACTGTAGATATAAAATTGAAGGATGAGTTTTGAGTTACACATCAGAAAAAGAATAAATTTAGCATTTTATTAATTGTATTTTTTATACTTTTTTGTTTGTTAATACTCACTAGGAATTAAAGTTTAGTTACTCCATAAGATATTAAGTATAACTCACTGAACAACCAAAGCTTATGTATATATTATTCTTTGTCCCCACCCAACCCAAATTATTTAGTATGGTAATTATCTTGTTGGGGAGAAAATTAGATTTCCTATTAAACATAGCAGCTGAATTTCCACAATGTAAAACAATTTAAATCTGGTATGAAAGAGGGTAGCCTGAATACTCTCCAATAACTCGCTCTGAAATCTGTCATAATTCTGAAAAACAAACAATGGTGCATCTCTCATACGCACAACAGTGAAGGTCCTATAAATATGTCCCTGCCTAACCCCACCCTCACACCACCCCAAGCATACATTGCTCGAATAATCATTGATCAGCATTCCAGAGCTACATAATGGCAACCGATTTTTTTCCATATAGCAACACAGAAAGTTATAGGTTGTTGTACCAAAATTAGTGAAGTGATACAGCCTGTAGAAACACTGAAAAATCCAACACAATCTTAATGAAATGATGTTGCACATTAGCCGCACTCCACCATGTCTACTAAAGTTTCAGGCATTTTATAGTTACTGGAACAGCATAATTTCTCGACTTGAAAAAATAGTTTAACCTTTTTCCTTTTTGTCTTTGGGAAATGGAGAAAATATCATCTGGAAAACTTTGACGTGCTTCATCTTCAGCTCATTGGGAGGGACACAGACATCCAATCTGGTGCTGATATTTTCCTTCTAAATAAAAACAATAATTAAAACTAATGTGCTAGTATTATATACAATAGTTACTGGAGGTTTATACATGAAGGCTAAACTGATTAGTGAGAGATAACTTTAGTTCTCTCTCTTAAAAATGGCTGTTATATACAGTTTTCACTCACTAAAGCTTGTGCAAATGACCAAATGGTTGTTTGTTTGAATGGCTTCACGTGGTTAAACCAATGACTGTCAAAGAAATGGCAAATGCCGACAGCCTGCTGAAGCTGACTTTTCAACAATTGTTGAGCAAGTATCACATGGGCATCTGTTAGTCAATCACCTTCTTCCAATATGAGAAGCAAACATATGCACATAGCCTATTATTACGAAGACATCTGGTCATAATGACTATTATCCTGAACTGGGAGGAGGGATTGGATTTATGGGGGATCATATTTACTGTGACAGTGGGATAGAATTTGCTGTAGTAGGATCATATCTACTCTATGTCATCTAGGGATTGGAATTTTTGGGAATCATATCTACTGTGATACCATCAGTAAACCTTTCCATGACTCAGTCAAGGAGAATTGTCACATCACAGACAACTATTGATGTGATGCTCATAGTGCTCGCAACCTCTTACTGTGAACTTTAGTTACCATCCGGATTCCCAGTGATGTTCACAACCTTGAGGAGTATAATAATCACCTCCTAATGAAGACCATCTCTTGGATTGAGGATAATACTTTCTGCACTTCCAACAACTGAGAAGTATATCTCCTTCCACTGTAAGCTGCAGTTCATTGATAGCTTCTGCTGGGCTGTTATACCATGTTGTGCTGAAAAATACAGACGTAGAACTCAAGATAGACATCCACCCATTCATGGAGTGGGGCTTGCATGATAGCATCTCCATGTTTTCCAAGTGGTTTGTGTGGGGCAACAAATCTTCCCAGTACACATGATCCCGGCAAATCTAAAATATATATCATGTACATCAATATGAACAACCTCAATGTAGGTGAAACATTGATTTATCTGTCCAGTGGTATTTTATGTGGAAGAGGTGTAGACCTACGAGGAAACTCTGGAAAACTTTGTCATAATCCCAATGCAAAGAAGAGATGCAAAAATTCTTCACTCATACCAGAATAGATGCAGTGAATGACTGCATGATTACCAGGTAGATCTTCAGGACCCATCCCAAGAGATGGAGAAACTGGTGCCAAATCTGTGAGACCAGTTCATTCTCCACAATAGAATGCTGCAGCCCTGCATACAAGCTTGCATGTTAAAATTCTAGATGAAGCCCTACATTAAAAAAATACAGAGTAAACAAACCAATACCAAATTCAAGTTAGATCTGGAAGATCTCCAGGTCTCCCTTCAATTATAAAAGGTGGAACAACAATGGGTATGGAGACTCTGATCTAGGGTAACAAGGACATTTCCTAGTAGATTCATCGATGCACTGTCTTCACGTCCAACAATAGCAGAGGTCCAGGCATGTGTCCTAGAACTTTGTCATGTTCAAGACTTGGAGGGCTTCACCTCACCCAAAAGCCAAAGCAACACTTTCTAACTCTGTCCCTGGCAAACGTATTCATTCTTGCGCCTGGATATCATATGCCGTTGTCTAGTACAAGGATGGCAGCAACAAAATTTGCCCTGATAATAACTTCTAATGGGAAGATATTGATACTTTCCCAAAGGTGTCCCATATCATGTTGGACTGCCTGGAGCTCTTCACAAATGAAGGCTCACTTAGGTTATCCAGTCTTGATCAGAAACCTAAATATGGGTGCACAGAGATGGACTAAAGTGGATCCATACCTCTGTGCATTCTCCTTCCCTCAAACCCTCTCAAGGAGTAGCAGTAACCAAATGAAGACATTGATGGAAAGTCATCATTCCAGAAAGCCAATTGGATGAGTGGTATTTGCACCTCTGGATTCTCACTCCCTCTTGGCATGGCATGGATGCCATCAAACTCATTTCCTTGACACTCAATTGCATGACAGCTGGAAGGTTCTGCATCCATTTGCACTAGTAAGTCCCAGACTCAGCCAGCTCTGCAGTATAATAAGGGCCAAAGAGCCATTCAACTAGGGTGCAATTCCAGTTTTGTATGGTCTTCTGTTTGCTGTGCGCATGCCCACCTCTTTGCAATGAATCTGGATACTATATTCAGAAGCAAACTTCTGCATTCCCCCTTTGAACTTGGATTGAGGACCAACATGCTGAAAATATGGCCACGAGAGTTATCCATGCAAAAAAGGTATTTTCCAGAACCCATGCCACCCTTCAGAGCTTTTTCCTGATAGAGGCTCTACCCTATTATAACATAAGACAATACTTGCGACTGTCAATGCATACTTGAAGGTGAATCTCCTTCTCATGGGGTAAAACCATAGATCTCTTGTGATTGTCAATGCATACTTGTAGGTACATCTCCTTGTCATGGGGTAAAACCGTAGATTTATTTTGCCTACTGCAATGCATGTTGTAGGTTCACCTCCTTGTATTGGGGTAAAACCATAAATCTGCCTAGTGAACTTCATTTGCTGTTTTGATATCAAGCCTGGGATGGAGTATGATGCTTGTACTTGGAAGATACTATTATTATTATATAAATATTGTTAGCTACAACTTTTGAATGTGAATACAATAAGCTGCAGTTTGGTACACAAGGGTATGCTACAATGAAGTAAGCAAACTAAAGCTATGCATTGCTACATCATGCTTATGGGGGAGGAATCCATAAGATGATCCCCTGGGACCTCTATTTTCTGCCTTACCATTCATAACCTAGCTAAAGTTAGAGTTATGTTGTACTACCTCAATGATCTGGTAAGCCCAGTGGAAGGTGTCCTGGGTGACTTACATATTATGGAGAGTAATTCCATACTTTATAGTAGAGTAGGCCAAAGCTGTCAGAGTATTCAGTTGGTTACCCTGTTCAGAGAGCAATCCAGTACATTCTCCTCCATCCAGGAAGACATTATTTTTAGCTGACTCACCTTGTTGTAGCTTATGTGAAGGCTAATTGGGGAATATGCTATGGAAGACCTGGCAGTAAGCCAATTCCTCACACCTGATAGTGGACAGGTCAGTGGTGCTCTGGCAAAAATAGGCCTTTTCCTCCCCATCAATGCATTCCAGAGAGGGAACAAGGTTTGCTTCTTACCAAATCTGAGGCTTTTTCCTTTGAGTAGTACAGCCAGTCCAGCTAGATTGGCACCAATGTACTTACCTTTCTTTTGCTTCAATGCCATGAGCTGTTTCTTGAAAAGAGTGAGGTTTGACACCCTTCTTAGTAGCAAAGTGTTTCGGGTTGCACTTTTGGGGGGAGGGGGGTGATTCAAGAGATGCTGCTTTCTGACAAATCAAAGGGAATTGATGATAGAGGACTTTGACCATGATCCTGGAGACCATGGGGAGATGGTACCCATGAGTTTTTCAATGATGAAGGAGCCAATGCTCTCCTAACTCCCCAGAAGAGTAATCCCTAACTCTGCATCCTCCTGCTTGATCACATTTTCAAGTTCCAGCCTAAAACCTCTTAAATTTCTGCATTGACTGAGAGTCATCATTAATAGTGGTATGGTAAAATTGACTCCCCTATCTTTTTTATTGCTGGGTCTCAAACAATGGTAAATGAGAAGAATGCTAGCAAGGTCCTAGGCAGACATCTGGATGCTCTTATCAGGGATTTTAATACTTGGAAGCAGCATCCTGAAACACCATGTAGGCCTGTGATATGCTCCTGCTGGCATCTCATTAGTTTTACTGGTGAGAGTTGTTGATATGTAGGTGAATCCAATGCAGATCGGTGATGTCAATAATGTGTAAGGTGTACTCCTGGTTGGCAGTCCATACAGTAATCTGAAGGCAATTAAGACCTGTGGGAAGCTCCCGTAGCATTGATCTGTATTTTTTCTGGTAGATGCGAATTGTCTGTTTTATCAGGTCTGCATTTCAAGAATGGCTCAGCAGTGGGAACTAGAGAGAAAGGATAAACTCCTTCAGGCACAATGTTGATTCAATGCAGTGCAATTTTGTCCCTAGCTAGCGACAACCAGAGAGTGATGAATTTCATACTGAGGATGATGGAGCTACTATCTTACTTTCACGAACCCCGGTCAATACAACAAGCCCACTTTGGAGGGATCATGCCAGAGATGAGATTGGGTAGAACCATGGTGTGTGTGTGTAGAGCATGCTTACTCAACATCTGTGGTCATGCTAGTAGTGCATTTTAAACTTCTGGAGTGTTGTCAAGGGTGCTCATCTGTGCTATATATGATAATATTAACTCCATCATTTTCCCCCCATTGTCTTTGCTGTGTTTGTGGTTGCTGCTGGTCAATTTCAGGCCCAAACGTAGGGAGAGGGGGGTTCAGGTAAGTTCATGTGAACCCCCTTTTCAAATTAATGATATTCATAAGTAAGTTTTATCACATAATTCTCAGCTTGAAAAAGTCCATTTGTAAAATACACAAGTATGCAATTGCAGCAATACACTCAGTGAAACAGGACTGTTCTTGCACAACCCGTTAACCAAGTGAGATACCTCAAGGAATACATGAGATTTTACACTGACTGCCTAATGACTTGACTAATTACAGACTCAAAAGTGTTGCTGCTGAGGCAGTGTGAGACTATCTAGGAAGTTACACCATCGTTTGACCTAGCAAGCAGTCCAGGAAAAATGTCAAAAAGACAGGCATCAAAATACAACAGATTTTTCTTTACCAAGAAAAGAGCAAAAGAATCAGGTGAGTTAGGACTTAAATTAGAGGCTTGCTCTAGCTTCTAGAGTGTATTTTTTATTTGTTGTAGAACTCCCAGAACCAGTTTCAGTCACTCAGCCTGAGAGTTCTTCAACAGCAGTGGAGCCACCAATGGATACCACAAGTGATATCAATCACCTTCTCCCACCACAAGCTCACATCTAGAGCCTAGTAATGATATTGGTTTCATACCTTCTCCAGCAAGAGATATTGATACAATTTGTCGAACAGTGAGTGATCTTTCTACTGATGAAAAATATTCACTTTTGTATAACCACAAACAACTCTACCTGTCTTTTACCATGTACTCACTCATATGGAACTAATTGTATGTTAATTCTTCTTGGCTGGAAAAGTATCCTTGGCTTCTCTATAGCCTTAAGTTGGATGGAGTATTTTGTGGGCCTTGTTCATTGTTATTACCTGGTACTAAGCGAAAAGACAAGGGATTACTTGTAAATGGGCCATTTCTAATTAGGGTAAGCTTAGTACAGGGTAAGCTTAGAGTACAATCTTAAGTAGTCACTCTTCCCTTTGTTATCATCGTGAATGCATTCAGGATGCTGATGTTCTATTGAGTGATTTTTTGGGGCTGAAACAGATGCAATCCTATTTAACCACCTCAAAACAGCCCTAGCCAAAAATGCAACTTACAATAATTATGGTATTATAATAATATGGGGTTACACGATTACAGTATCAAACTAGGTGTGGCATGTGTGCATCAAGACGATCCTTTACTGTCCAAATCTTAGCAATTTTTTTGGCAGAAGTTGACATTTGAGTATGTTTGTGATAAATAGCTCATATCAATTAAAATTCGGGTAGTATTACACTCTAAAACATAAATAGTCGTAGAAGAATAAGGGAAATTAACATAATTACTATGTATTGACTCAGTGCCATGATGTCATCCACAAGTGCAGCAAATGGATTATCTCAGTAGGAATTGAGTCTTCAATCTTTCATGCCATTCAAGTGGTTGATATGCCATATCGAGAAGTTCTATTTGGCAAAACAACCTTTTTGAGGCAAGCAGAGCTATCATTTAAGAGAGTAATGTTTACAAGTAGGAATAAAGGCACTCTGTGTGGACAAAAAGAACAAAATACCTCTCAACGAACTCTCAGTGGACATAGTGACTCACAGGGCCAGACTGGGGGGAATAAAAAGCAGCGAGCGAGCAGCAGCCTGTAAACCAGCGGAGGTAATGAACTTACAACTGCAATTGAGCCTGTTCACTTCCATTGTAAGCGACGTTATTTTGCCACATTTCATTGCAGCTTTTCCAAATCCTTTTTCCTTTCTAATTTTCTGAACCTCTTTTATAATTCTTTGCTTTAACTTTACAATCTTTTTATGGAGAAGAATTGTCGAACCAATTCATGCATATGTGTGAATAACCGCATCCACAATAACGTAACAAAATACCGTAAACAAGCCATTGGCTCAAGCTTTTAATGTTTTGAACATGGGCTACTTTCAGATATCTGTACTAAGTGTAAACGATCCTTGATGGGCTTCTTTCAGCTAGTTGCAGGTCATGCCTAAGCATTAATCAACCTCATATGTTGGCTGGCATCAATGAGCTCTGGGGTTGAATGATGGTTTAATGACTTTTTTTTGCTTGGACAAGGTACAGACCCATTTTAAGCACTGGCCCACCAGGAATTTCCCAATAAGCCCTATGGCCAGCCCAGGCCTTATTACTCTTGATGTTGGCTAGAGTATGTAGTCAACATCAATAGAAACAAATTGTAAGTGAAAGTTATTATATAAGAACGACCTGTCAACCATAATGAGTTAGATAACCCTTTACCATTTAAAATCTGGCATGGTTGTGTACAGAATGGGGGGTTTGAGGCCACAGTGTCATCTTAAAATGCATTTCACCCATATCCATTCGATTGATTCCTTCCCCCTAATTTGTTGTAGGGATATCCAATTGGAACATTTTTGAGAGACTTTTTCTGATCAGGAGCGTCTCAGCAGGTGCCCCATCTTTTAGACTATCCATGGGGAGATCACACTGGGATTTTTTTCTTGCATAATTTAGAGAGTTGCCTGGCAGGAGAATTTCAACAGAGAAACAATTAGAGAAATGAATTTCTACGAGTTATCCGGCAGAAATAATCCATCAGTTACCCAGTGAGATCAGATCCCAAAATTGTCCACATTCCAAGTGCATCAAGATGGATGAAAATCACTCTTGTGACACAGGCACAATGGCATCGTGACCCACCAAAGATTACTGAGAACATGGCACTGTTGTAGACAGTCACCCTCCATAATTGGCAATGGTGCACAATAGCTACCTAAATAACCAGCAGCCCAAGGCATAGCATATCTTAGTCACACACCACTCACACCTAGTTGAGATGTATAATTGCCTCTTGGCACCAAATATAGCACAGGCTATGTCCACACTGATGTGCATACCACAAGATGTCCACATATCCACTGCAAGCCCCAATACAAAGATCAAGGCACAGTCAAAATCCACTGCATCTCAATCTTGACATAAGATAATCTTATACTGTGGCTGCATTCTACAGCATGGCTGGATCATAGCCCTGTCATCACCTTCCCTCTACTATTTCCATAAGCATAAAATATATGCATAGTCATTTGCCACAGCACAGAACAGGTCCATGTCATAGTCACTTATGTCCCACTCTAGGGACAAGCATGTGGTATCTCTATGTCCACCGTTTGTGTGTCAACTTTGTGTACAGTCGAGG
Source organism: Cladorhizidae sp. MBARI D1340-BT2 (assembly GCA_028752905.1). Taxonomy (NCBI): domain Eukaryota; kingdom Metazoa; phylum Porifera; class Demospongiae; order Poecilosclerida; family Cladorhizidae; species Cladorhizidae sp. MBARI D1340-BT2. The sequence continues at coordinate 54,260,708 of JAQNBH010000011.1, forward strand.
ACTATCACACATCATTTTGTTATGATACAAACCTGCCTATATATCACTTTGGATATACATTTACCTAATATAAAAAATATGTTTGAACACTGCACTTTCTATCCTGATAAGAGAGACTTCAGTTTCTCACTTCACTTGCATGGAAATATTTCCCCAGAAAGTTGTTCCCATTTGTGAGATACCCTGCTGCATATAACTATAAGGTGAAACTTGTAACCATTTTTCCTTTTTTCACTCCCCATGCATTATTCAAGATGCCAGTACTTTGTCCTTGACAAGAGCTGGATGAGCTGCATATATACATGTTGGCTGGGTTACATTGGTATAGCCACAAAACTAGATGCTTACTCATTCCAGTGTTTAAATCACTCTGCTTCCTACAGTGGGTCAAGTCCTCCTTGCCATTTTGCTAGAGTTAAAATTCTACAGCTGAATTTATTGTTTATGTGTCAATTTTACCTGGAACAGTCCATGCAGCCAGTGTAAACCTGCAGTGACTGCATTAACCACAAATCCTATCTCTCTGACTGCTCCACCTTGTCTAACCAGGCTGAGGCCCATGAGGTGGAGAGGCTGCAGAAAATCTATGCATTCCAGGAAGAACATCGACCAACCTCGTAAGTGCATCATGTCCAATAGACCCAGAAGAGCCCATGAAGGTCACACAACCCAGCTGGATCAAATACAGATGTATAAAATATATAGAAAATGATGTACACTAGTGCTTTGTAGTATACAATGTCCTCCAACCTGCACCACTTTGAGGCAATCATTTGATCAAAACTCAAGAATGGGCCTGTATCCCGAATGAAGTTCAATAGAACTTCATACTCAAAACCAATCCACTCTTCTGAATTCCTTTAGAACCAACTGTTCATAAGTTAGATTCTCCAGAATTTACCAATGCAAAATTAACATATAATATTATGGTCAGTATCAAGGGTATAGGATTTTCTCAATAAAAGTTATGATAGTGTTTTGTGGGCCTACTGATCCCTGAGGTCCCATGCTACCCCTTGAGCTCACCTGGTCCCATAAGTCCAGCAGGTCTATCAGGTCCCTACGATCTATGATCTGACAGGACAGTTGGACCTGTAGGTCTGGCAGACTCTACTGGTCCAATGGAATCACTAGATCCAGTATGCAATTCAAGCCTTTGCATCCCAGAAGGATCATGTTCATCGACCAGACTTGTACGTCAAGCAGACTGGTAGACCCAATACATCCACCTAGTTTAGTAGCTCCATCAAACAGGCAAGACCAGATTGATCTACAAGAAATGATGGTCCATCTGGTCTAGCTGGTCCATTAGAACATCCCTGCCTATTAGAGCTCCTGCAGCCTGGCAGGACCATTTCAACCTACAGAACCTTCAGGCCCATAGAGAGAAAAAGCTACATTCACCCACCGATACTGTCTAGTCCACACCAAACAGTGACACAGATACCTGTTTCTACAATGACATTATTCCTAAACTGTGAAAACATGGCATAGCACATGTTCAACCATAAGCAGAAACGAGTCTGAGAAAAGTCTACGATGAATTACCACTCAGACTTGAAAAGAGTTTTTTGTGGATTCTTCCTGCCTTCTTGCTACCCCACGTCCATGCATGCAGTAGTACTTTTTCCTGCCAAACTGTTGGCAGAATATTTTTTTCTTTGGCTTGAACAACTGAAGTGTAAAGTTCACCCTGTAGAAGGTGAAAATGTCTTTCTTGAAGCACAGGATTGAAGAGCGTTACTGTATTATTATAAAGTCCTTGTCACTAGTGCAAAGCAGTCAGCAGGCATTCCAGTATTTAAGGTGTCACCCCTTTCTAATTTGATATGATCACAGATAAACATCCCAGTTGTATCGGTAGCTATCCCTAGCTATGTTAGTAGTTAGTAAAAACTTGTGTTGTTGAAGAAGACTTCTGCCAGTGATAAGATTCTGATTATCCCACTGGTCAATGTTCCCAAATCCCACCACTCCTGCTTTTCTATGGTCAACACTGCATTTCTGACTTCTGGAGTGTAGACAATGGCACTGTTATGCATTGATATTTGTTTCCAGATTTTTTGTAATTGCAGTGTTTATAACAACAGTGAGGACTCTTTGTTTTGCTTTGTTAGTGGACTGCTTAAATTTTCCGTGGACAGATCACTGGCCAAGTCAATTATGGCTTCAAAGTTTAAATGCTCCTGCATTGCATAAGTTTGGTTGAACCATATTTATCATTTGCAACCTAGAGCTTCAATTTTGGTCCAAAGTGCATTACAGCAGCTTTTCTGCCTTCCAGAGGGCAATCCTAGTGACTTTCAAGATGTTCTCAAAGAGACTCCTGACAATCTTCATTTACTGACTTGCTTGTTCTCTTGCCTTTAGAAAGCAAGCATAAGGAGTACCTCCCTAGCTCACCATTCAAATTCACCCCGTTGCTGCCCTACTCAGTGATATGCATGCAAGGCATGGATATCAGGACAATAGGATGTTTATCAGTTGCAAGTATTAAAGCTAGTAGGTATCTGGAGGACTTTCCAGGATAAAGTTATGCTGGCCTCCCCATTCAAGCTACTCTCTCCCCAAGGGGCATTGAAAAGGCAGTACTTGCATGTGCATGATATTTCACCCTACTCTCCATTGCATAGTGAGATTATGCAGTTTGAAGCCTAAAAATGGGGCGATAGAGAAAGGCATGTTTTCAATCATCAATTCACTCTCTCGATGAGAGTGAATTGATGATTGAAAAGGTCATATAGATATTTAAAGTGAAGAGTAGGATGAATGTTTTGCTCTTATGTGCATCATTTTGATCCCTTCTGGACTAAGAAAGGACAGTTAGCTTCCAGGATAGTCTAAGTAGTGCCACACTTCCATTTTTCTCACTCTCATGCATTAGACCTTTAGAAATATTGTTGGTCCATTTTCAATAGGCATCTTTTTTGTCTCAGTTATTTTGGTACTAATGGAGAGTTCTCCCTCCATTTTAGTTGAGGGAGGTTAAATATACAAGTTAATGATGGCTGAGAGGAAAAAGGTCTGATATTGGTGTGTGTGGATTTTATCGAGGAGTGTTGAAGAGGAATAAAAGTTACATTCAAGTTCCCTAACAGAATAAGATCCTTCAAGGAAAGGTTGGGGATGGATGGGAGAGTAGCAAGTGATGCAAATAAGTAATTTAAATGATCAGGTGATGAAGGTGGACAGTAGAATGTGCCAAAAATTATTTGTGAGCTTGGAAGCTTTATTGATTTGACAATAAGTTCAATAGGAAGTGCTTAGGCTTCTGCTATGCTAAGGTTAGGACAATGTCTACAGCAATAGAATAATGGTAATGTATTAGGACTTCATCTATGCTAGGGCTAGGACAATGTCTAGAGCAAGAGCTTCATCTATGCTAGGGCTAGGACAATGTCTAGAGCAAGGGCTTCATCTATGCTAGGGCTAGGACATACTCTAGAGCAATGTAATGATCAATAATGTATTAAGACTTCAGCTATGGCCAGTGTTGAGGGTCACTTCGGTAGATAACTCTCAACTTGGTAACAATTACTGCCACCAGAGCAATATGTATGTGGTACAATCGCTCCTTGGCTTAATTCAGAGAAATTTAGAATAATATTATAAAGCCAATAGAACAATTGAGCAGTTCCAAGATAAAAATTAACAGAACAGTTGGGAGTCAGGGTTTAAATAACCTGCCTCCCAGGAAAGAGGAAATCATACAATCTACAATACACACACCAAAGTCAAAAGCACAGAACACACATAGGCTTCCATATGCCAATATAAAATAAAAGTGTGAAACTGAACAATAAGCATGAATCCACAACAGAGCTTGACATAATGATAATTGCATGACTAACAATCCACTAATTATAATTACAGCTAAGTTTCAGGCCTATCTTGATGGTAATGTGGAGAGAATGCCCTTGACAGTCAGGACAATATCTAATATAATATAATGATCAGTAATGTATTAGGACTTCAGCTATGCTAGGACTAGGACAATGGCTGGAGTAATAATTATAATGATCGGTAATGTATTAGGACTTCAGCTATGATAGGGCTAGGACAATGGCTAGAGTGATATAATGATCAGTAATGTATTAGGACTTCAGCTATGCTAGGACTAGGACAATGGCTGGAGTGGATTTTAAGTTTTGTCCAACAGGATATGATATTTTTGGCTTTTTTATTCCCTTTACTGGCCACTCAATGCTTTGCATAATTGTATTACTAGTGTAGCTATCTACCTATTGGTGAGTACTATAAGAGTATACCAATCTTGTCATCATATTATAATGCTTGGATTGTGATAAGTGAAGTATTAGCAAATATTCCTTGCAGATTCCCAATCTGTCACAGATTAAGGTGAGAGAGCGAGCACATTCAATATTCACTGAGATGGTTATTCCCAGTTCAGCAAATCAGGTGGTGTAAGAAATTCACAGATAGAGCACCTTGATAAATGAGTAGCTATTTCAGAATTAAACTCCGGCATCCTTTCCTGTCAGCTATTATCTATTCTCACTAGCTTGGCAGCCATTTTCTTTCCTATGGTTTAGAATCTGCATTTTCTCAATCATTGTCTTCACTATCACAATCATTTCCAGTTGAAATAAGTCTACATTATTTAAGGTGAGTAACCCGTTCTAAAGTTTTATGGGTGAATATATGGTGCATAGATACATGCATAGATAGACAACACAATAATGTGTTTGTATTTATTGGAAATGAAGCAATGTAGAAAACTATGATTTATGAATTGGTCTTCATTATAGTAATAAGTAAAGGATTCCTGTAAATGTATGGTGACAAATTCTTACAATAACCTGCACCACTGCTAATGGGCTGCATGTTTAATAGCTGATACAATCCCTTTCCAGATAGCAGAATAAGCCAGAAATTGGACAAACAACAAACCACCTCCCCCACAATCCCTCGAAAACTACGGCCCTCCAAAACCACCTCCCTCACAGGCACTCCAAAACAACCTCCCCCACAGGCCCTCCAAAACCACCTCCCCACAGCCCCTCCAAAACCACCTCCCCCACAGGCCCTCCAAAACCACCTCCCCCACAGGCACTCCAAAACCACCTCCCTCACAGGCACTCCAAAACCACCTCCCCCACAGGCCCTCCAAAACCACCTCCCCCACAGGCCTTCCAAAACCACCTCCCCCACAGGCCCTCCAAAACCACCTCCCCCACAGGCACTCCAAAACCACCTCCCTCATAGGCACTCCCAAACCACCTCCCTCACAGGCACTCCAAAACCACCTCCCGCACAGGCCCTCCAAAACCACTTCCCCCACAGGCCCTCCAAAACAACCTCCTTCACAGGCCTTCCAAAACCACCTCCCCCATAGGCCCTCAATCCTAAAATTGCTGCACAGGTAGGTGAGAATAGGCTGCATGGTTGACAGGAAAGATGGATACTTGGTTCATTAATGTGCTCGACTTTTTCTTTTGCTTTGATTCCCTCTCAATGTCTATCCTTCTTACTAGTTGATGAGTGATGAGAGACCTCAGTGAGTAGTTCAATGGCAAACTTGTTGTTGTCGTGCACGGGATATATGGTATGGTCACCATAAAAAATGTGAGCGTGTCACCCGACTTGAATAATGCAGGCTAACATTTAATCTGAAATGGTCATCATAGTGAAGAGATCGATAGAGTAAATGCTCAGAGATTCTAAACTACACTGGCCTTGCTGCACTTGCAGAAGTCACAAAAAATGCATGGTTTAATAGCTGACATGACCCCTTACCAGATAGCAGCTGTAAGCTCTATTTTTCTTTCTCTTTTCCCACCCACTCAATGCCTAAGCATTAATTGGTTAATATTTTTACGATTGTGGACTTCTAAAGCAGTGATTGATGAATGAAAGCCCTCACTAGGGAGTCGGATTAAAAAAACTTGATATTGCATGAAGAATTGTATTCACCGTTATGTTCACCTGTAAAGATTATGAACAGGTTACCCGCCTTAAATAATGCATGAATCACCTGCCTTAAATAATGCACAGGTCACCCACCTTAAATAATGCACGGGTCACCGGCCTTAAATAAAGCACGAGTCACCTGCCTTAAATAATGCACAAGTCACCCACCTTAAATATTGCACTAGTCACCCACCTTAAATAATACACAGGTCACTTACCTTAAATATTGCACAGGTCACCCACCTTAAATAATACACGGGTCACCCACCTTAAATAATGCACGGGTCACCCACCTTAAATAATGCACGTGTCAACCACCTTAAATAATACACAGGTCACCCACCTTAAATAATGCACAGGTCACCCACCTTAAATAATGCACAGGTCACCTACCTTAAATAATGGACAGGTCACACACCTTAAATAATGCACAGGTCACACACCTTAAATAATGCACAGGTCACCCACCTTAAATAATGCACAGGTCACCCACCTTAAATAATGCACAGGTCACCCACCTTAAATAATGTACAGGTCACCTACCTTAAATAATGCACAGGTCACCCACCTTAAATAATGCACAGGTCCCCCCCCCCACCTTAAATAAAATAATGCACAGCTCACCCACCTTAAATAATGCACGGGTCACACACCTTAAATAATGCACAGGTCACCCACCTTAAATAATGCACGGTTCACCACCTTAAATAATGCACAGGTCACCCACCTTAAATAATCCACGGGTCACCCACCTTAAATAATGCACAGGTAACACGCCTTAAATAATGCACAGGTCACCCACCTTAAATAATGCACGGGTCACATGCCTTAAATAATGCATGGGTCGGGTCACCTACCATAAATAATGCACAGGTCACCCGCCTTAAATAATGCACATGTCTCACACCTTAAATAATGCACGGGTCACCCACCTTAAATAATGCACGGGTCACCCACCTTAAATAATGCATAGGTCACCCACCTTAAATAATGCACAGGTCACCCACCTTAAATAATGCACGGGTCACCCACCTTAAATAATGCACGGGTCACCCACCTTAAATAATGCACGGGTCTCCCACCTTAAATAATGCACGGGTCACACACCTTAAATAATGCACAGGTCACCCACCTTAAATAATGCACGGGTCACCCCCCTTAAATAATGCACAGGTCACACACCTTAAATAATACACAGGTCACCCACCTTAAATAATGCACAGGTCACCCACCTTAAATAATGCACAGGTCACCCACCTTAAATAATGCATGGCTCACCCACCTTAAATAATGCACAGGTCACACGCCTTAAATAATGCACAGGTTACCCACCTTAAATAATGCACAGGTCACCCACCTTAATAATGCACAGGTCACCCACCTTAAATAATGCACGGGTCACATGCCATATATAATGCATGGCTCACCCACCTTAAATAATGCACAGGTCACATGCCTTAAATAATGCACAGGTTACCCACCTTAAATAATGCACAGGTCACCCACCTTAAATAATGCACAGGTCACCCACCTTAAATAATGCACGGGTCACATGCCTTAAATAATGCACAGGTCACACACCTTAAATAATGCACAGGTCACACACCTTAAATAATGCACGGGTCACCCACCTTAAATAATGCACAGGTCACACACCTTAAATAATGCACGGGTCACCCGCCTTAAATAACGCACGGGTCACACACCTTAAATAATACACGGGTCACCCACCTTAAATAATGCACAGGTCACACACCTTAAATAATGCACAGGTCACCCACCTTAAATAATGCATTGGTCACCCACCTTAAATAATGCATGGGTCACCCACCTTAAATAATGCACAGGTCACACGCCTTAAATAATGCATAGGTTACCCACTGTGGCAGTCATGTTATTATGTTAGTCATGTTATTACGTATGCTGTTTATATAACTGTCAGATGTAAACGTCATTCACTTACCCGTTATTGTATCACGTGACTGTTTACTCTAGCTTTACCTATTGTGATCATTTTGAATAAAGTTATAGTTGAAGTTTAGTTGTCTCTTTCGCTCTCGTTACATTCGAGACCTCGCTCGCTATATTGGTGACCCCGACGATACTTCGACATCAGACGTCTCTTTCAACGTTTTTTTAGAACGTCTCTTTGAGCATGGCTGTTTCTGCTGTTTCTCTCAAACTCCCCCCTTTTGGTCGGCGAACCCTAAACTTTGGTTCCTCCAAGTCGAGGCTCAATTCGCGTCGAGAAATATTATGCAGCAACTCACCAAATACCAGTATGTTGTGGCTGGACTCCCTTCCGACATTGCCGAAAAAGTCTTTGATTGCATCCAGACGGTCCCTGAAGTAACGCCTTATGATGAGCTCAAGAGCAAGCTGGTGCTCCGCACCTCTCTCACAGAGTCGGAGAGGCTCCAGAAGTTGTGGGAATTTCAACCATTGGGTGACCTCAGGCCGTCTGATTTGATGCGAAGGATTGAACAGTTGGCCAAATGTGACATCAGCCATGATCCCATGATGCGGGATCTGTTTCTTCGCCGCTTGCCACTACAGGTGCGTCTCAGCCTTGCAGCGTTATGATACCCTCAGTCTGTCCACATTGGCAGAAAAAGCTGACACTCTGTGTTCCATTATCAAACAAGATGTTGCTCTTCTCACAATGAGCCAATCACAGCAACCCACATTTCGACCTTCCTCGGACGTACCTCCAGCGGTTCCCCCACTGGTCTGGGAAGCTGAAATTGCATCTCTTCACGCCGACGTTACTGAACTGAAAAAGAGCACCCGTATTGCCCCAGTTTCAACTGCAACACCCAACATTCCTGCCTTGTGCTGGTATCATGCTAAGTACGGTGATCAGGCAAAAAAATGCCGGGCACCTTGCCAATATTCGGGAAACGCTCTCCCCGGGCACTGATGGTGACCAGTGCTCTGGGGAATAGCAGTCACTTACTTTTTATTGCCGATCGCACCTCAGGCCGTCGTTATCTTATCGATTCAGGTGCACAAGTTTGTGTGATGCCAGCCTCTCGGTATGAGAGGCAATCGAGCACAGTCGGACGACCTCTCACAGCAGCCATTGCCACGTTTGGATCCCGCTCGATCACACTGGATTTGGGATTTCATACAAAGTTCTAATGGGCATTTATCCTGGCTGATGTCCGTTACCCAATCATCGGTGCTGACTTTTTCCACCACTATGGCCTCCTAATCGACATGAAACACAATTGCCTCATTGACAGTCAGACCTTTAGCAGCGTTTCTGCTTTTGTTTCTGGCCATGCCGCATTTGGCCTCAACTTCCTTCAACCGTCATCCCAATACTCGACCATCCTCAATGAGTTTCCGTCCATTTCTGTCCCAGAATTCTCAACTGCTGAGCCAGCGCATGGTGTCAAACATCATATTGAGACCAAAGGTCCACCGGTTTTTGCAAGGGCGCGTCGACTGGCACCTGACAAGTTCATCACTGCTAAGAAAGAATTCGATCACATGCTCAAGCTGGGCATTATTCTACCTTCATCCAGCACTTGGTCCTCACCTCTCCACATGGTCCCCAAGAAGTCCGGAAATTGGTGCCCATGTGGGGACTACCGGGCGCTCAATAAGGCCACCATCCCCGATCGTTACCCCATTCCACACATCCAGGATTTTGGAGCACACCTTCGTGGTAAGTCAATATTTCGAAACTCGATCTTGTGTGTGCATACCACCAGATTCTCATGTATTATAGTGACATCCAAAAAACAGCAATCATCACTCCTTTTGGTTTGTTCGAATATATGCGCGCATGCCATACGGTCTCAGTAATGCAGCTCAAACCTTCCAACATTTTATGGATGATGTCTGCCGAGGTTTACCTTTTGTGTATGTATATCTAGACGATCTCCTAATCGCCAGCTCGTCGCCAGAAGAACATATCTCTCATCTGCGAACTGTTTTAGCTCGACTCGCCTAGCATGGACTCATAATCCATCCTGAGAAGTGTGAGCTTGGATGTAGCGTTCTTCAGTTCCTTGGCCATCAAGTCGATACTCTCGGCATTCGACCCTTGCCCAATCGGGTCCAAGCTATCACAGATTTTCCGGCACCAACTGACCACACCCAGTTACGTGAGTTCTTGGGTTTATTGAACTACTATCACCGGTTCGTCCCTAATTGTGCAACACTGCTGCACCCTCTGCATGAGCTACTCAGAGGGAATCCGAAGTCATTCGTCTGGACTGAACAATGCACGGTAGCTTTCAAACAATGTAAGCAGGCTTTGGCGTCTACAGGCCTTCTCGCTCACCTGTCCTGCGAGGCACCCATGAATGTTACTGTTGATGCCTCCAATCTGGCAGTTGGAGGGGTACTAGAACAGTTCTTAGCGGGGGTTTGGACACTGATATCTTTCTTCTCCGGCAAGCTAAGACCACCTTAAACACGATATTCTGCTTTCGACAGAGAACTTTTGGCTATCTACCTGTCCATTCGTCATTTTCGCCATTTCGTAGAGGGCCAGTCCTTTCATATTTATACTGACCACAAGTCCCTTACCTTTGCCATTTCCAGAAAGTCTGACAAATGGTCGCCACGGCAGATTCGACACCTTTCATACATCTCAGAATTCACGACAGACCTACGTCATGTCCAAGGCAAGAGCAATGTGGTGGCTGACGCACTCTCCCGCATAGAGTTGGAAGAGATTGAAACCATAACACTTCCAGTCACTCCTTTCCCTGGGTCTCTGCAAACTCTCCATATGACTGCGACCTCGACGATAGATTTTGACGCAATGGCAATCGAGCAACAGGCGGACGAAGAAACTCAATCTCTTAGGACGGCTGCCATTTCACTCCAGCTTCAAGATGTTCCACTCAAAGGTTCTAGCCGCCTGCTGCTTTGTGACGTGTCCATGGGGGCCCCTCGGCCAATCGTACCTAGATCTATTCGCCGGTTAATTTTCGACTCACTCCACAGTCTTTCTCACCCAGGGATAAAGGCTACAAACCGTTTGATAGCCAGCCGATTTGTTTGGCATGGTCTACACCGAGATGTGACGCATTGGGCCAAAACCTGTATCCCTTGTCAGCAGTCAAAGATTCACCGCCACACGGTCAGTCCACTTCAACAATTCGATGTTCCTGATTCTCGGTTCGAGCATATACATGTTGACATCATGGGCCCACTTCCACCGTCACGGGGCTCTATGTATTTGTTCACAATGATGGACCGTTTCAGCTTGTGGCCTGAAGCAATCCCCATGGCAGACATGACAGCTGAATCCTGTGCTCGTGCCCTTTTAAGTGGTTGGATTTCCCGTTTCGGAGTACCTGCTACTATCACGTCTGATCGTGGCCGCCAGTTTACCTCGGAATTGTGGTCTACGGTTCTCTCACTGCTCGGAATCGCTCAAACACACACCACTGCTTATCACCCACAAGCCAACGGTCTCGTTGAGAGAATGCATCGGCAACTCAAGGTTTCACTTAGGGCTCGCCTGACCTCATCTTCTTGGATTGATGACCTACCAGTCGTGCTTTTAGGCCTTCGAGCCACCTTCAAAGACGATCTTGCCTGCTCCGCAGCCGATTTAGTCTATGGGACCAACCTGCGCCTGCCAGGGGAGTTTTTCGAACCTTCCTCAGCATATATCAATCCGGTTTCTTTTGCAGGGAAGCTTAGAGTTCAAATGTCCCGAGTGCAGCTGACCCATACTTCAGCTCATGGTAGGGTTACCACAAATGTTCCAGAGCACCTTCAATCCAGTTCTCATGTTTTTGTTCGCCACGACAGTCATCGAACTCCTTTTCAACGGCCCTATGACGGTCCTTTCCGGGTGCTCGCTCGTATTCCAAAGTATTTCGAAATCGAGTTGAAAGGAATGGTTGATAAGATCTCCATCGATCGCCTCAAGCCGGCTTACCTAGTGGAAGGACCTCCTCCATTACCTATGGCACCAAGGTCGTCCAGACTTTCACCAGCAGCCCAGCCATTTGTGCCAGCACCTCAGGTTATCATTCCACCTATCGTTCCGACCCTTCCTTCACTGCCGCCTCGGGTGTCTCCAACCACCCGTTGTGGTCGTGCTGTGAACCTTCCTCTTCGTTTTCAGTAGATCTCCGTTCAGTCACTGGAGGGGGAGTCTTGTGGCAGTCATGTTATTATGTATGCTGTTAGTCATGTTATTACGTATGCTGTTTATATAACTGTCAGATGTAAACGTCATTCACTTACCCGTTATTGTATCACGTGACTGTTTACTCTAGCTTTACCTATTCTGATCATTTTGAATAAAGTTATAGTTGAAGTTTAGTTGTCTCTCTCGCTCTCGTTACATTCGAGACCTCGCGACCTCGCTCGTTATACCACCTTAAATAATGCACAGGTCACCCACCTTAAATAATGCATGGGTCACATGCCTTAAATAATGCATGGGTCACCCACCATAAATAATGCACAGGTCACCCGCCTTAAATAATGCACGGGTCACCCACCTTAAATAATGCATGGGTCACACGCCTTAAATAATGCACGGGTCACCCACCTTAAATAATGCACAGGTCACACGCCTTAAATAATGCACGGGTCACCCACCTTAAATAATGCACAGGTCACACACCTTAAATAATGCACGGGTGACATTGTTGGGGATCACCCGCCTGGGCAAGCCCTAACTACAAGTCCCGACATGAAGAATGATAGATAAGAGGCCTGCACAGTCAAACCTTGAACATAATAGAACATGAACTCATATAATGTGATGTATGCATAAGTATTGACATGAGGTAAAGGGGCGACGGGGGTCTAAAAGGAGAGCACCATCACCCCACCTCATGTCAGGCTGGGGATTGTGAAATAGTTTTTGTGAAGCTTATCAATCTTGTTTAATCCTGTAGTTGTTGTAGTATGGAGACATTGTACAACACTGGTGGCAGCAAAAGGAAACTAACCTAGCTAGGAAAAACGCTACCTGAAAGAAAAAAAGAAGAGAATAGCCAGTAGTCAACTAGTAATCTAAAAGTGTTGCTACTAGACTGTGTGTAGTTGTTTGGTGTTTGATAGCTGAAAGCAACCAGCTTACAGTCTTAGATAGTTGTAGCTCTTTGATCGTTTGATTGTCAATTGTCAATTATAGACACCAGGAAGTCCAAGAAAGATAACCCAAGCCCATCATCTCCCGACAGTGAGTCCTCGATGTCAACTATGGCTCCGCCAAACAGCCAAGTAGAAGACATGGTCAAAGTGATGATGCAAATGACCATGACCATGGCAGAGGAAAGGAGAGAAGACAAAAAACGTGCCCAACTAGCAGAGGAGAGACGAGAAGAGGCAGAGGAAAGACGCCTGGTAGAAAAAGCAGAGAGAAAAGCGGAGAAGGAGAAAAAGAAGCGACTGGAGGAAGAACAACATCACAGAGATAATGAGAAGCATCGTCAGGAGGACCTCGACAGGGAGGAGATACGCAGAGGCGAGGAGGATGAGAGACGCCTGAGAGATGAACAAAGGGACTAGAGAAGAGCGGCCAAAGACGCACCCCAGCTACCGAGACAGACAGATGGCCAAGACATCGAAAACTTTTTTTAAATGTTCAGTGACCATATGACGTTGTACAAGGTGGACAAAGGATATTGGGCTGCAAACCTGATTGCAATACTGGATGAGAAGTCCCTAAAATTTCAAAGCAACTTACTGCTTGAGGAAAAGAAAGATTTCGATGTGCATTGTACAAGGTTAATTGCCTTCCATGGCATCACCCCAAGTACCTATAGGATAAAGTGGAGAGATTTAAGACTGAAAACTAACGAAACTTACCAACAGGTCCTTCAAAGACTACAATGCATGTGGAACAGCTGGACCAAGGCACAGAAGATGAAAGAGGATATATCAGATCTAATGCAGCTGGAAAGGTTGGTGGATTTGATGGAGTCAGGAATGAAGACATGGGTCAGACAGTAACACCCCAAGTCCGCAAGGGAAGCACATGTCTCGCGGATGAATACCTGCACTCACTGCCAAAGCGAGAGGAGTACAGGAGATGGAGCCGACCCGAAGGTCACAGGTCGTTGGGAACATCAGGATGCCATGGAGGAAGGGCAGGGGCGGCAGAGCAGCAACGAACACAAAGTACAGCCACATCAGCGACCCCATCCTCACTAATCTCAACCTCAACCTCTACCACACCAAGCATGAACAGTAACTCAGGAGAAAGGCCACAGAGACCCACAGCATTTGACGCAACCAAAGGGCCCAGATGTTTCTCCTGCCAAGGCTACGGCCACATTGCTGCACAGTGCCCAAAGAAAACTTGTCTGATGGCAGAGACCGAGGGGATAAAGCTGAAACACATAACGGGCCGAGTTAATGGTCGGAAAGTGAAAGGGTTGGTCCTGGACTCTGGCTGCCAAATCACCATACAAGATGGTTGCCCCACCATTACAGACGAGAAGCACCTGCTAACGAGAAGTGCATCCATGGAGATATCAGGAAGTTCAACACCACCCTGATCAATTTGGAAATCCAAGGGAAGACGACCCGCACGAGAGTCGTTCTGAACCCAAGGCTGCCCTCGGATGGGATTGTTGGCATAGACGTAAAGCCAAACAAGGATTTGTCCCACTGGCCTGCTTGGCTACAAGCAAAGAGTCGAAAGACACAAAGAAAAGGAAGAGAAGACAACAGAGACGACTCATCACAACCACCTCAGACTCAGACGAATTGGAGAAGTCCTCATGAAACAGCACGTCCATGAATATGAGCCCAGCATCAAGCAAGGATACGAGTCAACCATCCTCCAACGATGACAGTCCACCCTCACCCACAGAAGAGAGCCAGAGGTCCCAGATGGACCTGGAAGAACAGAGTTCTACAGAGGAAGGCCAAATACCTCAAGTCCAAGCTGTCCAGACAGCAGAACGTCTTCACCAGACCAGTCAATGAAGGCAAGGCTGCCACGAAGGCCAGCTTCATGGTGTCACAGATTATTGCTAAGCGAATGAAGCCCTTCAGTGATGGCGAGTACATCAAGGAATACCTGCAGGCACCTTAGGCAGTCGTTGAAGTGATGATCCCTGAGAAAAGCCTCCTCCTTCATGACGGTCACCAGGCGGATGGAAGATCTGTCCAAGAACCTGAAGGAGCAGCTGCACAGCCTGGCCCTGGAGTTCACAGCCTTCTCTCTTGCCCTTGATGAGAGCATGGACCTCACCAACACTGCACAGCTGGCCATCTTCATTAGGGGAGTTGATGCAGAGTGCAACATCACAGAGGAGCTCCTCTCTCCCTGCCCCATACACATGCACAGAGAGAATGTCTTCCTTGAGCTCAACACGGCCATGCAGGAGCGAAAGCTAGACTTCAAGAGGCTGGTAAGCATTGCTACAGATGGCGCACCTTCCATGCTGGGGACCAGATGAGGACTGCAAGGCCAAGCCATTGGCTGCTAGGTTCGGGAACGTGTTGCATGACAGGGCCTTGTAGAATTCCTTCAGCTCCTTTCCATAAACTGGGACTTGATGTCCATGTTGCTCTGAAGCTCAATCAGCTCCAGCTGAAGCTCGACTGGAGCTTTGCTTGGGTCAGTTGTGAATGGCATAGAGAAGATTTCAAAGTCCATGCTTCTCAACCTGAACTGCTCAAAGCGGTGCTCAAACTCAGTCTTCAGGTTTCCAACTTCTGCAGCATATCTCATCCCATCACAATCATCAGCTCTATCCTCACAGTGCAGACTCTTCATGGCAGCGAAGTGATCGAGGTTACCAGCCTCCAACTGAGTCTGCCAGAGCTGCTGCTTCACCTGTAATGCTTGCACATTCCCGAACAGGTTGTGCGAGCTTCTCCTTGCCCTGCAAGGAGACATTGAGCAAGTTCAGCTTCTCTGTAATGTCTATCAGAAAGACCAAGTCGCACAGCCACTGGGGATTGGAGAGCTCTTGGACTGGCTGGCCCTTCATGCCAAGGAACATCTCCAGCTCTTCTCTGAGTTCCCAAAAATGTTTCAGAGTGCGTCCCCTGCTGAGCCAATGGATAGAAGCGAAGTAGAGTACATCTTCATAGTTGGCCTCGAGCTACATATTCTAACAGTTCTTTCAACTGTCTGTGGTTGAGGGCATGCGCTCTGATAAAGTTGACATGCGAGATGACCTTGCTCATCACTTCCTGGAAGCCAATAGTCTTTGCACAGAGTGCTTCCTAGTGGATGCAATGGCACCAGACCAGGTCACATGGCAGACCCCTCCTGTGTCCAGCTCCGCCGTGGCCAGAGGTTCCTTGCCATGTTTGGCAGTACATACATCTGTGAGCAGTTTTTTCCCAGGAGATCATGTATGCCAAGTCCAAGTACCAGAATTTGATCTCTGATCTGCACTAGGAAGACACTGTGAGAGTGGCTTCTTCCCATCCCAAGCCTGGTATCGATGTCATCATGGAACAGCAAAAGCACAATTCTATGTTTCACATGATTGTGATTACTTCGTGCAACTGTCATGTGTTTTCTGCTTCACATGTACCAGAAATACAGAAGCAAAATTGTTTTTGTCCTATTCCCTCCCCCCTTCCAATGGCCACCGGCCCTCGACACACTCAGGGTAGTCCCCACCGGCCCCTGGGCTAAAAAGTTTGGGAAACACTGGTCACTCTAAGACCACAACATTTGAAGGACATGCTGAAGCACCACAATGAAGGCTCCTCCCTTCTCTCTGTCTTAGCTGCCTTCCATACCATGGTGCTACAGGGAAGAATTCTTTTCCATCCATCCTTTCTTTTTGGGGACTACCCTACTAGAGAAGAAAGGAGGTGGGATCAGACCCATAGCAATAGGATGCACCTTTCATCGGCTAGTGGCCAAGGTAGCTGGCAACGTGGTAAGCGAGGACATGGCATCCCTGTTAGCGCTGGGTTTTGGAATCAGTGGGGGGGGGGGGGGAAGAAGCTGTCCTTGCTCCAGGCAGTTTCTTAACAACCTGCAACCTAACCATGCAGTAGTAAAGCTTGACATCAAAAAAGCTTTCAATTCCATGCACAGAGACAAGATGTTGGAAGCTATCTATACCTTAGCACCTGTAATCTACCCTTTTAATGGTTCTGTATACTCTTTACCATCCTCCTTGTTCTAGGCTGACAAGTCCTTGCAATCAGCAGAAGGGGTGCAGCAGGGAGATCCTCTTGTCCTTCTCCTTTTCTGTCTTTGACTCCATCATAACTGCACTCCATTATCATCAGAGTTGTGTGTAATGTTCCTAGATGACATCACTCTGGGGGGGTCAATGGAAGATAAAATTCATGATCTTAAACTCGCCAAACAAACTGAAATGATTGGATTAATTTTGAACAACGACAAGTCTGAGATCATTTACATGATGCAGTTTCGAGAGGAACCATCTTATGCTTTCTCCCAGGAGCTCATGTGGTTGATCCCTTTCATGCCTGTCTCCTAGGTTCTGCGCTGAGTAGCATGGATTCTGTCTCAACTGTTCTCAGAGACAAAATCAGTGCCCTTGAAGTCATGGGATACTCACTCAGATTAATTTTTGCTCAGGATGCCTTAATCCTGCAGTGTCATTCATTTTCTATCCCTAAGCTTCTATACACCCTCAGGACTTCTCCATGTTTCTCTCTCCTGCCCTGGTAGATTATGATGATAGTCTTAAGTCAATTGTGATTGGTATCACTAACATCAATTTTTCTGAGGATGTCTGTTCTTAGTTGCAGGTTATTTTCCCTGTTGGAGTAGAGGGTCATGGAATCAGGGGTGCAGTGCAGGAGCTTGTTCCCTCTGCCTTCTTGGCCTCAGCTGCTGCCACTCATGACTTGGTCCAAGCCACCCTGCCACTTCACTTGTTTTCACCTGTCCCTATTGTGGATGATGCCCTTTCAGCAAGTCTATGGATCACATCAACCACCCACTATCTGGTCATGCGGCGTGCTTCCAGAAATCCTGGGATATGTGCATGTTGTTAAAGTTGATGGAATATTTGTTACACAATGCACTTGACAAATTGGCTTGAGCCTGGAATTTCGCCGTTTCAAATAAAGAATCCAGTGCATGGCTAAATGCCCTCCCCATCTCGTCCTTGGGTTTGAGAATGGATGATGATACCATCAGGGTTGCCGTGGGTCTCTGCTTGGGCTCCACTTTGTGTCACCCCCATAACTGCCAGCACTGTGGAACAGAATGGATCACCTTGCTATGCATGGTCCTAACTGCAAGAGGAGTGAACGACGTTTCTACCCATTTTCTGGGTATTGTCATCTGCCAGTGCCCCTTCCAATGGAACCATTGGGTCTCTTTCATTCTGACGGGAAATGGCCTGATGGGGTAACCATGGTGCCATGGAAGAATGGCAAGCAACTGGTGTGGGATGCAACCTGTTCAGATAAGTTTTCCCAGTCATATTGGGGTGCAACAGTGAGTAGTGCTGGAGCGGTGGCTCCTATGGCTCAGGAGAAGAAAGTGACCAAGTATGCCGAGTCATTGGAGGCCATCGGGAACTGGTCGATGGCCTCAGAATAAGGCAAATACCGGGGGGGGGATGCCCATGCTCACCTCCTTCAGCATCTCTCAGTGGTAGTCTAGCGGGGGAATGCCTTGTCTGTTTGGGGGTCAGTCGGAAGTTGAACTTATCGTTAGCTTTTTAGTTATTTATTTATGTATTTATTTATTTGATTGTTAATTTTTGGCATTTAAAAAATTATTATTAGTAGTAGTACGAGTAGCAGTAATGATGATGATGATGATGATGATGATGATGATGATGATGATGATGATGGTGGTGGTGATGATGATGATGATGATGATGATGATGATGATGATGATGATGATGATGATGATGATGATGATGATGATGAAAATAATAATAACAACAACAACAATAACAACAACAATAATAATAACAACACAGAAAAATAAATAATTTGCTGCATAGGAAGGAGAGAATAGGTACATGGTTGTCAGGAAAGGAGGATTAAATCATTCTTTTTTTCACTTGTCACTCAATGCCTAGCAATCATTATTAGTTTATAAAATAGCTCATTTCCAGTTCTATTTATTCACCTTATTTCAAGTGTATCACTACCTGATATCAACAAAAAATAATTGAAACAAAGACTGTTCATGTTTTGACAACCTTAAAAATGACTGGGCAACTTAGTCTACCAGAAATAATTTTTCTGATGATTTTGTTGGTGAATGAGCAAAGCGAGCCCTCAGAAGGGAGTTGAATGGAAAACTTGGCATTGCAGCACATGGCTTATCTATGCACTGTAAGTTCACTACCCATAAATGGGTCACCCGCAATAAATAATGTGTGATTACATAAATTGGGTAGGGTTGTTGTAGTGAAGAGATAAAATTAAGAGAACACCCGGAGATTCAAAGATAAATTGGCCTGACTAAACCACATTGGTATAGTAACCAGTGATACTTTTGGGGGGATGAAGTACATATGTAGTAGCTCGCTAGCTATGCTACAGCAATTTATTGATCTGAAGTGCCCTTTTTTATTGTATGTATTAATTAGTTAATTAGTTTTTAATAGTTTAGTCTGAGTTTATGGGTCGGTCCCAAGCCCCAATTGTATGTATTAACACGAGATAGTATGTAAATACACTCGTAATGCGGATGGTGGTGGCAACTTTCACCTCTTGCAATTTTTTTGTCAATGCCTACATCATTCATAGTATTTATACCAAGTTTCACTCGCTGTGTAAATGATAAGGGACTGCACAAATTACAGCTAACACAACCCCCCACAAGATAGGAGAAATAGGACACAACAAATCAAGATTCTAATAAACCATTGCAAGCCTCCAAAACCACCTCCTCCATAAGCCCTCATAACAAGATGAATTAAATTTGCTGCACAGGTAGGTAGAAATGGGCTGCATGGCTACCAAGAAAGGATGATGGACAGAGTTGCTTAGTTCATCAACATGCTCCAGCTTTTTTCTTTTTCTTCACTCACCTCTCTATGCCTAGCTAGTATGGGAGAGTTGGTTTTGGAGGGCTTGCAGTGTTATATTGGGAAGCTAAGTGAGCCCTCAATGAGGTTGGTGGATGGAAAACTTCGTACTGCTGCACATGTGGCGTATCTATTATATGTATCTATCTATCTCCGTACATTCAACACTCATTAAAAAGTGAACGGGTTATTTGCCTTAAATAACGTGAGCTTACATAAATCTGGATTGTTGTCATAGTGAAGAGATCAAGAGAGAGGATACCTGGAGATTCAAAGCTAAACTGGCATTGTTGTGCTGCACAAGAGAGAATGAACTGCATGGTTTATGGAACCCTTTACCAGATTTTGGGGGGGGGGGGTCCTAATAACCCCTGCAAGCCCTCTAGAACCATCACCCACATAGGCCCTAATACTACAGAGGCAGGTGAGAATGGGCTGCATGGCTTACATGAAGGGATGATGGACACACTCTAGCTTTTTTCTTTTCTTTACTCACTACTCAATGTCTATTACTAGTTTAAGGTCAGAGATCTGTTCATTGGCGAGCGAGCCCTTAATATAAATGGGGAGTTGGATGAAAAGCATGGTATTGCATTATGGCAGGAGCATCTAGCTGTACCATATAGTGAGTAAGTTTCTCATTGTATATACTTTTACGGTTTCATTTAATTAATTATCTTGCATAGTTTGATTGTTACCTTAATTGCTTGTGCATTGTTTTACACCTTGTTAACACTGTGGTTTGTGGTCATAACGGATCATGTGTTCAGCCGGCATGTGGTCACATGGTTTTTCATGTTAGAGGAGGACAGTGACTTTGCTTAGCTATTGCTGTGTATTGACTGGTTAAATACTTATCGATTGTTTGCTGACTTATCTTATTTGATTTTTTGTTGTTGTTTTTTGTTTTGTTATTGGTTACTATTAAAATTACATATGACAGAGAACAACATGCCATACCTCAAGTTAAAAAGTTAAAAAGTTCATGCGATGACTAGGGAAATGGCTCGTCCCCAACCATGGCAAAGATCCCATTACTGAGGCTGCATTCCCACGCTGCACAGCCACAGAAATCCGTTGAAGAAGATGTTGATGGGAGTCCTCTTCATAAGTCACTGACCTCAGGCGGCGTCCCAACTCCCTGAAGAATGCCTTTGCTTGAGGCCCAAAGGATCCACACGTCTCTACCGCCACAGGTACAAACTTGTATGCCGAGTCCAGGTGGGCGTACTTTTCACCCTTCAAAATCTCCGCCTGGGCTGCCACTGCACCAGCCTCAGTGACTGCAGCCAAAAGGTTGGATGGGGCAAAGGTGTCACTGCAGGTTGCATCCCATACCAAGAGTCTACCACTTGACCATGGAATGATGGACATGCCATCAGGTCTCTTTCCATCGGACCGAAGCAGACCTGAGGGCTCCAGCCGGGAAGGGACATTTGCAGCAGTTAATGACTGGTGGATGATGTCATTTAAAGCACCATGGCGAGAAAGCCTTCCCTGACTGTGCCTACAGCTCAACCCATGTGTACCAAACTGGTTGACATCCGATCCACAGTAACTACAAGAGTGTGGCTGGCACAGGGGTGCTCCAAGACGTAGCCCAACTGCTATTCGAACTACATCATCGCTCATTGATTGATTGACTTATCTTAGTTGATTGAGTGTGGTTACTTCAAGCAACTATGTTTGTTACATGGTGTCAGAGGCAAACTAAAAGAACTCAACTGAATCCCGATGGCTCAGAACTATGCCAAACCACCAGAACCATTATCATTGGAGGATCGACTACATCAAGGCCAGAACTGGAAGAAATTTAAAAGAAACTGGGAAATTTATGAGATTGCCACAAAGATTTGCACAGAAACTGGTGTGGTTAGAGTTGCAGCATTCAAGAATTTGGTAGGAGATGAAACTGTTAGAGACATTCAATTGGGACAACGAAGAAGACACAAACAACATTGAAACAGTTCTCAAAAAGTTTGAAGAGAGGTGTGTCCCAGAAGCAAATGAGACTTTCGAGTCCTACAATTTCATGAAGCATGACCAAATGTCTGGAGAATCCACAATCACAATGGAAAATCATTAATGGAGGTAAGAAATAAAAGTGGCCCAAGGACACTGCCCTGGGGTACTCCAGAAAGGACCGGGAGTGAAGAAGAATAAGTTTCATGGATGCTAAATAATTTTTAAACTAATGCCAGAGGGGAATCCCTATTCTCCAAAGTTTATATAACAATTCACATACATGACAGTATTAATGAAATTAGCCTCCACTTGCAACTGTGGAAACAAAAGAGACCGAATGGTCCGAGATAGAATTGTCCATGGCATACAAGATGACGTAATCCGCCATAAACTGTTGGGGAAACTGGATCTCACCCTCGAAAAATGTGTCGAAAGCCAAAGAGCCCAAGAGTTGTCAACGGAAGAAGGGCATGCTCATGCAGTATCCAGGATGTGTCATAGGCAGAAAGAAGTGGGAGACAGGTTTGAATCTTCAAAGGATAAATCAGAAGATAAATATGATGATACAGCTCGCCAGTGTAAGTTTTATGGCAGAAAGCACAGTTTCAAGAAAGGAATGTGTCGAGCTCTTGGCAAATCATGCCACATATGTGGCAAAAGAGGCCACTTCAGTAGTGTATGTGGATCTAGGAAGCAATCTACATGTCAAGTTGATGAAATGGAAGAGGTCCAAGTTGTCCAGCTTCATCAAGCTACGCATTCCAGCTCCAGAAGGCAGGTGTTTGCCACATTTCAAGTGAACAAGAAGTATGCTGTGTACCATTTCAACTTGACACTGGAGCAACAGTTAACATACTACCTGTCCAAGATTATGTCAAAGCCACTGGAGATTCATCGCTCCAGAAGCTACAGAAGACAAGAATTGTTCTTCGTATGCATAATGGAGCCACTGAACAACCAAAGGGTAAAGCTCAACTGTCAATTGCCCGCAAGGGAGCTGTATACTTTGCTGATTTCTTGATAGCAAAAGGCCCTGGTGTTCCTATACTTTCCCTTGCATCATGTGAGAAGCTAAACCTGGTGAAGATCATAGATTGAGATTTCCACGCGATGACTTGCTCAACTCCAAAACATGATGTAGTGAGAGAAAACACGCTACTGCGCCAGTTTGAAGATGTGTTCGGAGGATTAGGATGCCTACCAGGAACCTACAGAATCCAAATTGACAATGAGGTCACCCCTACAATACATGCACCTCGAAAGGTACCTGTGGCACTCCGTGGACCACTGAAAGCCGAATTGACTGACATGGTTGAAAATAAAGTGTTGGTACCTGTGTGTGAACCAACACCTTGGGTGTCCAGCATGGTGGTTGTACCCAGGTCAGAGTGTGCTTAGACCCAAGGGACCTGAATAAGGCAGTATATAAAGTGTGCTCACTACCCATTACCATCACTTGAAGATGTAGCATCGCGGCTTCATAATTCCAAGATCTTTAGTGTATTTGACGCCAAGACAGGTTTCCTTCAGATCAAGCTTGATGACAAGTCAAGTTTTCTCACGACATTCAATACTCCATTTGGGAGATTCAGATAGCTCAGGTTGCCATTTGGCTTGAATTCGGCACCTGAGATATTCCAGGCAAGAATGGATGAAATCATTGAAGGTCTCCAAGGCATTGAAGTTTACATGGATGACTTCCTCATTATTGGCCGAGGAGACACTGATTCAGATGCCATGATTGATCACGATCATAACCTTCACCGTTTTCTTGAGCGAGTCAGAGAAAGGGGACTTCGACTCAACTAGGAAAAAATTTAACTTCGGAAACATGCAGTAAATTTTTTTTGTCATCCTCTCACCCATGAAGGACTGGTTGTAGACACGAACAAGGTGGGGGCAATTCTGAGCATGCCTACACCACATGACGTATCAGCATTCAAAAGAATTCTAGGAATGGTCACATACTTGGCAAAATTTCTACCTCATCTCTCGAGTGTTTGTGCACCACTCCGCGAGCTGGAGAAGATATGGCACTTCAATGAGCGCCATCAAGCTGTATGGGAGGAAGTAAAGAGACTGATTATGTGTGCACCAGTCCTGCGGTATTATGACCCCAAGGAAGAACTCACTATTCAATGTGATGCATCCCAGAATGGATTGGGTGCAGCACTGATGCAGAAGAGTCAACCAGTTAGTGTCGCATCCCATGCGCTTACTACTGCTGAGCAAAATTATGCTCAAATCGAAAAGGAGAATCTTGCTATTGGAAACGGTTGTGAAAGGTTTGATTACTATGTATATGGGAGAAAAGTGACCGTCGAAACAGATCAAGAGCCTCTTGAAGCACTCGCTAAAAAACCCATCTACACAGTTCCAAAGAGGCTCCAGCGGATGATGTTTCTCCTTCAAAAATACAACCTCAACATCGTATACAAGAAAGGAAGTACTCTGTACCTTGCTGACACACTGTGTCGTGCCTATTTGATATCACCCAATAAGATGCCTGGTAAGAAGGTTCTTCAAGAAGAGTTAGAAAATGTTCGTTCAGTGGAAGACTTGGATGTGCAAGAAGATCAACTATCCATCATCAAAGCTGCTACAGCAGAGGATGAAGATATTAAGATTGTTATGGAACTCATCCAGAAAGGGTGGCCGAAACAACGGGATGGAGCTCCAACATCTGCTCATCGGTGCTTCACTGTGAGAAACGAACTCAACATTCAAGATGGTTTGCTTTTCAAAGGTGACCGAGTAGTTGTTCCAGCCTGTCTGCACAGAGACATGTTACGCTTACTTCATGCCTCCCACATTGGAATGGAAGGATGTATCCACAGAGCTAGATAATTGTTTTACCTGCCAGGGATGAATGCACATGTAGGAGATTATGTGTCAAAATGCTCAGTCTGTCTTAGTTTCAAACCTGAGCAATGCCGAGAATCACTTCAACCACACGAAGTTCCTGAAAGACCATGGTCCAAAGTTGGGACAGACTTGTTCTCGTTCAGTCAAAGAAACTACCTAATTACTGTCGACTACTATTCAAGTTCGACTACTATTCAAGTTACTTTGAAGTTGATTATCTACAAGATACCCTGTCTACAACTGTGATAGAGAAACTTGCTGTGCATTTTGCTCGACATGGAATTCCAGATATACTGGTTTCGGTTAATGGTCCACAGTATGATAGCGATGTCTTCAATCATTTCACGAAAATGTGGAAGTTTCGACACATAACATCTTCGCCAAGATATCCCCAGAGCAATGGCAGGGTTGAGAATGCAGTAAAATTCTGCAAAGGCCTAATGAAGAAGGCTGAGAAGTCCAGATCAGATATCTGTCTAGCACTACTCGATTTTTGCAACACCCCACAAGAGGCTACAGGCACATCGCCAGCTCAGAAGATCTTCGGACGCCAGTCCCGTACACTACTGCCAACTCCAGAAAAACTTCTACAACCAGAGATTCCAAAGAATACTTCAACATTGATTAAGATTGCCAAGGAAAAGCAAGCAGCTGTCTATGATCGGAAAGCCAAGGAACTCTCCATACTAACATCGGCAGAACAGGTACACATGAAACTCCCTGGTCAAGAAGAATGGTCTCCCGCCAGAGTTCAACGGTCTATTGGCTTTTGGTCCTTTCTCATAGAGAGTGGAGGAAGGCTATACCGACGCAATCGTCATCAGCTAAGAACCTCTCCGAGGGAAGTAGAAACACTTGAGCCTGAATCAGAGTTTCCTGATGTGATTCCATCAATGCTGTTTGACTTTTTACAGAGTTTTTAGTGGTTGATGAATAATTGGTGCAGAATCCATAAATCAATTTGTCTTTGCCATGTATGGAGTCATGTGGTAGTCGCTTACAGTAAAAAAATGCAGTACATTGTTTGGCAAAAAAGTGAGATGAAGAAGGGGAAAAATGTCTTAGCCAGAGAGACAACAATGCTGGTCGTTGTTTATCTTCCTACGATAACAGAGAAGAACCCTCTGATTCAGATGCACAATTTTTAGCACTCTACCTAGCACTATTCTTGTTCTTCCTTATCTCTGTCTTTTTTTCTTCTCTTGTTGGTCTCCGAGACACCTCACTCTTTTCTAATAGTTTTTATGCCATCTTCTATAGTTTCACAAAAATAATTACAAAGATGTATGTGTCAGAGCATGCGCATCACTCAGTATACCAACTAGCAGTCTGTGTATTATGGGTCCATGTAGTCTGTGTATTATGGGTCCATGTAGTGTAGTGGTAAAGCTCTATAAACATTCATATATTATTAAATCATGTGAAAAAAATCAATTGACATGATTAGAGGGGCGCACTTCGCTTGCTGAATGATGAATGAACATATTGCATGAAAGTTATCTATGGGAAGAACAGGAGATAGGTACATAGCAGAGATGAGAAGTTCTAATGGTTATTGAGCTGCCGGTTTACTACTTTACCTGTTTTGAGGCTGAATACGTTTATGATACAAAGAAGTTGCCAAAGGGAGTTTTAGCTGATGAGTTTTAACTATATTTTTAAGCTGCCATTATGAAAGAGCCAAGATATCACACTCCCCAATAAAGTTGTGACAATTTCCCAGTTTTGTAGAAGGGAAGCAGCTTCACAAATGACCAGTCTTTCTACAGGAGTAGCTCTGGCATGTCCTATCTGTTGCAGCAGTACCAAGGTATAATTTTCCAGTGGGGTAGGAAGGAAAAAAATATTGGGGGGGCAGATCCTGATCCGAGATAGTTAGTTATATGCAACATGTTTGTGGATTCTTTATAATTACAGTATATAATAATTATTCAGAAATGTCCAAAATAGTTTATACGTGTTTCATTAGTTTCAATAAATTATTTCATAATGCTGTTCAGATCGAGTGCATCAGTTCTGTCCCGATGTATGTTGAGCATCATGCAATGATTTAAGCGTTGCTGCATCATCGAATTTCTCAGGTAGGTTTTGATATGCTTAAGAGAAGAAAAGTTGCGCTCTGCTGAAGCTGTAGTGACTGGAATGGTTAGATATGGTTAGATATAGCTTAAGTAGCTTATGCACTTCTGTAATAAATTTTTTCAAACTGGGTTGCTTATTAAAAACATCACAAATGGTTTGTATTCGTGTCACTTCTCTAACTGGAATTCCATCCATATTTACCGATTTGATGGCATCTGGAAGGAGCTGAAGGTGGAGCCTTAACTTCTGCATGTCAATATCCCTTTGGTAAAGATCAACAATTTCATCAGACAGAGTTACTGGTTTGTCATTAGCACTATCAATCAGCAGAGTCTCGATGCTTCTCACAAAGAGAAAATTCTTCTGTGTGAACCGTTTTTCGAGATCTCCTTTTATGCTATCGATTACTTCAAAATACTCTTTTCTGTAAAGGTACTCTATAGAACTAAAAGCATCATTTAATCTCCATGGAAGTCGTCGTTGCCTAGGTAATACTGGTTCATCACACTTGTCTCTGTTTTGAACATTTCATCATTTCTGTACTTGGTCAGAGCGTGAATGGTGACATTAACTGCAGCAAAGCAATCATCAACAGTAGTATATATTTACTCCTTGGAGTGTAACTGACAACTGTTCTGTAATGCTAAAAATTAGTATAGAAAGCTTAAGCCAAAGTAGGTTTTATATTTGTCCATAAGTGCCACTAGCTCGCCTAGAGCAGTCATCTGAACCATGTGAGGATGCTTCCATAGTTACTTGAAGTGACTCATAATTATCAAGAATCGCTTGCATTGCTCCAGTGCGGACTGTCCACCTAGTTGGGCAAAGACTGCGAATTCCTGATTTAGGTGAGCCTTCTTGCTGCCTTTGAACTTTTTCAAATACTACTTGCCGCTTTGGTGAATATTTTATCAATTGGATGACTTCCATAGCAAAATTTAAGGCTTCCTTTATACACTTGCTATTTTTGGCAACATCTTGAAGACACAAATTCCCACAGTGAGCAAGACAGTGCACAGACCTGTTTTCATCTTGAAATCGTCTGGCAACACCACTAATATGACCCTGAAAATTCCTTGCTCCGTCATATCCCTGACCCCTGCAAAGCTCAAAAGGAATGCCTAAAGAAAGTAAGCAATGTTTCAGTGACAAGAAGATACATTCAGCTGTAGTGGCATCAACTTGAATGAGGCCAAAGAAATCCTCATTAATCTCATAATTTTCTGACACCCATCGCAGAGTAATAACAAGCTGTTCACGATTGGAAATATCCCTAGTTTAGTCGGCCAAGAGCGAAAACCACCGCTGAGGAAGTAAATCGACAATCATTGAACGTAACACTTTATGAGCCATTAGCTGAATAATTTCATTAATTATTTCTGGGGACTGAAATATTTTGGCTTTACCCAAGCTTTTTCATCGAGCACCTGCTTGAGGATAACAGTCAAATTAGAGCCACCAGCATGGACAGAAATACCTTGTCGTAATAAATAATGTAAAGCAGAAAACTGCTTCATCAGACTATGTCTCCTGCTAATTTGGATACTATCAGCTTGACTTTGAAGCATTTCAGACACAGGTGTAGACCTTGTTGAAATATGAGCTGCTATAGCATCCCTGTGAGCTAGAGAACACTCATGCTCTTTAAATCGTGTACTGGCTTTTTTCCAATTAGAATATCCAACTCTACTAAAGACTGATTTGGGCTTTTGTGCTCATAACTGTAACCCCTGATTTGTCCGCTGCTTGACAGTAGTAGCAAAATACTTTTAATGATTCGGAGCAAAAGTGAATCCATGCGAACGACTTGTACCATGACGAGAGAAAGTGCCTTTTCTGAAGATTTCTTCCAGAACCATAATTTTTTTCTGTTTTGGTTAGCAAAGCTTCATCAGTTGGTTGGTTGATTGATTGTCCCTCTGGTACAACACAAACTATTACACACAGTTAAGGTTCTGGATGAAGTGGTGGTGCTACCAGTAATAGACTCACTTATGTCAGTATCAGAACACATTTCCTCAGCACTATCATTTGAATCTTCTTTGTCAACCTCTGTCAAATTTAATTTAACATCATAGCAATAAAAAGGGACAACTTAGCAATAACTACTAATAATTATAGCTAACTTGTATACATACCTTCAAGTGGAGGTGCTTCCACTGATGGACGAAAGAAGGACTTGATGCCTAACTGACTGTTGTCTATTTTTCTTCTTTTTTCAGTCATAGTCACTACTACAGCCATGCATAGTGCACTAAATAGAACATTCTAGCTACACTGCATTAGTGTATAAGTGTTAGCCACATGTAATAGATGTTAGTAGTATCCTAATGTTTTTATGGAGAATAGCGTTAGCCACAAGTGTATAAAAGTGTTAGCCACATGTAATAGCTGTTAGCCTCTGTGAACATAATTTTATGGAGAATATATTGGGGGGGCACTGCAGCTGCCCCCTGTTCCTACTCCAGCTGCCCCCTGTTCCTACTCCACTGCATGCATTATTTAAGGTGGGTGACCTGTGCATTAATTAAGGTGGGTGACCGGTGCATTATTTAAGGTTGGTGACCTGTGCATTATTTAAGGAAGGTTACCCGTGCATTTGGTCGCGATGCCACTGAATCAGAATTGGTAGTTCACGAATAGCAATGTGTATACAGACTGGCTAGTAATGTGATGCGTACATGTAGGACAATGATAATAGGTATGGATCGATTGTGTCTGAGTGTATGTATATAGTATTGTCTAACCACTATCTGCCATGCCCAGCAATACCAAGTTTTCCATACAACTCCCCATCACAAAAAGGTGTAGTTAGCATGCGTAAAAGTATTGATACAGTCATTTTTTGGCATAGTACAGAAACTGGTTCTAATATGTTGCATGGTATTAACATGTGATAGCATGTTTGTAATGAAATTTGGCCACTTACAATGCATTACCACTACATTACCTAATATATAAACCATGCTATTGTAGTATACAAGTAGAGGAGCCAGGCATTGCCTGGTAAAGGGATAAAATTTGAAGCAAAGGAGCTCAAATTGAGAATGGGGGACATGCTCCCCCTCTGAGTATTGATCCCCAATGTTACTCTATCAAACATTTTATATATAGCATGGTACTATTATTAATGAGCCTTGAAATAAGCCATCTCTAAACAACAAATTAATGCTAAAAAAAGGACAAAGAGCTATCTATATACTTTTTTAAATTGTCGGAATCAGTTGAGGCAATTTTAGCATTTGTGTGTGCTATCGTCACAGATATGAAAAATGCATATAGAGGTATTTCCTAATGGCTGACATTCATAACCATATTTGGAATGTTGACGTTCAGTTTGAATGTTAGTTAACGTAACATAGCCTATGTCTGTCCCAGTGCAAAAGTACACCTTCCTGCTACATTCGAGCTTCCTAGCTTCAAAACTGTAGCCATGCATAAAGGACACACAGACTGACAAACAGACGTTAAAAAATCTATATTATATAGAAGAAAGGGAAAGTTGAGTTTCTGGGCTGTGAAAATAATTTCCACTATAAAAATTTAATTTCTGATCTAGGAATTTGTTAAATTCCTGGCTATTTCAAAATTTCCAACCTAAGACAAACTTTTTGGGGATATTAACTCCAAATTTAAAAGTGTACGGTAACCGGATGGTAAAGTTGCTTTCTACATTTTAAACTTTTCAGTTTGGATTTCTGTCTAATTTAATTTAAGGGGTAGGAGTATTCAAGATATCCTGTTTATTCAAAATTGAATTGTTTCAGGAACATGGGATTATGACATAAACATTTCCCCTGCACAATTGAAACCGTATGTTACAGAATTCTAGCCTATTCCAATGCTTCTGCATAAGAATAGGCTCCAACCTTCATCAGAAATATTCCTGATGAAGGTTGGAACACCTAGTCAAAACATCGAGAAGCAAATTTTAAGTTGATTATGTATAGTGTTGAGAGTTCATTGAGAATTAGAAATATATTTTCCATGCTTCTTATATTATCAAAACATGTTTGTTGAACAACAAACATTGAAATTGTTTTAGCATTTTCACTTGTCACAAGATAGCTCCAGACCCGCCGCCATGTTTGTGCAGCTAGCTCACACAAAATAGCTCCAGACCCGCCGCCATGTTTGTGCAGCTAGCTCACACAAAATAGCTCCAGACCTGCCGCCATGTTTGTGCAGCTAGCTCACACAAGATAGCTCAGACCCGCACATGTTTGTGCAGCAAGCTCACACAAGATAGCTCCAGATCTGCCGCCATGTTTGTGCAACTAGCTCACACAAGATAGCTCCAGATACGCACATGTTTGTGCAGCTAGCTCACACAAGATAGCTCCAGACCCACACATATTTGTGCAGCTAGCTCACACAAGATAGCTCCAGACCCGCCGCCATGTTTGTGCAGCATGCTCACACAAGATAGCTCCAGACCCGCACATGTTTGTGCAGCTAGCTCACACAAGATAGCTCCAGACCCGCACATGTTTGTGCAGCTAGCTCACACAAGATAGCTCCAGACTCGTGCAGCTAGCTCACACAAGATAGCTCCAGACCCGCACATGTTTGTGCAGATAGCTCACACAAGATAGCTCCAGACCCGCACATGTTTGTGCAGCTAGCTCACACAAGATAGCTCCAGACCCGCACATGTTTGTGCAGCTAGTTCATTCTTTATCGAACTTGACCTACTTCAAATACAAAACAACAACAGCAAACACCTATTCTCACTCACTCGATGTTTCGACTAGATGCTCTCTTACTATTGCATCTTCCATCTTCAGGTTGTTGAAAATATAAGATACTGTGGACACAACTATATACATCTGCTAGGACACAACTATATACATCTGCTAGGACACAACTATATACATCTGCTAGGACACAACTATGTACATCTGCTAGGACACAACTATATACATCTGCTAGGACACAACTATATACATCTGCTAGGACACAACTATATACATCTGCTAGGACACAACTATATACATCTGCCAGGACACAACTATATATATCTGCTAGGACACAACTATATACATCTGCTAGGACACAACTATATACATCTGCTAGGACACAACTATATACATCTGCTAGGACACAACTATATACATCTGCTAGGACACAACTATATACATCTGCTAGGACGCAACTATATACATCTGCTATGTCATTTTTTAGGTTACATTTCTTAACAAATACTTAGCCTTTTTGAGCCCCTCACCCCACCCCACCATACACCTTTCTCCCCTCGCTCACTCACACACAACACAATATTGTGCTTCATGGACTTAGCTATCTTTATATAATCCGATACAGCAAACAACACAAAAAGAGGGGAAATTTTAAATACATCACGTAAACTCTATCAGTATATCAGGTCACATGACTAAAAAGGAACAAAACAGAAAATGAAATTATATATATCACATTACATATACTAACACACACTACCACTACATCTTGTGTGCAAATGACAACAGTTCTTCTGCTGGTGTGTGTGAAATCATGTTATTTTCATGTAGTCAGCCAATACTTGATGGGCAAATGCATACTGTCCCTGTTTTTACACAAATGTACAGAATAACATATAGCAATAATGACACAACAAGCTATGTATAATCAACAAATCATTAGTTGCTATTATTTAGGTAATATGTATATGGACTTTGCCATCTTCGTACAAATAATCTGAGCAACACAAAATAGGTGATGGGGGGTGGGGGGTGGGCGGTGAGGGTGGGAAATGGGGGAATTGTAATAAAAAAATGTTATAATCTTCTTAATATGTAGTATGTCTAGCAAACCTGTCAACTGTCCCGGGTGTGTTAGTATGCCTAGCAAACCTGCCAACTGTCCCGGATGTGTTAGTATGGCTAGCAAACCTGCCAACTGTCCCGGATGTGTTAGTATGTCTAGTAAACCTGTCAACTGTCCCGGATTTGTTAGTATGGCTAGCAAACCTGCCAACTGTCCTGGATGTGTTAGTATGTCTAGCAAACCTGTCAACTGTCCCGGATTTGTTAGTATGGCTAGCAAACCTGCCAACTGTCCCAGATGTGTTAGTATGGCTAGCAAACCTGTCAACTGTCCCGGATTTGTTAGTATGGCTAGCAAACCTGCTAACTGTCCCAGATGTGTTAGTATGGTAGCAAACCTGTCAACTGTCCCGGATTTGTTAGTATGGCTAGCAAACCTGCCAGCTGTCCCGGATGTGTTAGTATGGCTAGCAAACCTGCCAAATGTCCCGGATGTGTTAGAATAGCTAGCAAACCTGCCAACTGTCCCGGATATGTTCTGGATTGCTACTTCAACTGTGAATTCTCAGCAAACTGAACTTTGAACTTATGATTATTGTATTGTAATAATTGTGACACTAGCGCAGACAAAAATAAAGAATCCACATGCAGAAGTTCTCAGTTAGCTACGGTCTCTGCTTTAGCAAGAAAGGTTGAAATGAAAAAACCCAAGGCTAAGGGAGTCTAAATATAATGTCATTTTGCTGAAAACTGGACACAAGAATTCAAAGAAATTTCTCCTTCTCAAAGGGTAAGCTAATTTAAGATAGAAAAAATGGAATCATAGTTATTTATTGTCTTATATATTGTCTTATATATTGTCTTATAGTAGCAACATATTTATTAACATAAATATAAGTGAGATATTTGCACAATGCACATTGGGTGGATGCAATGTCACCATGATGCATGTCATAAGCAGATAGCACAAAGAATGGACCAAGCAATTTCTCCATCAAAGTCTGCTTATTTACCAGTCTGTCATTGAAGCAGAACTACATTGTGTTACAATTATTTCTAAACAACTTGGAATTCTCCAGCAGTCATGATGCCAAATTGTTTAGCAAAATGTTCCATGATTCTGAAATTGCAAAAAAAATTCTAATGTGGTCGCACAAAAGCCACTGCAATCGTAAAGAAGCTCTTGTTCCATACTTTCTTAAGAGAGTAACTACCAGCATGTTAAATACCCTTCTCAGTAATGATGGATGAGTCAAGTGGAAAAACTGACAAGTCCTGCTGCATTAATTTAGTTAAGTATTCTTGGTTCCGATACAGGGAAAGTTTGCAGATTTTTGGATATGCAACATTGGTACACCTGCAAACTTGCTCAGTGCACTCAAGACCTAACTTAGTAAGCATGGCCAGGATTTCAGCAATAGTTTGGCATTCATGTCAGACACCACCAATGTAATGAAAGGTGCTAGGTCAAGGATGACTTTCCATCTGTATTTGATGTCAGCTGCATCTGCCCTATCGACCAGTGGATATTGATCAGTTTTGTATTGATATTTTTTTATATTTCTACCACAGCAGTTAAAGACAGCACAAGTTTGTGGATTTGTGGTGTTCCCTATTTGCAACTGAGCCAGAAGTGATATTAATGCGTTACCCAACATGTTGCTTAAGCTTGCTTTGGTGTGTGGATAGATACATTTCTCAGTATGATGGACTAAAGTCATGCTTTCTTTCCATTAATGACTAAAGTCTGTAATATCATAGCTAGGCTGAATAACCACAAAACCTGACCTTTCCTTCTATTTCTCTCCACTACCTCAAACTGACCAGCTTTAATACTGTATTTCAAAAGTTGACAAAAAAATTCATCAATTGTATAACGAGATAAGTAGGCTAGTCCGGAGCCATGCAGCAAATCTGTTAGGTGATGCTATATATGAGCAGCAGATGATCATTTGACCAAACCCAGCTTGGGTTCTACCTGCCAACTTAGTGATGAAAACTTGGTTGTTAGTAGTATCTCTATGTGAATAATCCATGCCAAAATGGAAGAAGATGAAAACCTCAAAACGTTTTAGTGCAGTTAGGTGAAACTAAGATTTCCATTTGAGGATACACTTCTTAAAAGCTTGGCTGTTATAAATTCTGAGTAAGCAACATTGTACCCCATTAGCACTATTATCAGTTTGGCTAACTTCTTCCCACAGATTGGTCTTTCTGATCATTGTTGGACCACCTCAGAGAAGAGTTTGGGATTTTTCCCGCTTTCTCCAGCAGATCACCTTCCATAGTTAAGTGTTCTGTTGCAGATCACCTTCCATAGTTAAGTGTTCTCCAACAGATCACCTTCCATAGCTAAGTGTTCTCCAGCAGATCACCTTCCATAGTTAAGTGTTCTCCAGCAAATCACCTTCCATAGTCAAGTGTTCTCCAGCAGATCACCTTTGAGAGTTAAGTGTTCTCCAACAGATCACCTTTGAGAGTTAAGTGTTCTCCAGCAGAGCACCTTCCATAATTAAGTGTTCTCCAGCAGATCACTTTTGAGAGTTAAGTGTTCTCCAGCAGATCACCTTTGAGAGATAAGTTTTCTCCAGCAGTTTACCGTTGAGAGTTAAGTGTTCTCCAGCAGATCACTTTTGAGAGTTATGTGTCCAGCAGATAACCTTCGAGAGTTAAGTGTTCTCCAGCAGATCACCTTCCATAGTTAAAAGTGTTCTACAGCAGATCACCTTCCATAGTTAAGTGTTCTCCAGCAGATTCCATAGTTAAGTGTTCTCCAGCAGGTCACCTTTGAGAGTTAAGTGTTCTCCAGCAGATCACCTATGAGAGTTAAGTGTTCTCCAGCAGATCACCTTTGAGAGTTAAGTGTTCTCCAGCAGATCACCTTCGAGAGTTAAGTGTTCTCCAGCAGATCACCTTCCATAGTTAAAAGTGTTCTACAGCAGATCACCTTCCATAGTTAAGTGTTCTCCAGCAGATTCCATAGTTAAGTGTTCTCCAGCAGGTCACCTTTGAGAGTTAAGTGTTCTCCAGCAGATCACCTATGAGAGTTAAGTGTTCTCCAGCAGATCACCTTTGAGAGTTAAGTATTCTCCAGCAGATCACCTGCCATAGTTAAAAGTGTTCTCCAGCAGATCACCTTCCATAGTTAAGTGTTCTCCAGCAGATCACCTTTGAGAGTTAAGTGTTCTCCAGCAGATAACCTTTGAGAGTTAAGTGTTCTCCAGCAGATCACCTTCCATAATTAAGTGTTCTCCAGCAGATCACCTTTGAGAGTTAAGTGTTCTCCAGCAGATCACCTTTGAGAGTTAAGTGTTCTCCAGTAGATCACTTTTGACATTTAAGTGTTCTCCAGCAGATCACCTTTGGGAGTTAAGTGTTCTTCAGCAGATCACTTTAGACATTTAAGTGTTCTCCAGCAGATCACCTTCCATAGTTAAGTGTTCTCCAGCAGATCACCTTCCATAGTTAAGTGCTCCAGCAGATCACCTTTGAGAGTTAAGTGTTTTCCAGCAGATCACCTTTGAGAGTTAAGTGTTCTCCAGCAGATCACCTTCCATAATTAAGTGTTCTCCCCAGCAGATTACCTATGAGAGGTAAGTGTTCTCCAGCAGATCACCTTTGAGAGTTAAGTGTTCTTCAGCAGATCACTTTCGAGAGTTAAGTGTTCTCCAGCAGTTCACCTGCATAGGTTTCTGCTGCAGTTGGAACCTTGAAGCCCCAAGTAGGAATTTTTTGTTAGAAGTTAGGGAAGATAAGGTGTCTTGATGGGAAATGAGATTTGCAAAATTATACAAACTGATGACTGTATCTAATGCTGATTGTGAACGAGCATTTTCTATTTTCAGTGTGCATCCAATCCAACTAGCACAGCATAGGTGGTTGCTGCTATGAGGTTAAACTTTCTGAGGAGCCCCTCTCAATGTACAAACAAGCAACAAGACTATCCGTAACAGAAGAGTGAATGTTATTATTGATATGAAACACTTGATCATCATTTTAGTAGAAACTGTTCATTAACAAATCATCGTAATTTTAGTTAGCCATATCATGTTATGTGTTTCTAGTTATTTGTCTAGCTGAAGTTAAATTAATTTTTAGATATAGACAACGGGCATGGTTTCCTGTACCAGATTCTGTTGAAAGAAAGTTGGCATGTATGGGTTAGCATCATAAAAATAGCTTACAGTTTCAAGCACTAGCTTTGCCCTTTGTGTGCGAATTAATTTGATGATTTGAAACAAGTCGACCACACCTTCTGTCTTCAGCCGCTCCAACTGGGAGTTGATGCAGATGAATGTGCCAGTACGGCCAACGCCATCACTACACAAAACAATAAGGCCATGAAGTCTTCTCTGAAAACAGGTGAAATCATGAACATCTATCCACACCATACAGTGTTAAGTTATCTCCCTCTCCTCTCCCTTTTTTAATGTTGTATAGATATTAATGGCTTGCTATTAGAGTGGTAACTTGTTTACTGAGTTTTGTCAAAAAGGGATGTGATTGCAGATGATATAGCAGTCAGGATACTGTGGTACACAGAAGGAAATGGTTGCCATATTCCTTAGTCCCATAAACATATACTTTATTATTTGCAGTGGGAACTGAAGGAGAGAGAGAAACTAGCAGCAGGCAATTGGTTAGAAAACTACTGCACAATCTAATATTGTTCTAATGCATGCATGTAAAAGTAAAATATCAGTCTGTTATTTCTCCCCAAAACAATGGCTACAGATGACTTCAATCATATCCAGAAGTTCCCCACTCATCTTCCAACATGCATGTTTAATAACTCCTAGGATATGACCTACTTGCACACAACAGTGATTGGTGTGTTTTCAGTCTCCACCTGCATCTCCATAATCAAACCCATCATCTCTATGAAGGTGCCAGTCGGAGGACAGCTATGCTGCAGCCAGTTGAAGTGATGGAACTGAGTCACCACCACACACTCATTCTAGGATATTCAAGAAAGAAAACCTTTCACAGACACAAAAGGCACTCTCATATAGTGTAAAAGCAGGTTGTTAGGCAGATCTATAACAGAAATTCATAAGTAGTATTATAATAAGTTGCCTAGTAATGAAGCTGTTCCTGCATGGAATTCTATATTTTCTATTATGCCTGATTACCAGAGCAAGTGCTACTTTTATTTGGAAAGGCTTGTTGTGAAGGTCACGTCATTCATAAAACAGTATTACAATGTGGATATTCAAGGTTTTCAGCGTATAAGTGCAATACTACAACTATCAGTAAGATATACGAGTACACATAATGTTCATAATGTTCTTAACCAAGCATGCACTCAGACTTAATGATACCATTTATTTATGGACAGCTATAGATTGTGCCTCTACTGGTATATGCATATGCAGTTGTGACAAAGTTAAGGTAAGCACTACCCAGAAGTAATGCTACCCTACCATCCCAAAGCTGTAAATATACACAGCTGTACATGTTAGAGTTAATGTTACCCAGATCAGTTTTACCTTGCCATCTTGGGCTTGGAGTTTGCGCATGTTAAAATGCTTGTAGTCAGTAGTGGCCAGCAAAGTGACAGAGATACCTCCAAACTTCACCGTCTCTTTCTCTTGGGATGGCCAGAACTGATGGCAGACTTCCTTTCCCTCCTCGGCTATGCGGCAGAGTGTGACAATGACTTTGCTCTTAAACTCCATCAATAAACGCCATAGGTCGTTGACTGTGTTGGGCAGCGGGCCTTGAGTAGCAATGTAAGCATTGCGCTGTTTATAGCCCTGTATGCATTGCATACACACACAAACCAACACACACAAACCAATTATCACAACTGCTACCTGAAAATAACACATCATAGCCATGGAAGCAACAACTGTACTGAAGCATCACATCATAGGCATGGAGGCAACAACTGCTACTGAAGATATCACATCATAGGCATTGAGGCAACAACTGCTACTGAAGACACCACATCATAGGCATGGAGGCAACAACTGCTACTGAAGTTATCACATCATAGGCATTGAGGCAACAACTGCTACTGAAGACACCACATCATAGGCATGGAGGCAACAACTGCTACTGAAGTTATCACATCATAGGCATTGAGGCAACAACTGCTACTGAAGACACCACATCATATGCATTGAGGCAACAACTGCTACTGAAGACACCACATCATAGCCATGGAGGCAACAACTGCTACTGAAGACACCACATCATAAGCATGGAGGCAACAACTGCTACTGAAGATATCACATCATAGGCATGAAGGCAAAAACTGCTACTGAAGACACCACATCATAGGCATGGGGATAACAACTCGAATGGAATATGGCAGGAACAGAATGTGGAATTGAGATGGGAATAGACCCAAGCATGACTTACATCGATGAGACTAGCATTGATGTAGTCTGACCCATCCTCTCCAGTAGGTGTAAGACATGCACGGGTCCAATTGTCTATGTATAATGAACTACATCATCTACACATATCATACTGGTTTTCCCTTCCCAGATTCTTACAAGGCAGCTTGTCAGGGTAGCGGTTCTTCATCCTATTGTAATGCTCAGTAGCATTATTCCTCTCTTCCTCATCCTCATAGTGCCAACTTACTTTACCCAGTAACTAACAAATGAATGAGCAATATAATGGTTTAGAAAGGTTAGAGGGTTTACCCAAACATGTAATGTTTACCCATCACAAAATATATATATATATATTTTTTTAGATGGTTGAAGGGACTCCATTAACAAATGTTATTTGGCATAAATCTTATTTGGGATGGGTTATATACTCAAATCAGAGAGGGTCTACCCTACATAAATCATATTTGGGACAGTCATTCAGCATGCTGGTGTTAACAGTGTTTCAAAACAGCACACCTAATGCAGACAGAATTACCACAAACCCACCTGGAACTGAAGGGAAAATCCTGTTAAGCTTTTACCAGGTATCAACTTGGCTAAGTGATGGACATTTTCCCTCAGTCTGTTGGCTTTGATCTCTGTATCCCCACAAGTGATAAGTTCACTGAAGGCATTGTGGATGAATATATACTGCACCTGTCCATATGAGCACAAGGAGATGGAAGTTAATTGTTATTAGCTAAACACAAATCTCTCAAGTCTGGATTACACTAAAGCATGATGTTTTAGTCATGCACATCCACAGATTCCACTTTTACATGGTCATTTGCAGTGAAGCAGGGATGATAAAGCTAGTTCTAGATGATGATTTGCTGGTTGTTTCAATGTCCAGCTGGTGTCTCTGTACTACTCTTCTTGGATTCCAGGCTCTCTAAAACTTCCAAGTCATTAAATTCAGCTCCTTCAAGTCTGCCCTTATCCTTCACGTCAATTATTTTGTGCAAATTCGACAAATGTACACTACGAATTATTGGCCTCACCACAGGTAAGGGGTCATCATATGTAACAGAAATAAAGTCCAGGAGTGTGAACTACACATTGAGCTACGTGTATTGGACATAGATTGGCCGCACCATTGTCTGCACCATCAGTACTCTCCTCTCTCTCATTTTCTTCACAAATTCGTAGATATTGACGGACTGCTCTGTACGTATGCGGTCCAACATGGCATCCAGAGTGATGAAGGTCCCTGTGCGCCCCACCCCTGCACTGCAGTGAACAAGGAGGGGCTTTCCCAGGTCCTTGTTATGTCCTCGCTGCACACGTCTGATAAAGGAGACGAGAGAGGTGGAAAACTTGGGTACGCCGTGGTCAGGCCAAGATATGAAGTGATAGTGGGTCACCTTCAGCTCCTCATCACACTTATCTCTCTACACACGTGACACAAGTGACACATCACAAATCACACCAAGACACCTCATCATCCTTATCCCTCTACACACATAACACAAGTCACACAGACTCAAGCACAGATATGTAACACTTTAAACATAGCATTATAGTATGTGTAATGAGCTTGCTGCTCAGAACTCATCATCACATAGCAGTTCACTGGTTTGTGTAATAGAGTAAGCAAACCCCAAGAGTTATTAAAGTACCCATATCCTTCAACTTGTGCTGGAGCTCCACTGCTTGAAGTAGACTAGTGATATCTATTCTGTTGTGTACCTGGAACATCTTTTTTATTATACAAATGCTTCCTGGAAATGACTTCTGAGAAGCAAGCTCAAGTTCAGTAACTAACAACACCTTGACTTCCAATCCACAGATTTCCCAGTGCACCACTTGAATGAACACACAATATTCATATTGTAGCAATTTTTGTGGTTCATATATTTAGTAGTGTATATTATGTATGTATGTATAGTGCTCATGCATTCATTATAAATCATGATGATAATGCGTTTCCATGAGGTATAGAGTTTTTGGCTGAACAAACTTGACATAATAATGGAACTCCTTCATTAGCAGGCTTCATTAAAATATGCAGCCAGGTAGGTTAAAACAACTCCCTGGACAGTGTATTCATGAAGTGAGTTGAATATATCTGCATGTTCACACCACCACACCCTCTATGCAATTGCAGACTCACATGTTTGACTGTGAAGGTTCTGATGATAAAGTCAGCAAATGGCTGGACTGAAGAAGTGGTAATGGTTAAGAGTTTGTCGGGTGTGGTATGCACATCAGCAATGCCATCTCTCCAATACTTCTCACACACAATCTGTTCACATCACAATTGAGCATACAAGTCACCTGACAAATCTTATACTTTCCCCATCTCCTGCACCCTCATATCCATTCCTCACCAGTTCTCTTTCTTCACCTCCATCTCCTGTGTCATCCACTCCAAACTCTATTACCTTGCTTTTCTCCTCATCCACTCCCACTACCCACTTCATTACCTCATCTTTCTTCCCCCACCATACTCCCATTTTAGCTACCCTTTCCTCTGAACTGACCTTTCCAGTGCTTCATGCAGTTGGTCAGCTCAGTTATGTTGTGAACTAACCCTTCCAGCTTCCATGCAGTTGATGAGCATGGCTATGTCGGGAACTAACCCTTCCAGCCTCCATGCAGTTGGTGGGTATGGCTATGTCGGGAACTAACCCATCCAGCCTCCATGCAGTTGGTGGCATGGCTATGTTGGGAACTAACCCATCCGGCCTCCATGCAGTTGGTGGGCATGGCTATGTTGGGAACTAACCCATCCAGCCTCCATGCAGTTGGTGGGCATGGCTATGTTGGGAACTAACCCATCCAGCCTCCATGAAGTTGGTGGGCATGGCTATGTTGGGAACTAACCCTTCCAGCCTCCATGCAGTTGGTGGGCATGGCTATGTCGGGAACTAACCCATCCAGCCTCCATGCAGTTGGAGGGCATGGCTATGTCGGGAACTAACCCATCCAGCCTCCATGCAGTTGGTGGGCATGGCTATGTTGGGAACTAACCCTTCCAGCCTCCATGCAGTTGGTGGGCATGGCTATGTCGGGAACTAACCCATCCAGCCTCCATGCAGTAGGTGAGCAAGTCTATGTTGGGAACTAACCCGTCCAGCCTCCATGCATTTGGTGAGCATGACAATGTTGGGAAGTTGCTGTTCCCAGATCATCCGCCAAAAGTCTGATTCTGTATTGAGCAATGGACCTTGTGCAGCAATGTAGCTGGCTGGCCTACTGTAACCCTACAAGGGACAGAGAGAGGTCAGAGGATGAAAGTGATAGTGGAGGTTAGATTAGCTGTACATGAGGAGAGAGATGTGGTGTGAGAAAAAGAGTTGACAGTATACACTATACAATCTAGCCCATCCATGGCAGTGTATTTTTTTATATTCCAGGTTGTGAGATTTAGAGAAAGAATTTCTGCTTCATCACCCCATCACCTGTGCTATGTTGAAAAGCCAGTGACTGAGCCACTAGCAGTGATCTCTCTTGAACATGAAAGTAGTATCAAGAATTTGATCAGGATAGAGGAGAAGGAGCAGTGAGATGGAGGGGTGGGAGGTGGTAAGGTGGAGTAATGCTTGTATAGTGAGTGACACAAGTCTTGACTACATCAGTTGTCTACTTACAATAAGTTTGGCAAAGCTACCCCATAGCTAGTCTACACCTGAATGCTATTAGAGTAATTTATAAACATATCTTACAACACAGAGGCGTAGGATGCTATTGAAAGTAGGGGGGAAGAGTATTAAATCATTCCCCCCCCCTCCTC
This sequence comes from Cladorhizidae sp. MBARI D1340-BT2, assembly GCA_028752905.1. Taxonomy (NCBI): domain Eukaryota; kingdom Metazoa; phylum Porifera; class Demospongiae; order Poecilosclerida; family Cladorhizidae; species Cladorhizidae sp. MBARI D1340-BT2. The sequence continues at coordinate 54,303,378 of JAQNBH010000011.1, forward strand.
AGGAGCGTAGCCAGGATTTTCTGAGGGGGGTCAAAAGGTTCTTACTAACTACGGCATGTGTGTGTGTGGGGGGGGGGGTGCAGTTGGAGAGCAGACATGCTACAAATTACTACTATTGTAATAACCAATAATCAAGTTTAGTAATAAAATGGTAAAGGTCAATACAAAATTAGCAACACTGTCCTACTGCAAGTGCAAGATCAAGTTTGAGAGGGGGGGCCCTGAGATACATTTCTCAGCAAATTACTATTGTAATAATCAAATTTTGGGAAGGGAGGGGGGGCCAAGGCCCCCTGCAGCCCCCTCCTGGCTATACCCCTGAGTGTTATGGTTACGTTTGTCACAAGAAAAAATTACACTTTAATTATATATAGTATTCAGGTTAACTGTGAAACTTACAAACCTACTCCGGACTGTACCATGGATTGGACTATAATATAATATGGACTGAAGATGGACATTAATTTTGTGTATTTATATAGCGTGTATTTTGTTATATGCTGCAAAGTCATTTTACATTAATGAGATGATTATATTAATAATAAAATGCTGAAGTAAACAAATAAAACAAGACTTTAAACATGTGAAAATATCAGTGAGGCTATTGTTGCCTACCAAAGCCAAGTTTCCCACAGGCACTGCCATTTGTAAAATATTAAATGTCCAACCTCAGTCCAGAGTATATATAGACATGTTTTATAGTTGCCCTTATTAGGCTACAAAAAAGACATACAAATCTATCGAGCAAAGCAAATTTTATTCCAACATTCAATAATTATAGTCAGTGTATATATTACACAAATTCCCCCAAAAATCATCCACCTTATGTTAGCAGACGTAAACAAACGAGCAATTTCAGAGCATCTGTTTCCTCTTTGTGTACATGCAAAAATAAAATGTTGTTCAAATGCTCTTCGGTCATGGTGGATCTTAGGTATGTCTTAATGCGACGGAGGGCTGAGAAGCTTCTCTCTGCAGTACAAGTTGTAACTGGTATGGTAAGATATAGTCGTAGAAGCTTGTATCTCTGAAAAAATATCCTTGGCCATCGGAACTGTGACCAACATATCTGCAACAGAGCTCACTTTTGTGACTGTTAGACTTGTCATGTGCTGAGATTTTCTGAAAGCCTTTACAAGGTCTGGCAACATCTGTAACTGTACTTCCAGCCTATGCACATCAATGTCTTGATGATCCATTGAACTAATTGCTTCAGGTACTGCAATCCGTGAAGTGCTCACACTGTTTGATGCTTTCATCAACAACCTCTCCAATTCTTTCGGTAAAATACATGGAACTCTGCTTGAAGCGATCACAAATTCCTTCTGGAATTAGATCTGGTGCATGGAAAAAATGAAATCTGTAGTAATCTTCGCAGCACCTCCGTCAATCCTCCTTGGAGGTTGTCTATAACGAGGTAAGGAAGGCTCGCCAGTGTGCTCCTCAGCCTGCTTGACTGTTAATAAAACTGCTTAAATGATTTATCACTTCACAATCTCCTGAGGTAACTGACAGCTATATCAGCACAAGCAAGAGCTTCTTGTACTGATGTATCCCTCCTTTGAAGATTGATGGATGTCTGCTCAGTGCCATTAAACACTAAATATGAGAGTTTCAGTCCAAAGAAGGTGTCAAATCTTTCAAGCTGTGATAAAAGTCCATTGGCTCTTCGGCTATAATCATCATGTGACTCTTCAGCAATCTGTGCAAGAGTTTATACAATGGACCATAATATCTCAACACTGCATCGATTGCCCCAGTCCAGTCCTTATAATCCACCTTGTCGGGCAAAGCAGGTGCAGTGTCCAGTACCCTCAGGTGACAGTTGCTGTTTACACTTCTGAAGCACCAGAGAATGTTTAGGTGAGTACACGATCAATTTTGTTAGTTCCATTATAATATCTAGTGCATTTCTAATTGGCTTACATTTTTAGCAGCATCCTGCAAACACAGGTTCAAACAATGAGCAAGACAGTGCACTCGGATAGCAGACGGATGCTCACTTTGTAACTGTGTTGCTACACCTCGAAGATGTCCCATCACATTAGTGGCACCATTGTATACTTGACCTCAGCAGTTGCTCAACTGAAGGATTCAACGCATTAATACATCCTTAATGCCAGCAGTTAAAGTGGCGATGGTACATCACCATACCGATGAAATCCTCACGAATTTCATACATGTTATTGACCCATTGAATGCCGATTGCAAGCTGTTCATGATTCCAAATATCTTTTTTTCATCAGCTATGATTGAAAAACAGCTAGCTTCACGTATATTTGCAAGCAGCTTATGAAGAAGTGTATTTCCCATTATTGTGATCATTTTGTTCACAATTTCATGTGATAGATAATTATGATTACCCAACCATCTCTTTAAGACCAGGAAAATCTTCACTCCGTAATTCCATCAACTGTATTAAATTCTCCTTATGTCCACGAATAGCCAGGCCTTGTCACAGCAAGAATTGTAAACTAGATAGCTGTTTTAACAATAGAATTGTATTCTCTGATTGTGTCTTCACAGCTTGCGATTCCAGTTGTGATCGATCACACTAGGAGCCTGGAAACATTTGAGTCTAAGTACAACCTCTTTATGGAACTCACTAACTTGATGATGCTCGAACCTTTCCTGTGCTTTCTTCCAGTTGATGAATCCATCAATTATAAATGCATCTTCATACTTTTTAGTCATAGTCAGTAGGCCTTTGTTGTTGTTGCCTTGAAGACAATACAGGCAGAAAACCTTTTTTTTCGTTGCACAAAAATGAATCCATTTGAAGTCTTTGTACCATCTGGGATTTAGTAGAAGCTATTGTTGTTGCCTTATCACAAGGTTGATATGGAGTTGTCTCTTCCACCACACTAAAACATGCACTTGTGCAGGTTAAGCCTTTCCTGACTCTATTTAAGACAAAAAAGGTTTACAGTGATACTCAGCTAGCTGTAGTTTAGCTATCGATATCAAGTGTATTAAATAGTTGCAGACAAATAAAACTTACTCAGTTGACTGAGATGATGTCTCGATGTCAGCTTCATCAGTATCTGCTTTATTAGCATCTGACTCACTAAGGTCACTGCCAAAATCTAAAGATGGCGAATGTCTTTTTTCTAGGACGATGTAACTGATTATGTCACGTTGCCGCTTGATCACGACTCAAGCTCTCAACACAAAGAAAACCAAAATCCCTAGTCTCTTCCCTTCTTTTTCATCGTGTATCACGTGCGCACAATGGACAAATTTTGTGGGGGCAGTGCTCCCACATACAGAACATTGTGAGGGCATATGCCCCCAAGTACCCCCCCCCCCCCCCCCCCCCCGGTTCCGCCGCCTCTGTTACAACAATCAAGAGTGTGATTACACCAATTGGAATGCACTTGTTAACAAGCTAAAACATTCTGCATGGATGAGGTTTACATCGTAGTGTGTAGAACTTGTTACTGTGGGTGTTGAACAGGATCATGTGTGTAAACATGTTGCTATGGGTGCTGTCGAGTATCAAAGCATGTAGAACATGTTGCTATGGGTGTTGTCGAGTATCAAAGAGTGTAGAACATTTTGCTATGGGTGTTGAATAGTATCATATGTGTAGAACATGTTACTATAGATGTTGAATAGTATTTTGTGCATGTTAACAATCACATATACATGAGTAAGCTATTGGCACAAAAAGCAATGCACCAATGCACCACAGTAAACTCACATCTATAGTGCAAGCATTGATGTAGTCTGAGCCTTCCTCTCCCGCAATGTGTTCCAGGGTCACCCTGGAGAAGTCATCTGCAATATCAGTAACAGATGTAAAGACAAACCAGGTTCTCCCACTGTCCCTTGTGAATGCAACTGGTGGAGATGATGCACAAGAATCCAAGGAATATGAAGATGGTGGACTTACATGGAAGGACATTAGTAAATCTGTTCTTTATTCTGTTGTGCTGTAAATTGGCGATCACATGGTTGCTGACAGGTTTAGAACCTAAAGACTTTATACACATGCAAACACACATATGCACACACACAATTGCACATACACTTATTAAAAGATTGACATCATCATCCCTACATGCTCAATATAATCTCTATGGCATTGACCTACACACCTGATACTCCGCCTTGAAACCTTCATCCCTCTGAATGTGTTTAACATTCACATGCTCTCTGAAGCTCTCCAGCAACACTGGTTTCATATAATCCATCACTGAAAGCAATTAAACCACACCCATCAATCAACACGTTGTATACAGTAAGCAGTTACACTTTCTCACCTTCAACTGGCACATTAGAGGAAGTTTCACCGATTATGTTGGCTTGTTCATCATTGTCCAAGACTTGATCAGAGGAAGGCGGGCTGGCCTCAGAAGGTGTTATGGGAATACTTGAGGAATTTATGTTGGAGTCTGTCCTACTGCGGAGGTTTCGAGAGAAAAATATCTTTCTCTTCTTGCATTGCTTGTATAAGTAGAACAGTAGGACCAGTGCTAGGGTGATGAGGATTAGTGCACCCACAAAGATTGTCACAGCCACAATCACCTTGTGCTTGGAAACTGGTATTGGTTGTACTCTCAAGAAGACAGACACTGCAATTGGTAGAGGAGCACACACACACACACACAAACAAACATGCACATGCACACAAAGATGGACACAGACACACACACATGCACACACAGATAGTTACATCTACACTCATGAGAGTGTTGAACAAGAGTGGTAGCTAAGCAACAACCACCCTTTCACTCTCATTTTTCACACTCCTTCTCCTCCTCCTCACTCCCTTCTTACAATCCTATCCATTCTCTTCTCCTCCCTCACACTCTTCTATACTTACACATACCTCTATCCCAGACTCTCCTCTTGTTATATCTATATGATGAGAGTGAGAGTACTATATTTTAATCTGGCTAAATAAATAGAAAACATTACAGTTGATAATGTTCTGAATAGCTTATTGACTGCCTGAAGCCCTTTGACACAAATGGCAGAAAACAGTTCAGTTCCATAATAGTTCTGTGGGAAACTGTGTTATCTAAAGCAAACCTAAAGATTACTTGGTTGAGTTCTTAGATGACCAGTGGTGTGCAGTGGTTAAAATACCATAAGGCCATAGCATCACAAAACTTCTATAAATTTCAAATGAGAAGACAAACTCAGATGGGAGTAGTTGATATGGATGAGAAATGCATGCAGAGCTATATAGATCAGAAATTGAGAAAAATCAGTTGGTTTTCATGCTGCTTTAAAATGCAGTTATAATACAATAATCTTTTAGGTTATAACTGGTGGTGTTCTACTGTAATTAAAGAGTTGGTATGCTACTTGCATGGATCTATAATTATTTTTAGCTGCCATCATCAAAATTAATGTCCTTTAAGTTTCTTTTTCAATGAAATCTACAAAAGTTGTCATAAACTTTCCATTGAAGATATTGTGGCCTAAATATAATATCATTAAAATTCTGTTTGGCAGCTTCATTGCACTTTATGGGAAAAGCCACCCCATGGTTGCATTCTCCTTGCCACTGGGAACTTCGGGGGAGATCCTGTGGAAAAAGTTCTATTTCTGGTGGTAGGGTATTCCACAGGGCAGGCATACCACCCAATCCATGAGGGATTTCCATCACCAACATAGACAGCCATGCCCATTTCACCCTGTTAAAAAAAATCCTATGATGTAAGAGGCCACACCACCTTTCCTTGTTTAGAGATAAAAATTTCAGGTATAGCAGCAAGAGTTGCTTGAGAATTAGAGTATACGAGGTTGCTTAGACACATGCAGTAGTTAAGTCGCCTTAACCCCAACTAGAAATAAGAAATCCTAGGTATAGCAGGAGCGGCTTGTGAATTCCCCCACTAGAGTGTGAGTTTCCCTGAGTATAAAGAGTTCTCTGAGGCATGTTATATAGTCACTACCTCAGAGAGCCACACCTATTTCATTACAACTAAACTCCTAGGGGACTGGGAGCAGCTTGTGAGTATAGCTGAAGTGAGATTTTCCTCTCCACAGTATGAAGAATTATTTGAAACAACTCCCACAGTTATAATCATAGTAGCACATGTCTATTTATGATAAGAATTCTTAGGGTATAGGGAGTAAGATATCTCCGATAATCACCAACACAGGAAGAAACAGCCACTCATTCAAGGTCCATGAGCTTTCCTCAATGGAGTCTGTTCCCCAGCCAAAGAATACTCATAGAAGAATGAAAAAAGTCTGAAAATCCATCTTGCCTTGAGGGAGAAGTTCTTCAGGGTGGACCTCCTGGAGAAACATATTATGTCCATCTGCCAGTGTGTGAAAAAAACCCTTGAGTTGTCATTAAGATGTCCAAGTTAACCAAGGTTTATCTCAAAGTTCCTTTTGTGATATTTGATGACTTCAAGACCATGGACGAAATGATTGAGTATCCTAATCCAGATTACTCAAAGAGTTGTATGCAGCAGAAATCCCACCATGAGTTGGGTATTTACTGCTACATGCTCATCCAATGAGCCAGGAAGGCGGAGACTCCTATCCAATCATAATGCAATTCACTTGTCCATAAGCAGCCATTGGTTATTCGTCCAAGATTCATCCATTGACAAGAAACTCTCACATTAGAGTATCTCGCTCTTTATGTTTTTCACTTGCATGAGAGACATAGCTATGCCCTCTTAGAGATTCAACTTGACTTTATTTTCAGACATAGTTCAACTACAGTTAAGCATATATCATATTATGAGGGTAAATGGACCAGGCCATCCAAGCTTGGAAGAAAATCTTTTAGAGCAGTGCAAAATTGAGCAGCAAGACCTTGAGCCAAACTGATCTCAAACCTGAGCCAAACTTACAAGCTGATCTTCAAACCTGAAACACACAGAGAGTATAGTTTTTATGATAGACATCTCAGATTCTTGCCAAGTAAAATATTTGGATGGACAATGTCTTGCTCATATCATAGGATATTTCCAGGTTGAGTAAACTATCTCACCTTCGTACACAACCTACTTCTCAACCTTGATTGCATGGTCAAGAAAGGAGGAAATCCTTACCCTCTACTCCTATACTACCTGCCCTCCAGAATGTCTGAACAAGGGTTGGCAAGGTATTTTACCAGTTGCAAAAAGGCCATTAAGTAGCCAATAAAAGGTCATTCTGACAATTCTGTGTCTCTCTATTCCCAAAATTGGGTCCCAGGGCTCTTGATACTTAGTCAAATGCTGTCAAACACAACAGTTTTTGGTGCTTCATCTAGTTCTGTGATTTGACCTCGTACTCAAAGGGGATTCCTCCATGCCAACTACCATATAGAAATCTTGGAGCATTGCATATTTATCGTACTCTCTTTGATCTGGTATGAATTGTAAGCTCACTGTATATGATCCTACCACACATCCAGAGTTAATAAGCAGGTTCGGCTTGCCGCAATCCATGGGGGGCATGAACAATGAGTTGGGATCTGGCAGAAGCCAGTGATGATATTTCAAGCGATTGATGGCTGGAAGATCAAAACTAAATAACTCTATATGCCCTCTCTATAGATAGAGTTGGAAAAATGGATGTTGAGGTAACTCACAAAGCTCCTCCTATAAGATAACCAATGTTCTCTCCCCTATGCTTCCTGAGAGAGCTGTGGCATGTTAGGAAGCTGTGGTGTTTTAGGAAGCTAGTGTATTAGGAAGCTGTAGTGTGTTATGAAGCTGTGGGGTTTAAGGAAGCTGTGGGGTGTAAGGAAGCTGTGGTGTATTAGGAAGCTGTGGTGCATTAGGAAGCTGTGGTGTGTTGGGAAGCTAGTGTATTAGGAAGCTGTAGTTTGTTATGAAGCTGGGGGTGTAAGGAAGCTGTGGTGTATTAGGAAGCTGTGGTGCATTAGGAAGCTGTGGTGTGTTAGGAAGCTGTGTTGTGTTAGGAAGCTGTGTTGTGTTAGGAAGCTATGGGATGTAAGGAAGCTGTGGTGTGTTAGGAAGCTGTGTTGTGTTAGGAAACTGTGGGGTGTAAGGAAGCTGTGGTGTATTAGGAAGCTGTGTTGTGTTAGAAAGCTGTGGTTTGTTAGGAAGCTGTGGTGTGCAGGGGCAGATCTAGAGTATCAGTAAGGGGGGGGGGGGGTTATTCTTGGACATGAGTTTGCAATTGAGGGTACTCATCAAAATGTAACATGGCATCCATACATGTTACTATATAGAGAGAAATAGTTCTAGACATTCATGTCTTTCTGTTCACCTAGTTTTACATAGACCCTTCAGTTTATGCACTCTATTTTCTGGAGCATCTATTTTCTGGAGCAAAAGTGTACAAAATTAACTCAAGAATCAGATTAAAATAGAGATACACTTCATTTATGACATCAATTGTATTTCGAATATCAGGCACAGAGCATGATTTTGCTACAGCCAAATTTAAAACATGTGACAATGAGTGTACAAAGCAAGTGCATTCTTCTTCTTGATAAAAGCCTGAGTCCCTCTTCTTGTACCAGCCATTGCTGAAGCTCCATCATATGACTGTCCTCTCATATTGTCAACTTCAATACCATGCTTATTGAGATCAATAATACCAGCAGCAATGTTTTCTCCAGTAGCCCTTTCGAGGTGGAGAAAGTCCAAAAATATTTCATGGATATGCGGCTGAGCTTGACCAAGATCAACAAATCGGATACATAAAGACAAAATTTCCTGATTTGCATGCTTGTGTCTGTGACCTCGTCAGCCATAACGCTGTAATATTTTGTGGACTTAAAAAGCTTTTCACGCAATAAATCTGCCATAATACTTATAATTTTATTTTGTATTACTTTAGATGTGTATTGCTGGTTCTTCTCTCCTAGTTGAAGATGATCCCTTATTATAGGATCGTACTTGGCAACATATTCGAGCAAAGCTAGAAAGTTACCTCTATTTCCAGAAGGATTTGATGTCATGCTCTCTCTATGGCCCTGCATAGGAAGCCCCTGCATGCGGCAAAATCAGCATCAACAATAGCTGAGAGGATGTGTTTATTTCGGTTGGAGGTTGTGTTAAATTTTTTTTGGATTTGACAATCTATTCTGGTTTCTAGATTTTTTAATGTCGTCAGGAATAATTTTGCAGCATGTAAAGCATTTCGGTGATATTGAAAATCCCCATGATTAGTTAAATACCTATCATTTTTACCCTTTGCTTTGCTGAAATTTTTGTCACTAGAATTCCCAAATAACCCTTCGTAACAAACAGTACACAATATTTACAGTAACCTCCACAACCATTCGAGCCATGACTTCTGAAATTTTAATGGTAGTTTCTTTCCCTTCTTTATCACTTCAAAGGTTGCATGTTTGCCTTCACTCTTCAAAAATTCATGTTTGTCACTATCTGACAAGGAACTGATTGGTATACTACCAGAAGCAACAAGTCCAATATCATTGATACCTGTACTTCTACTTCCCATTTCCATGAAAGCTGTTTGAAGAACTAGCATCATTAGAATCTGAAGGAATGGACTGGCACACAATGTCAGTTTCTTTAACACCTTCTTCAGGTCTCATGATAACCTCACATCCCACTAAATCCAATTCAATATCTGAACTGGCATGAGCAGGGCCAGAAATGCTACTTTTTGTTACCTCTTGATGTGGTCCTGAAGTATCTCCAGAAGAAGAGAAAGAGCACTGATGTAGCCTCTTAGGTGACAAACTAGCACTTATGGAATATTCATGTTCAGAGCCAGAGGTAACTCCAAAGGATTACAAGGAACACTGACGTAGTCCCTTCATTTTTAGCCTCTGAGTTCTGATCTGATACTGTAGCACATATTAAACCATGTGGTTGCCAATTGCCACAGCACATTCAACATTTGCTAGCCTAAGATCACCAACCACATTGCACTCTACCCAACTATATTATACAGATTTGCTAGTCCTACATGCAAAAATGTTTTGTCCCTACACTAAATAGACCAAGAATGTATTTAAGCTTGCACATGTAATGTGTTATTAAAGAAAATAGTTACATTTATAGACTGAAGGGGGGGAGTTTAAACCCTAAAAAAAAAACCCTGGTGTGTTAGGAAGCTGTGGTGTGTTAGGAAGCTGTGGTGTGTTAGGAAGCTGTGGTGTTTTAGGAAGCTAGTGTATTAGGAAGCTGTGGCATGTTAGGAAGCTGTGGGGTGTAAGGAAGCTGTAGGATGTTAGGAAGCTGTGGTGTGTTAGGAAGCTGTGGTGCATTAGGAAGGTGTGCGTGTTAGGAAGCTAGTGTATTAGGAAGCTGTGGTGTGTTAGGAAGCTGTGGGGGTATTAGGAAGCTGTGGGGTGTAAGGAAGTTGTGGTGTGTTAGGAAGCTGGTGTGTTAGGAAGGTGTGGTGTGTTAGGAAACTGTGGGGTGTAAGGAAGCTGTGGTGTATTAGGAAACTGTGTTGTGTTAGAAAGCTGTGTTGTATTAGGAAGCTGTGGTATGTTAGGAAGCTGTGTTGTGTTAGGAAGCTGTTGTGTGTTAGGAAGCTGTGGTGTGTTAGGAAGTTGTGGTGTGTGAGGAAGCTAGTGTGTTAGGAAGCTGTGGTGTGTTAGGAAGTTGTGGTGTGTTAGGAAGCTGGTGTGTTAGGCAGCTGTGGTGTGTTAGGAAGCTGTGGGGTGTAAAGAAGCTGTGGTGTATTAGGAAGCTGTGTTGTGTTAGAAAGCTGTGTTGTGTAAGGAAGCTGTGGTGTGTTAGGAAGCTGTGGTGTGTTAGGAAGCTGTGGTGTGTTAGGAGGCTGTGGTGTGTTAGGAAGCTGTGGTGTGTTAGGAAGCTATGGTGTGTTAGGAAGCTGTGGTGTGTTAGGAAGCTGTGGTGTGTCAGGAAGCTGTGGTGTTTTAGGAAGCTAGTGTATTAGGAAGCTGTGACGTGTTAGGAAGCTGTGGGGTGTAAGGAAGCTGTGGTGTGTTAGGAAGCTGTTGTATGTTAGGAAGCTGTGGGGTGTTAGGAGGCTGTAGTGTGTTAGGAAGCTGTTGTGTGTTAGGAAGCTGTGGGGTGTTAGGAAGCTGTTGTGTGTTAGGAAGCTGTGGTGTGTTAGGAAGCTGTGGGGTGTAAGGAAGCTGTGGTGCATTAGGAAGCTGTGGTGTGTTAGGAAGCTAGTGTATTAGGAAGCTGTGGCGTTTTAGGAAGGTGTGGGGTGTAAGGAAGCTGTGGTGTGTTAGGTAGCTGTATTGTGTTAGGTAACTGTGGTGTGTTAGGAAGCTGTGGTGTGTTAGAAAGCTGTGTTGTGTTAGGAAGCTGTGGTGTGTTAGAAAGCTGTGTTGCATTAGGAAGCTGTGGTGTGTTAGGAAGCTGTGGTGTGTTAGGAAGCTGTGGTGTGTTAGGAAGCTGTGGTGTGTTGGGAAGCTGTGTTGTGTTAGGAAGCTGTATTGTGTTAGGTAACTGTGGTGTGTTAGGAAGCTGTGGTGTATTAGGAAGCTGTGGTGTATTAGGAAGCTGTGGTGTGTTAGGAAGCTGTGGTGCATTAGGAAGCTGTGGTGTGTTAGGAAGCTGTGGTGCATTAGGAAGCTGTCTTGTGTTAGGAAGCTGTGGTGTGTTAGGAAGCTAGTGTATTAGGAAGCTGTGGCGTGTTAGGAAGCTGTGGGGTGTAAGGAAGCTGTGGTGTGTTAGGAAGCTGTGGTGTGTTAGGAAGCTGAGGGCTGTAAGTTAGGAAGCTGTGTTGTGTTAGGAATCTGTGTTGTGTTAGGAAGCTGTGTTGTGTTTGGAAGCTGTGGTGTGTTAGGAAGCTGTGGGCTGTAAGTTAGGAAGCTGTGTTGTGTTAGGAATCTGTGTTGTGTTAGGAAGCTGTGTTGTGTTAGGAAGCTGTGGGGTGCTGTGGTGTGTTAGGAAGCTGTGGTGCATTAGGAAGCTGTGGTGTATTAGGAAGCTGTGGTGTGTTAGGAAGCTGTGGTGTGTTAGGAAGCTGTGGTGTGTTAGGAAGCTAGTGTATTAGGAAGCTGTGGTGTGTTAGGAAGCTGTGGTGTGTTAGGAAGCTGTGTGGTGTAAGGAAGCTGTGTGGTGTAAGGAAGCTGTGGTGTGTTAGGAAGCTGTGGTGTGTTAGGAAGCTGTGGTGTGTTAGAAAGCTGTGTTGCATTAGGAAGCTGTGGTGTGTTAGGAAGCTGTGGTGTGTTAGGAAGCTGTGGTGTGTTAGGAAGCTGTGCTGTGTTAGGAAGCTGTGGTGTGTTAGGAAGCTGTGGTGTGTTAGGAAGCTGTGGTGTGTTAGGAAGCTGTGTTGTGTTAGGTAACTGTGGTGTGTTGGGAAGCTGTGGTGTGTTAGAAAGCTGTGTTGTGTTAGGTAACTGTGGTGTGTTAGGAAGCTGTGGTGTGTTAGGAAGCTGTGGTGTGTTAGAAAGCTGTGTTGTGTTAAGGAAGCTGTGGTGTGTTAGGTGCTGTGGTGTTTTTGGAAATTGTGGTGTGTTAGGAAGTTGTGGTGTGTTAGGAAGCTGGTGTGTTAGGAAGCTGTGGTGTGTTAGGAAGCTGTGGTGTGTTAGGAAGTTGTGGTGTGTTAGGAAGCTGGTGTGTTAGGAAACTGTGGTGGACCTCAATATTTGCACCCATTTTTTTATACAACTGAGACTAAGCATATTTTGGCAGGCCAGTCTAACTTCATCAAGATGGATGTCACTCCAACTGTAGCATAGGCATACAATGGCATCATGACAACTGCAAGCAGCAGAGCACATGACTGTGTTATGGTCATTTGTTTCCAGGTGTACGTTGACTAGATAACAGATAACAGCACAGGATTAAATATCGTAATCGCACAACCGCACATCTGGAGATGGGCATATGTTCTTGTGGCCACTAAGAGCAGCATGGGCCATGGTAGAGTTGATTATAAGAACACTTAAGTCATGACCCAAGCACACGATGTCCCCATGACTGTAGCAAGCAGAAATCCCTAGTCAAAGTGCAATGCACCCACTAAAGTACACATATGTTGAGAAGGTGATGTTAATACAGAAAGTTACACAGCTGTGCATGCAGGAAGATCATAGGAGGCACCCTCCTGGACAACCTGGTCATGGTTGGTAGAAAGGCCAAGGATCCCTCTGAAATACAGATAATGCTGCCATCCTGTGCTTTGGACCTTAAGCTAGACAGTTGGCAATACCTGGGAACTGTCCAAGAGCAGTTTACTCCTGACGCCATGTGTGATATGGTTTGTTATCTATTTATGAGCACAGTCCAGCATGCCACTAACAAAGCAAAGGAAGAATCCATTTTGCAACCATAAATACTGTTAAACAATGGGTAAAAATCTGTCAGATGATGTCATGATGCAAATTTACCCCCTCATCACTCCCAATGGCCAGAAGGCACTACTATCCTGAGCACAGATGCTAGAGAAGTGAGTGTTATCGGCACACACTGTCTGCTGGTCTCTTGAGAAATTTAGTTGTTGGAAATAGATGCCAGGTAGTGGACATGGTATGTGCATGGGCACCCTATAGCCATGCAGCTGCATTTTTCTGACTAGTTTTAAACAATGGCATAGAGCTTGAATAGCCCATCTTGGATTGGTTAATCCAGCAACTGAAATATGAGGAGGTCTACTCATGCAACCAAAACCATGAGCTGAAGCATTTAAACCAAAAACTGGACCAGTTTGTGGTTCGACAAGCCTATGCTCGAGCTTCTCAGAAATACTACAGCAAGATGGTAGTGGCAACTATGAAGCTGATACAAAAATGACCTTTGCTAATGGAGGGTGGTCTTCCTTCTAGAATGTGCAGCTCAAGCTTAGAAACATGCTTGCTTGCGGAGGTGCAGCAGTATACACCAATCATCTCGATCAACCATTGGTGATAATTCAGGTCTATGGTCATGAAAATGCTATGTACAAGGACACCAGTATGGGAACTGAACAATTGAGTTAATCCATCTGCCCAGTTCCTACTCACTATCAACATGGCTGTAGTACAAACTTAACCAGGACCAATTCAGGGCATATTTCAAATTTTGAAGGAAAATCAGCTACACAACACTCGGTTCAAAGCCTACTTGGCTGCAAAAGACTGTCTTCCTTGGTGTAGAGTTTACCCTGCGAGCCATGATAAAAAAACTGTATCGGGCCAACAGCATGAAGAATGGCTAGGAGAGGTTGCACCTCAAGGTCCTTCCCAGATACATGACAACAAACCAACAACCTATTTTTATGTATATAGTATTATATAATAAAAATAATAGAAGCCATGTTAAGTTAACTTCATTGCAAGTTGTAATACATGTGGGTATAATCAACATTTGTCCCTTCTGCTTGAGAAAACCCAGCACAGTGCATGTCTATTAAGTTACTATGTACAAATGACAGTATCCACCTACTGTATATGAACTCACCTGGCCCACTCTGCCTAGAGTTGATTGTAATAGTTCCGACAGTTACATCATACCCAACATATGGGTCTATTCCTTCAAATTCAACACTACTTTCATTCATGGCCACTTCCTTCATTAGGTCAGCTAGCTGTCTCTTCCGTGCTGTGATTGGTCGTACCATAACCACATAAAGAATAAAACTCCGAGCCTCTACAATGGTCAAAGTTTGCCATGACACTAACAGCACAGTGTTGTCATTCTCTGCACGAGTGGCTTTCACTTTCTGGGGGGAAATAATGGGCACTGAGGAATGGAGGGGAGAAAATATGAGGAGAAGAATATGGCAGAAGTTTGGTGAAGAAAGCAGAGCAGAATAAAATGGGTGGAAAAAAAAGGAAAAAAAGTTCAGAGGTTGATGGGAAAGTGAGTGGGTAGTGAGTATGGTTAGAGATGTAACAGAGCAGTTAGGATAACAACAAAGGAGGGAAGAGTTGGAATCAAGATAAGGAATGAAAATAAGATGAAAGAGATCATTAAAGGTATAATTCTCACTCACATCCTTCTTTGGAGAAGCAATCAATCTGAGCTTTCAGTCCACAGCCTGCAACATTGATGGTCATCACAGCCACAAGATAAGGAACGAACTCATCTGTAGAATAAAGGTGAGTAATCTAACAATATATCTCAAAATTAGTCAGTATATAGCTACTCACAAATTCCCTCTGCAGGTACTATAGAGACAAGATTTCCTTTAACATCCACCAGCTGTATGAAAGGAGGGGATAACTCAGAAGTGGAAACAGAGCGAGTACCCAGAAGTTGTTTGTACTCTTCTACAGTCACTAAATACACTATGACAGAGTCAGAGTTCACAGAAGGCAGTTTCCAGATTATGGAGAGAGTTAAACCATTAGCAGACGGTACTGGTAGACATTCCAGATTATTCACCATACCAGGTTCTGCATGTGAAAATTATGTTCATGTAATAATTGTCCACACAAAAGTATGAAAGATTGGCATGCTGTAAGGAGTGTATTACATGTACAAACACACACACACACTCTCTCTCACACACTCACAAATGATAAAATTCAATTTTCTGTTTTCATTCATTCATTTGAAATCTCCACAAAGCTGTGGGTTTGGCAGTTTCAGTCTCAACCATGGACACCAAGACTCCTTCCAAATTCAGCTATATTTGATTTCAGCTGAGCATTGGTCCTCAATTTGGATTAGTGAGAAGATGTTTCGAAGTGTACTTTTAACAAAACTGCCTCCTCTCTCAGTCATATTTCATATGCTCATTTCTGTTTAACCACCACCCTTCCCACTATGTTCCAAGGCATCAAGTTAGGCAACCTTCCACATATGTAGGAATATATTATATGAACATTCATCATAAAGCTATATACTAGCAAAACAAACTTGGCAAAGATGCTTCATTTAACCACACAATCCTGCAAATTCCTGCATTTATTGACTATGGTATATAAGATCATATAGGATGGATATTTTATTAAATAGTCGGTGAATAAAAATAGAAAGGAATTTCTCAGTGAACAGAATAACACTCACTACAGCATCCTTAAGGCCTGTCCCCACTGCACAAATCAATGTGCATAAACTAGTTCCTTCATTCATTTTACTTCTTTAGTCATGAAGTGTGTACTTTTATTGGTTGAGAAAGTAAATAGAAATGATCATGTCACTAGACATTTCAATACATGGTGCATAATGTGCTGATAAAAATTGTCCTTCCAAGTACACCAGATGAATTGAATCCAAGAGTGTTTGTTCTGGTGGAAAGAGTAACATGGTTTCAGCTCTTTTAATAACAAAGGTAGAAAAATGTTGTGTAATTAGGGCTGTCACAACATTCCAGACACTAGGACAGCTGCAGAGATACTGTAGGATTTAGCTGGTGAAGTAGCACTCAGACTTCACCAAAATGAGAGAAGCTCTATACTTTTAGATAGAAATCATTTACTACTGCCTCCAATCAGCTTCTTTTGATATCTTATATCATAGAACTGTATATAGCTAGCTAAAGCAACAAGACAATAACTTAACCATAATATTTCTTATAAATAGTTATGGGAACAACTGTTTGCAAATAAACAGCCCATTATGTTCCTGAGTTGGTCTTGCAGTCCTCACTCTATAGTAATCATTCCAGTTGAGAATTAGTTGTGTCAGTAGCTACTGTTGTTGTGAATCTGTCTCCAAAAGATCTTCAGTCCTCCTTTGACTTCTGTTGAGCATTATCTTCAGAACACAACCTCACGAGCTAACTCGAGCATCAGCCTAAAACACAAAGTTGTGATCGGTATCCAAATTTCAATGTCTGGTACTGTGTAAACATAATTAAACTGAACGTCTTCTCCTAGGATCAGCTGTCTAGCTAGTAGGTACTTACAAATATGTTGTTCTTCTTTATTCTGATATAAACACTTACTTTCTCAATAATCAACTTAAATTTACTCACTTGATGTTTTGGTATCCTTCATCAGGAATAATGAATTATATATAACTATGTATATTCTCCAATGGCAACCATAGTATATTCACTCCAACACGAAGTCGAGTGGGTACTAGTATTCAAAATTTATTTGAAGAAAGGCCAAAGATCACAAGTCGTCTTTGAGTTAATCTTTCTGGCCGAAAACAGGACTGAAAATTCTCAAAGAACTCTTAGTGGACAGTAGATAGGCTCTGGCAAATTATTCCCGGAATAATTTGAGAATAATAGGTGTCCATTAGTTTTGGGATAATAAGGCACAACTCCCAGAAATAATCATTGTGACACCTCCTTTGTTGGCAAAATACAATCGGGAGTGGTATCAAAGGGCACTACAAATGCTAAGAGCCGTAAGAGGACAGTTCTAACCTCTAGTACACTGTGTTATCCTGTGTTATCACTCATCAGTCATCAGGTAGCTAAAGCTGCATTAGCAAGTACAGTGCTATACGTATACAGCCTACAGGTCTATAGAGACTAGACTTTTTGGTACATTTTTGTTGTCTAAAGATGGTATTCCATCACTGACAGGCCAATATGATATATTTTGCATTCAAACATACCCAGCTGACAAACTACATCTATTCAAGCCCAACCCATGACCACACCCCTAAACATGCCCACAATAATCATCGATAAAGGTATAAGAGGACCTTTGAAAAGCTTCACACAGGAAGAAAACCCTTATGATAACAAAATGTTTTGCATGATATAAGTAAAATAGATATGCTTGAACACCTGCAGAACAAGTTTGGGTTTTTAACTCCCATTAGTTTGTAAATTTCAGCTTAAAGCGTTCCCAACATATAATTGTGGCCAAATTTACCTCATTAATCATCATTATCCAAAAATACAGGCATTAAATGCTTATAACTTGGTAGGGAGGTAGGGAACATGTATCCCGATATTCTGCAAAATTTGATCAGCAGCAGAGAGGGTATTTTCACCTCCAAAGTGCATTCGGAAAACAACAAGAACAGTCATTAGAATACTACATTCAACTATCTGTGATGATGCAGTACAATTATAGAAATGAACATTAGTGTTTATAATTATTACAACAAAGTTGAGAATAATTTAGGAATAATGGGCTACCTTTAAAAGAATAATAGGCTCAATACCTGAGAATAAAAGAATAGAATAATAGGTGAAATAATTTGCCAGAGCCTAACAGTAGAATACAATGTCTCTCCTTACAACTTGTTTCTCAACATTCAGCTAGTTATCCGAAATAATTCCTGAAACAAATTCTAAGTTGATCATTGAGAAAGTCGTAATATAAGAGTGAAAATATTTATTACTGCGATTGTACCTACCTACACATCACACACACAGACACACACATATGCATGATATGTATAATAGTTGTTAATTTAACACAAGGAGTAGGTATTTAGTTTGATCAAAAATGCGTATAGACTCACCAGAAGCAATAATATTATATCCTGCAATATTACAATGATCCTTTATGCCACTATCAAGGGCTGAGAGACAGATGCTGAGTTTGTAGAGACCCATATTCTTAACTAAGTTCTTAATTACCAGGTTGCCTTCATTTACCAGGATGTCATCAGAAGAAGTTAATATGTCTTGATCAAGAGGGTCTATCCAGGTGTAGTTAAGATAGTGGTTTGGGTCAGTGTTTGGGAGGAGATAGACACTGCTAGACAGTGTGGCACCATCCTCGATCATGCACACTCCAGTTCTCACCGTCAATGATATATTAAGTGGAGGGTATTGTTTGACCAGCAGCATCACACTACTATTGGCAAAGGCTGGCTCAATGAAGAGTGAATCATTAGAAAAGACAGCGACCTGGTACACATACACACCTCCATCAACAGTATCATTCCTAAGAGGGTTAAACGTCAGGGTATTGGTGTAAGGTGATTCCTGGTCATTAGTGATTGATATGGATGTGAATTCTGACAGGTTTTTCATGTCCTGCCTGATCCACTCTTCATTGAAGGTTACTATGGAGTCTACCACATCATCCACCATGATTGTTCCTTGCAGTTGCACCAATGTGCCACTCACGGAAGGCTCATCAATAACCACAGCCATCACAGAAGGAGGGAGAACTGAACACATAACACACTATTAGTTAACCATCATAACAATCTGTAATATTCTAATAGGAACAAGTGATCAGTATTTGTATTGGAAGGGCAGTTATAATCTGAAGAATGTCACTATTATGTTAATTCTGGTTGAGGTTGTTTATGGCATAGAAAATAATATTAGAAAACTGAACAATGGTCCTCCTAATGATTCTATTTCTGGAAGTAAGAAACTATGCTTACCAAACATTTGGAAAGTAGCATAGAAAATTGGGGTTCTATGCCACTTTACGGCCCACTCTTTATCAACAGAGAGGCCACACAGATGTAATTCATGGTAATAGTTCTGGACCACCTCCTAAAGTAGCCACTATGGTACTGGACCACCTTTCACTTTCTTAGGGTTTGGCAGGGGTGTATTTAGGGGGGGGGGCGGGGGGGGGCATACGCCCCCCCTTGTATCATTCTCGCCCCCCCCCCTTGAAATTAGACACCACCCTTATACATTACATACACCATCATTGTATCATTCTCGCCCCCCCTTATTTTTCCATATCTCAAGTTCGCCCCCCCTTGGCAAAATTTCTGTATACAACCCTGGCGTTTGGGCCACTATAGTACATTCTAATAGAACTCCACATGCTGTATGACATGCAAAATCACCAGAGGCCACCTAGAGACAACACCTCCCCAGCCAGAAATTGATCATTCAGAAGCCTCTCAGATGCCACTTCATGAATACTCTTATCATCAGAAGCTCCTAGGGATGTCATATTATACCTGTGAGGCATTCTCATCTATGATCAATCCCCAAATTGCTTATATTTCAAACTTAACTGCCAAATCCTCACATTTTTGGGGGAGTGTAATTTTTCATCAGTTATATGCCAGTTTCAGCTACAATTTTCTATGCAACTAGCTATGCATGATGGCTATGCATTAGTGGTGGGCTACTTTTGCAACCAACCAGTTCAGCATCACAAAATGAATTTAATGCCAAGCGTGGCACAGACATGTGGTGGCATCATTACCACCACAAGTGGCAGAGCACATAGTCCTGTCATAGTTGCATGCATGTCTGGCACAGGTGCATTATTCCCAAATGACCATCATGAGCAACCCCAATTTCTGGCAGAGTGCATACTGGCCTGACCACAATGGCAGAAGAAGTCATGGCCCCATTGTTTTTTTCACACATAACAACTTGTGGCAGAGGTGCACAATTCTCAGGGTTCCTGAAAGTGGCACAGGCATGACCCAGTTGAACTCCACCCACAATCCTGACACGAACATACAATATCCTCATGAGAGCATTCTGCATCCTCTTATATCATTCAGCATCCTGGATCATGATTCTCTTGTAGTCACTTGTGTCCCATTCTTTTAGGCATAGCAAATCTGTCTTACCAGATATCATGACAGGGCATAGATCAGTTGTAGTCATTAGACCTCCATTTTATGTACAGGTGCAGGATATCTGTATGGTCATTCCTTGCAACACATGTCATGGTCTATTGTAAGCACTTCAACCTACCCTTGGTATGGGCACATAATGTTACTCAGACAATCAGAAGCAGACTAGGTCATAGATTCGTAGTAGTTGCTCATGCTCCACTCTATTCACAGATGTACAAGTTTCTAGACACCATGAGCATCCCAGGTCATGCTCCAGTTGTAGTTGCAGGTACCTCTGTATTGGCATAAATGTTAAGACCTAGATAACAATCACACTCCAAGTACTGCCATAGTTGTGCACACTCAAAGATGAAATATAGACAGAATTGTCCCTACTGGCTACTTCTTTTACTAGTTGTGCATATAGCAACCATTGAGCCGGTGCTGTGCTGTCATATTGTCAGCATGGAGAGCATCTGCAACATCGCAGATGTTATACTTAATCCCTTACTTTGCACATTGTGGAACAAGACCAACCACTGTCAAGTCAGTGTTACAGTGTTTCCTCCTGGTGCTGGATGATAATATCTCCACCGAGATCCAGGACTATGAATTTACTGATCTCACATTGGTAAGTTTGAGCTTAGTCTTATACAACAAGGACTATCTTACATCATTTGCTATAATATCACCAATTTATTCTCTGGATATATAAACTCTAGAATTTCTATCCTGATCAGAGAGACCAGAGTTGGTCCCCTTGCATGTATATGTTCCATCCAATCTATGAATCTGCCCAATCTATAGATTGTGCAGCACAATCTATGAATTCATAGATTGTGCTGCACAATCTATGAATGCACATCTATTGCCTTCCAATCAATACACTTCAAAACATGGTAGCATATTAACACCCTTTGCAACAGAGAAACAGAGAAAAGAATGATTGCAACTGAGAGTGTAATGGCGTAGAAAAAAGTGATATTGAGAAAAAGTTCCACATGGACTTGGCAGATAAAGAACTAAGTGACATGGCAAGTGTAGCTAGAGCAAAAAAAGATATTTGCAAAACAAAAAAGATATAATGCACAGTTTGTAATACCCACGAACACTCGCACAACTGCTGTAGTCCCCAAATGTAGAGAAACTTGCCTCACAAACAGCTCTTCTCCTTTCTTCTCTTTTTGTGTGAGTAGCGCGGGCTTTGTAAATTCCCGTCGACTATCCCATGGATATTTGGCTTGCACACTTGCTCAGTATAACTAGTGGATAATAAGTACTGGTCGATATGTTCCATCCAATCTGTGAATCTGATTGGCAGGCAATAGATATGCATTCATAGATTGTGCAGCACAATCTATGAATTCTTAGATTGTGCATTTTAAAACAGTTTTCTCAATACTCAACAGGGATCACTTGACCTCTGGCAGGAGCTAGATGAGCTACAATAACATTAAGTGTTGGTTAGATGAGTATTGTGTAACCTCGGACTGGGATAGTGATTATTGCAGTGTTCAAATTTGATGGCAGACTGTACTCGTTGAAATTGCTCTCACTGTTTTGTTGATGAAGTAAACCTCTACAGCATGGTGAAGAAAGGGGTCATCATGTCAATCTCACCTGAGACCTTTAGAACAGTCAGTGTGGTCATGTTAGCAACAGCTCCAAATATACATAAAGTTAAAAGTTCATTATCATGCTGTATATTATATGGCAAGTTAGGGAATAGGATGTAGTTCACTAGTTATAGTTCCATGTTGAGGGGACCCTTCGAGTCCAACTCAAGAGTGCAGTGTTCCGGAGATGTACTCCAAACGAGCAGACTCGATGATTCTTGCATTCAAAACAAAGACTCCCCCATTAGGTATAATAGCTATGTTGAAGTGACTTTACTCATGTTGGAAGCTTCAACTAATATGAATCCACTCTTCATGGCCATTTTTTAGGCAAATGCCACAAGCAGATCTTACCATTCACAAGGGTTTAACCAGTTGTGGAAAGTGCACAGTGTTCATTCAGTCTTGGCGTAATTTGGGATCTCTCGCTAAGATCTTGTAGTGGGTTGTGAGACAGCATGCCCATGGGTCCAGCAGGACCTCCAGGTTCCATTGTTCCTATAGATCCAGCTGGTCCCATAGGATCAGGTGCTCCAAATGGGTGACCAATGGAATGTGCCTAGCAAGCAATCCCTATAAAACTGCTGTTTTTCTATCAACCATTTAAATTCATTTTCCTCAATGCAACTCAAGGTTTTCTTTCACACACTGGCAGATGAACATATATTTCTCCAGCAGCATCACACTACTATTTCTTGGGTAGATTTGTTTACTCTTAGTTTATTATAGACTTAGTCTGAAATATAGTTAATTTCTTTTTAGTTACTCATGGAGCCAAACCAAATTATAGCTTTTTAGATTCTACTATAGATAACTTTGACCTGGTTACAGCTGGACAATGGTTACAATCAAAGAGGCAATTTTTATAACCAACTGAGACAGGTTAAGTTGTTACCAATTAGAAGATTTGTTCCTAATAGAGAGATTTATACTAATTATAATAACTCACTCTGGACTGTCACGCTGGTACCAAGCATAGTGTATAGTTCAGTAATGTTAGGAATTGTAAGGCTGGAAAGACAACTGTACAGCCCACCATGTGAGGTCAAGAGAGAACTGAATTTCACAATACGAGTAGACAGTGTTCCACTCACAACTGGCTTTGCAGTAACAGAGGGATTGCCAACACTACTGATGGGGGAGCCATCATGTCCCAGCCATTCTACACTGGGTACCACCACCAAGAAGCCCACAACAGTCACATTACAAGTGAGGGAGAGAGAGGAGCCAGCCACCATCATTACCTCTGAGACCACTGACATACTAGGAGGAGGCAGGGCTACATGAGTAGACAAATTTATCAGGTTAACACAACATTAAACTGGTAATCTATAGAGTAATCTATAGTGTCAGTCTAGTTACACCAATAAACACAAAATGCAGGGTAGTATAATTAGCACTGCACACATGTAATGTTCATATAGAGGTATGATGGCGTTACTGACGAGTCAATAAACTAAACCTTAATATAATGTAATATTGAGGCTTTGTCTACTGAAATGTTGTAGATGGCACATACAGTGTGTGCCAATATTTGGTAATGTTAAGATGTGTGGTTAGAGGGAAGCTATGTAATGTGATGCATGCTATAATAAATGAGAAGAAAGAACTAACTACTCTCTTTTAGCAGTCATATAGCCAGGTAAATGCTGTAATATGCTATCTATAGTAAACAAATCCAAGACAAAAGATTGGATCTTTCTGAGATACAATTGGCCCCTGTTGGCGAGCCTGAGTGAGCTTCACCTCGAGGATATCAAGTGCTAACTGACAAACTTCTGACCACATGTTTGATTGTAAAGTGGTGCTAAGTGATGTCACTTTAACGAACTGGTGAACCAGTGTCACCGACTCTGGCACAGAAAACTCAACCACAGTGCACCGACTTCCCTGGGTTTGCCTGCAGCCCATGTTGTATGATCACATGACCAATGTTGTTGTCGAATAAATGACGTCTTCAGTTTGATTAAAGGGAGCCACTCTCAGTCAATCCAACTATGAAGTAGGTGCTGCAAATGCTACTCAAATGTTTCAACATGTCATCAATATACACTCCAAGTAATTGTTTGCCATCTTCAGGCCTGATCTCACTTAACACCCTTTGCATAAACTTTTGGAAAATTGGAGGGGCATTTGTCAAACCGAAGGGCTGACTGTGAACTCAAATAGTTCATGTTAGGTGACAAAGGCTGTCTTCTCTTGTGATTCCTCACCCACTTGGGTCTGCAAGTAACCATGGTCAAAAATGATGGTGGTGAAATACCTTCACTCCCCCAACTAATAGATTCTTGGGATGGGAAATTTTTTCCAGTTTAGTCACAGAGTTGAGATATTGGTATATAGTCCACTCAGAACCTCAGAGTTTCATCTTTCTTATTGACTAACACTACTGGACTAGCCCCAGGGTGGTTGTGGATAACTCCGTTGTCCTGCATCTCCCTGAAGTTGTGTGCTATTTCCTTTTGGACAGCAAAAGAAACTCTCTAACATACCTCTTTGGCCCATTTCAATGTGCAATTCTATAAAGTCAATTTCACTGCATTCTCTCCCTTCAGACCAAACACCGCATAAAACTCCTGAAGATCACAGAACTGATTTCTCTCCATCTCCAACAAGGAAGCTGTTGCCAACTCGCCCTCAAGTGCCTCCTACAAAACCTGTTTCTTCCACAACTCAGAGGCATACAACCTTTCTCAGTCATTACTTCTTGCCTCCACATCACCATCCTCTGCTATGACCACAGCCACCACATTACAAATTCCCTCACCATTTTCATTGTCCTGCTCCTCTGGTTCCATCTATCACTTCCACTGGCTGAAATGTACCAATCTCCATATCAGCTTCAAGAATCCCAAGTGATTGGCGAGAATGATCTCAGCTATGCCAGTGCAAGGAGAGCATACTAAGGTGTAAAACAGATGCAGTAGGGCTCTCCATTAAGCCATACCTGGGACCTTCCTGCAACTGACCAAAAAACAGAGCATCTCTTGTCTCTGATAGTATGCCATCCTTATGCCATGCAGAAAGTTCATTCCAGCTGGTCAGCTACTTTTTCATTAGTCATCTTGGGACAAGTGGCAGAAATTTTGGGCATCCATAAGCTTGCTGCTAATACCTAGGTGGTTCTTAAGAGCAGTCACAGCCTTGCTCTTTCTCTACCTCTTCCATGGCATTCCCTCTTAGAGGGCTTTCTCCTGCTAACTGGATATGCAACTCCTCAGCCCATCCATTCCACCAAACTGCTCTCTGGAGTGATTGTAACCAGTCATTCAAAGTTCAGGATGATCATTTGACATTACCACAGGTGGTATCTTGCTCATATACAGCCATGTGTGACTGGTGGGAGAACGAGATTCCCCCTTCCCCCCCCCCCCCCCCCCCCCCAGACTCTGACAGATTACTTTCACTGGCTGATAGTCCTGGCCCCACAGATGCTGTCACTAATCTTGGGTGACCATTTCAAGCCAGTGTTCCCTCAGCTCCTCAATTTCTTCGTCTTTCTCCATCTTTCTACATCTTTCTATTATCGAACTGCACACTACACAGCTACTTAACTTTCTTTCACCTTCTACAACTCAAACCTCTGCCTCAAGTCAGTCAACTCACTCAACAAAACCAACCGTCCCCATTGCAGCCTGTAATTTCAGCCTTAGGCCTTTCTCCTATCACATGACCTCCTATCACATGACATCTCCTTCCAGTTCACCATCTTCCCCTCATACTGCCAAAGCTCCTTCCTGATGTATTGTAGGTTCAATTTCCCATCAATATCATGTATGCTAACATGAAAGAGGAATGGGTTGTCATTCACCTCGGCAAACTAGTGAGGCTCCTCCCCCAGCACTAACCTCATGGGCGTTAGGCATTGATATCCACTATGCTAGCTAACAAAATCATTACCAAACTACCTAGTTACTACCCTGAACAACTCCACCTCCTATCCCCTCACTACCCAGCAACAGTGACTCGTTTCATTCACCACTCAACTTGACCTACCTCAACTGCCTCAATCCAGCTCAATCCAGGTACCTGCTTGTCTCGTACAACTAGAGGCAGCTTCACTTAGTTTAGAGACCTAACAACAAAGCTTGTACCTCAGCAGAAACTAGCAGTCTTGGCGGTACCTCCACTCTTAACGGTTAGCCAGGCTAAATAAGGACTTCATCAATCTTACGCATACCCAGAATTCACATATATATATACAGATATGATAATGTAATGGTAACTAGATTACAATGCTTTTACTACAATGATGTAAGTTCATATTGTTTCACATACATGCATACATACATACATACATACATACAAATGTACAAATGAACCTTATAGTTAGTGCTTAAAGTTTGCACAACTATGACATGACCATCAGGTTAAAGCATGAGGCTGCTATGAAGTCATCCTGCATCTGTCCCATGAATAAAGCATGTGCAAATATGACCGAGTCAAAATCTGTGCTACCCAGCCACAGGTACAAAAAGTGGAGTGCATGTAACTATGATAAAGCCATGCTCTGAGCCAGCAATCGTGGCTACAAAGACATCATGCAGACGTATAAAGGGTGGGAGGTGCATAAATACTACACAACAATGATATGCGGTGCCATCGATAGCCATGAAGACAACGTACATCTGTACAAAGAGTGGGAGGAGCATAAATAATAGATCGCCATGGTCTGGAGTTCTAACGGTGGGAACTACAACATTTTATGTCCATGCCAAAAATTGGGGGAATGTAACTACAATAAGGTCATGAGATTAGGGCTACAGGAATAGCATCGAGAATATAGTATGCCATGGGCAGGATTGGGGAATAGTGGACTTCTTCTGGAGCATGGCTTGTGCCATCAATGGTTGCTAATACCATTGTGCATTTGTATTAAAAGTGCAGTCCATGCAACTAAGAGAGGGGCATTATACATGGCACACTAAGGCTATTGTGCTCTTGTGCCTAGAATAGTGAACAATATTGAAGTAAGCAGCTCCCACTGACCAACCTGATTTGTCTCATTATCCCTTGTGGGGATCAACAGGATGGCGATGAGGAGGTGGGCCACCCACTGAGAAGCCCAGTTTAATTAAACTCTTTAGGTACGGTATGTCTGATACAGGAAACTGTGCTAGAAGGCCTCAAGGTTGATGGCATGCTTTTTAAATATGTCAGATTTGGGAAAGTATGCTAGAACCTTCATCTTATATATTACTATACATAAGACAATATCAACAAAAACATGCAATATTTCATATATACACCTGATAAACTTTGTACATACCTGTCAAATTAAAGGTAATGGGATCAGATGGTGAGTTTGGTACAGAGTTCACAAATTGAATGTGACTCTCTGGCAGGATGGATGATAGGCATTGATAAACATTTCCATTATGACTCTGAAGTAATGGACTAAACAGAGCAGTTCCGACATTGGTCTGCATGTTGGTGTGGACTCTGATGTTGCTAGGGTCAGTGGTAATGCTAATGTTGAAGACTACACCAGTATCCACTATTTCACTGTCATATTCCACTGTGCAAGTAAGTGTGAGTGTGGTACCCCAGTAGTGTGGTGCTTTTCTGTTGGTCCTAAAAGTCACTGAAGTAGCTGGAGAAACTGCATGCAAACAAACAGAGATGGCATCATTAATAAAAATCTGCTCTACATATGGATGCACTCACTTATCACCGTCACAGTCCTAGTCATGGTGACTCTGTGATCTGTCACTACTCCAGGTACAGTCATGTTGGCAACACACAAGTATCTTCCTCCCTGAGAAGTCCTGATATAAGCGAATATTAGCTGGCTGTAGATATTACTATAAATAGAGCTAAAATCTCCAGCAATGGAAGTGTTGGAATCAGAGATGATTGTGTTGTTACTGTTGTCCAGCCAGACCACCTCTAACAAGGTGGAGTGGGGCAGAGTTTCTGCTCTGCTAATGTTGCAATCCAGATGGTATTCATCGCCAGCAGTAGGCACAGCTTCCACAGAAGATATAATGATGATTTGATGAGGGAATGCTGCAGATAGGACCGATGCAGGAGTTAGTAGCTGGTGTGCTTGGTGTATTACATTGGACATCTACTTCATCTATATGCTTGCATGATGTACCTCTTTTATGTGCTTCAAAACCATCAGGATATGTTACTTTTCAAACTACCATCAAAGGACTCTTGCTGTGCATAACAAATGTGTAACATAATTTGAATACTTAAGGAAGGACTAAAAATATAAAATGTGTATGAGGGAACCTTCTTGAAAAGTAAAGAAATATTTTGGGCTTACAAAATATAAGCTTATACCATTCTATCTTTAATTACACTGTTCACATACATGAAGGGGGTAATGGACATGCTACATTATACAAGCCAACATATATTGGTTGACATACATATCACATTGATGGGTCGTGTAGCGGTGATAGTAGTGCCTGTAGTGAAGGGCCCTGAGGCGACACTAAATGTGAAGCTATAGTCTCCACTATCTCTGTCTATGTCTAGCAGGTTGACCGTGAGATAGCTCTCATACAGAATGGGGCTCTCCATTACCTGCACAGCAGTGACGATATTAGTATTGCTAAGGTTCGAAGGTGGGTTGGTCTTGCTCCAGGAAGTCTCTACATTTAGAGGCGTGTCCACAGCAATGTTGAACTCTGCCCTTCCATTTAAGGTGAGAAGGAGACCAAGATGGAAGCCATCATCCAGGGGAGAACCAGTGATAGTGATAGAGGGAGGAGGAACTGTGGTAAGTGTGTGTGCAGATAAGTATAGTTATGGTATAGTATATGATGCATATGTTGTAATACTGTGTCACCACTACCAAACTTTTATTGACCATCATTGCTTACAACAAATGACAGTATAGTACAATGCTTACTTCAAATTAAGGGTTTAATTTTTTACATATCAGCACAATTCATACAGTAGCCATAGGATGGTGAGGGATGGGCATCTACTGGGTACCTATTGGGTAGTTTCTAGGTGGTTCCTAAGTGATCCCTGAATGCTCTCTGACTGATCCAAAAGTGGCACCATAATTCCACTGGCCAAGCAGGGTGGGTACCCATGGTGATCATGGATGAGCTGGTATGGGCTAAGCTCAAGCATCCCAACAGACCTCACCTCCTTTGCATTTCAAAGATAGGTATGGGCCAAGCTCGAGCATCCCAACAGACCTCACTTCTTTGCACTTCAAAGATAGGGTAGCCTTTAGCTACCAAGTTCAGATCACTGTGAAAGTGAAGCTCATTAAAACTGGGCTCAACAGCGAATACCCCTTCACAATTGCAGTCTTCTACAGTGAACAAGTTGTGTTTCAGCAGGGTTAGAAGATCCCAATGGTAAAGCAGATCAATAGCTCTTGAAGAAATGTATAAAGTACACAAGAATGTGACCTTGGTGGGTGGTTGATCAAGTAGAGTTTCTGTGGCTAGACATTCTCCAGTACCAGCCTTTATTAGGAGGTTCATACATTCCAATTTCAATATCTACTTCCCTAAAAAACAAGCAGGGAATCATTAACATGGATAACAACTGCCTCAGATGGTTCATAGAAAATCATGTATATCTGCCATTGAAATATCAGATTGCGCTTTATGAGCAGGTTGAGAGGCAGTACAATCTGGCACTAAATGTCCATGGTTCATACAGTGGGTTTCCTGTCCCATGTTCAGCATGCATGATGAAAATATTCCCTGTTGCTCATAGAGTAGGCTGGAATAAAATCCATTACATTCTTACCCACATTCTTACCCATTCTTACCTATTATATCACTAGAACAAGCATAAAGAGCACAAGCACTTTTGTTAGAGAAGCCTATGGGCATTCCCAAGAAAACCTGCTGGAGACCCAAAAGCCCAAGTGTAAAGGTATTGAGCAAAATGGGTCTGAAGCTTTAACATCCCAAAGAGAATAAAAACATGTTTTTCTTCCAGAACTGGTACAGCGGGTACTAGATTCTTAATCATTTACAGGAGCAGATTTGATCCAAGCAAAAGCATAGCCATAAGACACAGCAACATGAATCAATGGCTTCAACTACATCTTGATAAGGTTTGATAGAAAACAGAGGCCTCATTGCAGAACATTCCCTAAAAGCACTGCAGGAGGAAAAATAGATAATCAAGGCAGGTCTGGAACGTCATCAAACTATGCACATAACCCCAGAATAGCGAAGACACAACAGAACCCCAACTACCATTACTGCATAAATACTGAAAGGAGACTCTGTTATTGACCACTCCACATCATATGGAGAATTTCAGAAGCATCACACAATGACTGAAACCTGAAGCTTACATTAACCCTGATTATATCTTTGATCTAGGTGAATAGGAGGAAGTCTTGTGTCCAAAACAAAAAGGAGAAGTAGCTACGTCTCATTCTCCCTCAGACAATTGCACTTCATTGATAGTGTTCAGTTCCTCCTGTCCTTACTTGATAGGCTAGTAGCTGCCAGGAAAAGAGAAGAATTACGGATCAGAGCATGAAATGAACCTGATGGAAAACAGTTATTGAGGAGGGTGCCAACCCATATGAATACATGAACTACTGAGAGTGGTTCAGGGATATCATACCATTCTAGGAGTACCTCTATAGCAAGTAAGCTAACAGATGAACATATTGATAACTATGAGCATGCTCGAAAGGTCTAGAACATCTTCACACAAAAATATGGGCAACTATCAAGACCCATATCTCAGAACTGATGTGTTTCTCCTGTCTTTGAAACCTTCCAAACGATTTTCCTGCAAAAGTACACCCTTGACCCAGCACACTACTACACATCCACAGGCCTCAGCTGGGATGACCTGCTTAAGAAGAGAGGCATGGAGTTTGAGCTGCTGTCAACTACCACATGGACCTGTTGATCGAGAAGTGGTTTTAGGGAGGGATCTCCATGGTCTCCAAGTAGTATGCCAAGGATAACAATCCTATGATCACAAGCTGATTCCACAAGAAATTCACTGAGTTCTTAACTTCAACAGAGCCCATGGATAGAGCCCTACATTAAGATAAACAGAGTTCTGCAAACAGGCCAAGCCAACAGAAACTTTGAGAAGAACCTCTATATACAAGCCTATGAAAAAAATTTACTTGGAGAAATTTGTGAAAGCATGTTAATGTGAAGCCTCTGCATGCAAATGACGCAAACAGACTGCAGTGACTTATCACTAACTGACAGAAAATCTCTGACTGTGATCTTGCTGCCCTTCACATGCCAAGAGCAAACTTATACTCAACCTTCCTATCAATTTAGGCTGGATGTCTCCAAACACCTGATGTCAAAAGTATGGGGACAATGCAAGGTCCTAATCACTAACACAGACAGATGGCCACTTACGGATAGTGTATACTGACATGGCTTACAGAACTTTGTTGACATAGGAAAGCCCTCCACTCCACTACTACCCCAACAAAAATGTATTTGGCAAATTGAAGGATGAATGTGCCAGTCCTCCTATCATTGAGTGTGTGGCCCTACTACACTTAAAATGTACTGCATCCTCAGGGAGGACAATAGCCAGATTCAAAAGAGCGAAGCAATGCACAGTGAAAAAAATCACCTGTACATAAGCAGTACGAAGAGATTCTCGACACAATGTGAATCAGGATGGACATTTTGCAAGTGAGTGTCACATGAACTTTGGTGTGAAGGTGAACACCAGCCAGTATCTGACTACAAGCATTGAATCAAAGAAAACGGAGTTGATTGACTAGCATGTGGCCACAAAGATGCAGTGCAGTATGTGCACTGGATGAACCACTTGAGGAAATCTTTGGTTGGTGAGCACAACACCAGGAGGCAACATGTGTCATTGTAACTGGAGCATATTGTATCTGCAGGTCAGCCAGTTATGAACGGAAGAACTTGGCCTGCGCATGGTGTTTATCACTGGAGCTCTTTATACACAGAAGTACATTTGGGTCCTTCTCCCTGTGATATAGGTGTAAGATAGTTAAGCATGGGCTGACTACACTGGTCTTCACTACAGGACAGTACATGTACAATCATAGATCAAATTAATGGCACCTTTCCCCATCCTCAAGCTCACTAGAGTGTACAATTAGATCCAAGGCATCAGTAAACAGTCAAAGCCAACTTGGTGAAAAACTATAGGCTTTGCAGTATGAGTGCCATGCATCTGCTCACTAGACATTGCCTGAATGGCCTTTTTCCAGTCATCTCAGTGACCTCACTATTCAGTGCCTGCACAACAGCTGAAAGCCTCTGTACCAATTTGATTTCGGGTTGTGCCAACGTGAAACAAGGCAGCCAGGTCTGTAGTTTACTGGTAATCAAAGAGACTCTCATCTAAAATGCTCCACACCTGGTCTCTATGCATACCCGCTTCTCTGTGGTGAATGGTTATGTGATGTCTTTTAGTTCTGCATGGCACTCTTGAAATCTACCCAGGATCAACTTGCAGCCCCTGTGATCACTTGAGCAGTCAACACACATAAATTTTCTCAAGCAGCCGTTACACCTTATCAGAGCTTTATGATATATGATAGGGATCAGCTTCCTTTTAATGTGATGCTACATCCATGATTGTGAGCGCATACCAGCACGTGTCCCTGACTTTGTCATAGACAGAAATAACAGATTGGTCTGTTGTACCTTGTGGAGGGATCCAACATCAAACCTAGGGCAGGGAATAGCACTTCGGCCAGGAAAGGCAGCTAAATCTGCCACACCACTTGCAGATGACTGTGTTGGTGAGAGCAATCGGCAAGTGTTAATAATACTCAAGGGGAAAAGGTACTCATGCAGAAGATATGCTTAAGTGTAACTATTGCCAGAAGGAATGTCACACTGCTGCAGATCGCAGGAAGCAGTTACGGACAAATTCAGAGAGAGAGTAGACTTCATGCAGTTGCTAAGGTTAAAACAGAACAGAATAAAGTGAAGTAATACAACTGCCAAGAGATGGAGCACTACATAGCTAAGGTACTTTATAGCAAAGTTGTTCATCTGAATCAGAAGCATCAATGAAACACGAGGATCTCAAGATTTTGAGTGCTTGAAGGAAGCCTTGGATAATATCCTTCTGGACTCAGGATGCTTGTAAACTGTGGTGCATAAGGAGTTAGTCCCTGACAATCAGAAGACAAGAGGTCAGATACCAATATGGTGCATTCATGGTGATATTACAGTCTATTGTTTAGCACAAGTGCAGATAGGAGTTGGAAAAACAACAGTGAAACTGAAGTAACAATGTTCAGAAACTTACCCATCCATGTTCTCAAGGAAAGTTGTCCCTGGGTTGCTGGATTTCTGTCAAGAGAAGTCAAAGATACTTAGACTGTGATGACCTGGGTTCAAACTGAAAAGGCTCATCAGGAGCATGAGTGCAGGGATGGATGGAATCAAACACACCCCTGTGATTTGTTAATAAGAGTTGGAAGAATGCCCGAGGAGACTAACTCAGTCAAGGATCATAGGCTCAACTTTTCACTCCTATTCAACGGTGTCCAGAGTCTATGAGAGAGAAGAGTAGCTCTGAGGGTGAAGCTTCTGCACAGAAACTGGGTAAGCCATCTCTCCAAGAGGCTGTCCTCAGATGGCGAGAGCATAGAAGTCAGCTCCAAAGCAGAGATTGAACAGTTGAAGCGACAGTTGAACAGGCCTCTAAGGTAATCTAGAGCTACAAAACGTCCAGAGAGGAGAAGAACTGGGATATTTTAAGACTGAAGGAATGTTAGTAGTACTGGAAGGTTTGAAATAGAGCAGAACTTCCGGAAGGAGATTATTTGCTATGA
Source organism: Cladorhizidae sp. MBARI D1340-BT2 (assembly GCA_028752905.1). Classification (NCBI taxonomy): domain Eukaryota; kingdom Metazoa; phylum Porifera; class Demospongiae; order Poecilosclerida; family Cladorhizidae; species Cladorhizidae sp. MBARI D1340-BT2. The sequence goes on from JAQNBH010000011.1 coordinate 54,336,974, forward strand.
GCAAAGTCAGCGGAAGGAGGAGATAAATGCCCTATAATTGCAGTGCCAATCTCTGGTGCTAGGAAGTGGAGAGAACGATGGAGGAGACCAAATCAATGATTCCAAGACAATGGCGAGAGTGCATAGCTGCAGGCGAAGTGTGGTTGGTGGATGGAACAAGTGATTATCCTCACTGAGCAGAAATCTTTCAGATCATAACAGGAGATGCTCTATGAGGAGAAGGCCAAACTCTCAAAAGAATGTGAGAAGTTAGTCAAGTAAAATGTGCTATAACTTGTCACCAGAAGATTAAACAAAAGGTTAAGCTGGAGGAATTCACACAGCTGGCAAGATTTGAGAGAGAAGAATACAATGAGAGAGACCAAGGTAATCTAGAGAAAGTGACAGATATGACCTCTCAGATAGCCCAGATCAAAACACCAACAGGATCTTAGAGAGTGATGTGCAGGACTTTTGCTTGTTTCTAAAGTTAACAGACAAGAACTGAAGGAAATAAGAAGAGAAGAGAAGAGAAGCCAAGATGGCAAAATTTCCACCTACAGCCAGTAGATAGGTAAATGGTCTAGAGAATCTTTATTCCACAGAGGAGTCAAAATACATCAGAGAAGTGGATGAGCTACAGAACCTTCAGGTTAGGTTGAAGCAGAGACTCAGCCAAAAGTTGTGCTATTCAAGGAGCATTATGTGAATGACAAACCCTTAGGCTGGGGGGAGGGGGGACAAATACCCCCACCCCACAACACTTTTTTTGTATGCAATCAAGCAGATTAATAAGAACATGACAGTCAAATTGTATGATATGAAAAATGCAATGTCCTCCCCCTTCCCTGCTTGCCTGTGATGAGCTCTGTTGACAAGATCTGGCGAGTATGGTCTGAAGTTTGAATTTGCCAATTTAACATCTGGTGAGGCAAGACTAGGGTGGAGTCTAGGGAGAGCAGTTCAGTTGTCATTCTGTTTGTTTGTACATTTGTTAAATAATTTTTGCCTGTCATGTGGAGAATGGGGCATCCTGTGAGAAGAGATAAGGAGAGAAAAAGGTTGGCTAGTACTTGCATAAACATAGATCAGTTTCCAACTTCTAAAAAGAACAAAACTGATGATGATGCTCATTCAGAGTCCTCCCGTCACACGACACCTCTCTGATGATGGTGTAGATGGCAATCATCAACCAACCTCCACACTGCTGGACATTGGTTATACTCTCAATCAAAGTCATCCAGGAATTTCTGTGACACTGTACAGGCCCTTACTTCAACCCAGAAATATCATCTGTTGAACCACCATAAGAAACCTTGCAAGGATCAAGTATTTCCCACACAGTTTCTTGGTGGTTGTAATCGTAGTTTTCATCATGTGTGACTATCAGAGCACCCTTGAATGGTGTATAGTGAGCACGTTGTCCATGTGTTCTGTATGTGCTATTTTTTTGTTGATAATTCGAGGGGCAAGTTGACTTCCCAGCCTTTCCATGTGGGAACAAAAAAGTGTGAAGGTGAAGCATTGCTTGTACCATCAAACTGCTCTGGAGCAAACTGATCTTCTGAAAAGGACTGTTGAGCATCCACATTCCACCATTATTGCCCAGATTAATGCCCGTAAGGCTGCAAATATCAAACAAAACCGCACAGTGCTGAAGTTGATCACTGGACTCGTGTTGTTTCGTAGCAGGCAGTGTATTGATCTAAGGGGAGATACAGAAGATGTTCAATCATCTGGCAACCCCTGGGAATTTTCTTGCTCTGCTCAAGTTGCTGGCCATTCACGATGATGTACTATGCAGCCATCTTGAAGCTCCTGCAGTGCGATGTGTGACAAACCTGTCTCCCCAGACACAAAATGAGCTGATTGAGATGATGGGGAAGTACATAATTTTGCAGGGAACACTTGATAATTTGAATGCTTGATAATTTGAATACTACACCTTACCACATCGTATTGACTGATGAGGTAACGTCACACAATGTGGAACATCTTGCCATCTGTGCCAGATTTGTTGATGGAAACAAGGACATCACAGAGGAGTTCTTAACCTTTATAAAGCTGGAGAGAATAAATGGCGAAAATATTGCTGAAAGTATCTTGGTGTCCTTGGCAACAAGATACCGGTAGCGAACATGCAGGGCCAGGAATATGATAGTCCCAGAAACATGTCATCAGGTGTAACACGTGTCCAAGCAGGGATCAAGAAGGATGCTCCATTAGTTACGTGCAAATTGCTGCCACTTTTTCCAAAACAGCCCAAAGATCTTCTAGAACTGATAGTCAAGAAAAATATGGTTGAAGCAAAAAGAAAGCCAGCCTCTGTTGGATCTTTGAAAGACACGATGGGCAGAATGACATAGTGCTTACCAGAATTTCTACCAAACTTTTGTTTTTATCATTGAGGCTCTCGAGATGATCGGTTTCAAACATTACTTGGCCAAGTACAGTGACATATATGCTGACTGGGTTCCAGCAAGTCGTAATTTTTCATGACCATGTACCTGTCGTGCATTGCTGGCATCATAGTTCATAGTCAAGCTTCAGAGAAAAGCCCTAAACATCATCGGGGCTCATGCAATGATCGGAAATTGCCATGATGCATCATGGCGAGCGGAAAAATGCTGATTCCTCCAGCTTTGCTAGAATATATGACAAGAGTGTCACACTGGCAAAGAAGTTTAGAAGACTTGAGGAGATGCCACATATTATCTCAAGACAATGGCACTGCAGCAATGTTGAAGCTATCTCTCCTGAGTACTTTAGGAAAAAATGTTGCAAATCCATTCCTTGACCACATCATCATGTACATTGATCAGCAGTTTTCTCCATCGGCCATTGTTGTCATTTCTCTACTTGGTCTTGCCACAGTATCCTCTGCTCGAAATATGTAAATTTTGAGACAGTAATGAGCAAGTATAAAGATGACCTGACTTCTCCTGAGTTGTTCCAAACAGAGCTCAAATGGTGGAAGAACTTGTATTTGCCAGTGTCATCAGATCTGAGACCCGTATCCTCTGCAGAGGCCATCAAGGATTATGACCGTCATCTTTCCGAACATCAAGGTTCTTTTACACATTGCCTGTACAATCCTTGTCACATCTTGCGAATGTGAGAGAAGTGGTAGTGTTGTGAAGACCCAACGACTACAGGCAACCATCTATAGGGAAAAGCTGCGCTCCTCCACATCCACCATGGTATAGATGGGTGGACTTTGACAAGGTGGTGGATTGTTTTGTTCAAATTCATCCCCATAGGCTTCAACTAGATTCCCTTGTCCACTAAAAATTGACATTTAGCTTTCTTTGGTGCAAAACCTCATCATGGTATTAACTTATTGTTAACATTCATTAACATAAATCTTTCGTAAAACATATGTTGTCATTTAAAATAAGTACATTGAGACTTTATAGGATCACTTGAAAATTGTTTTCAATCTGAGAGAATTATCACTCAAAATTTAGAAAATGTCATTTCTGAGAACCTTAATTGTTTAACTTATCTGGAAAAGCATGCCCATGGACAACCACAGTATGGACGAGGATATTCAGCTGACAACTAGTTTAGTCACAGATTCCTCATACACCAACATCTCAACTGAAATACTTTGCTCTTCATCAGGGCATATAAAAAACAAACATAAAGCATCCACACTCACTGGCAATGCATTTTATATACAACAAATGTACGTGAGCCACCACTCAACTCAGTTTGGAGCTGCGAGAAAGACATACTGGGAAGGACAAGTTAGTAGCGACAATAAATGAGCATCAGTACCAGTTGGAAGGCGAACTACAATCCCACCTCCATGAGCACAGAAGTAGATGGAAGCACTCAATACTCTACTAAAGCAGAAAGCTACAGATGAGGCAGCCATTGTTTGGTATGTGGTACCATAAAGGAGTTGTGAGGGGAGAAGAATAGTGATGAGTGCAGGTTACTGAATCTGGAGAGAGAGAGCTGGAAGACTGCTGCTGTGGCCAGAAAAATATGCTGAGAAGTGAGGTAAAGAACCATGGTGGGTGGGGAACCTCCGAGAAAATGGCAGAGATGGAGATCATGTGCAACACAGACTAAATGACCAAAACCAACAGCTCAACATGGCGTTTGAGGAACAGGGGAGGAAACTGACCAACTTGGAGGAGAAATACCCCCTATCAGCCATTTCAGTAAGAAATTTCTTTCACAAGAAGAATATTATACTCAATTGTGGAGAAGGAATACCTAGAAATATGGTTAAGTGTGAAAGTATTTCAAGTATACCTCCCTTATTCGTCCAGACTGACCATTGTTCACTAGAATGGATGGAAGGAATGAAGGAAAACAACAGTGGCCTGTTCCATTGGTGTCTTATATTCACAGTGTCCAACTATTCCACTTTTAGCAGAACCGTCCCACTCACAGCCGCTCACAGCAGTTATATCTCACTCACCAGAAGTTATCACACTGGCTCCTATATTGGACAGTTTAACTTTAGTTTAAAAGTTACGAGCTTTCTTGAAACCTCAAGTTCCAGCTGCTAATAACAACTTACTCAGCAATAAAAGTAATGATGTGGATAGCACATGACTAACAACTAGTAAATGTTGTCATGTTATGCCCACCATGCAATTAATCGCGGCTACTTCCAAACATGGAAGGTGGAGTGGGAGTGTGAAAGCAGTACTCAACTTTGCTGCAGCAAGAAGTAAATAAAACAAGAAAGATGAATGGAAAAATGAGACCACTGCCATAAAGCAGGAAAGAAAGAAGAGCAGTTCTTCTTTTTATGGTAAAGAAGGTGGAGATAGTGCCACTTGTTCTGTTTGTAACAGAATTTTTTGGTGAAATGTGGAGGTAGAAATGATGCACTAAAACATTTCTCAAGTAATAGTCTTCAAAAAGCTCTGACTGACAAGTCCACTTCCTCTACCTTAGCTAAATTTGGTTTGGGACACAGTGAAGCCGCCATTAAGGCTAGAGCGAAGCTATATAACCTACAACAGCAAGTAGCCTCTTTACTTGCAATCAAGTAAAGATTACCGAAGAGTGCTACAACTATGAACTGCAACATGAACTTCTTAAATGTGGAGGTAGAAATGATGCACTAAAACATTTCTCAAGTAATAGTCTTCAAAAAGCTCTGACTGACAAGTCCACTTCCTCTACCTTAGCTAAATTTGGTTTGGGACACAGTGAAGCTGCCATTAAGGCTAGAGCGAAGCTATATAACCTACAACAGCAAGTAGCCTCTTTACTTGCAATCAAGTAAAGATTACCGAAGAGTGCTACAACTATGAACTGCAACATGAACTTCTTAAGTTAACCAAATCTTGTGTGAGACTGTACAATGAAGATAATGTTAGTTATAGCAATACAGCATAATATTATATGTCATGAATGCGACACAGTTGATGTTTTAAACCGCTCGAGGCAAAGTTAAGCGAAGCAACATGATGTGAAGGCCTCATAACATATTGTGAACCAGCCTTAAAAGATATATGATTGGTCAGATAATGTTGTGAACAAGCCTAGTTCTTACTATAAATGATTATATGACCCGAGTGGTCAGTGCCGGTAGACTTCTCCAGATTAGGATCATTCAGCTTGATTCTGCACATGTGCTATTTTGTGATTATTAACAATTTAGAGCTGACCAAGGTAAAATAGGAGCCGGCGGTTAAGGCTGACCTCCTGGACATTGAAACACAACCAGCTTTATGGTTGCTGTTACTGGTCCTTAATTTTCCTTTATTGGAATATATATATATGGACTTCATGAATAGGTGAAGTAGTCATAGATGGTGCAGCATGTGACCGCCGCCACAACAAGTATAGTGTAACTTATTCTAGCTAACTAATTTGGACAGGACAGTGAATAGTTCTTTAGACTCATCCAGACAGCATGCAGGCATATTCTAAAATATGTCATTTTCTTTGCCAGACTATATTCCACTTATGGGTCACAGATGAATGAAAACTATTTTTCATTTGATACAAAATAGATATTTTAGAGTAAATATTGAGCATTGGTTAGGCTTTGCTGGGTGAATAGAACAATCCTGGTTTTCGACATCAAATCTTGGCCATACCTCAGGTTTACGATTAGTGAATCTACAGTTCTTATCAACTTACCCAAGTGTGGCATAGAAACACTCTATAATTACCATAAACAACAGAAATATCGCAATCGTACTGCTAGCAATCTAATAGCCCTAGCTCACACAAGTTTCCATAAAGTCTTCTGAGCAAGAATGTTCAATCTTGCATGTTACACACCCACAGTCTTCTTATAAACAAGACATGTCTTTATGTCTTTGTATATATATGGTTGTAGAGTACTGTAGATGGCATAAATAAATACAGAAATTACAGCCATTTAAGCCAACTGCAAGGCTACCTAGTTGAAACCAAAGAATCCCCCTTCCCTCATATACCATGCCTGCATTTATATACCAATCAAGCTTATTAGCATAGTTAGTAAGTCTTTGTTGTTTTCAATTTCACCAAAGTATTTTTCTGGATATTTAACCTTTGATAAAATTGAGGGGGAAAGCATTTTCTCTTGAATATTCATATCCAACAATTTCCCGCCCCCTTAAACCTAATTATTAGAGATCTACAATTTCTGAACATGATGAGACAATGGATATCCTATTTTGTTAGAAGAAGCCACCATCTTAAACCAGGCCAGAAGATATCGGTTTAATCGAGATTGTGGAATGGACTTACCTGGCTACTGGGTGGCACTCTAAAGAGCCTGAACTTGAAACCACAAAAAAAATTCTGTATTCAGTTATTTATTATGTTTTAATACCAAGCATGGTGTATTTTAATTTTTATTGTTGTTGTTGTTGTTTTTTGTTGCTGTTGTTGTTATTATTATTATTATGGTGTTTATTTTATTATGGTGTTTATTTAGTTTTTATTGTTATTATATTATTATTATATTATTGTCATCTTATTGTATTTTTTCCACATTTGGTTCACATGCTGGATGCATGTAGCTACCAGGGCGTGATTTGTATCACATGGTGGATAGCTAGCTACCAGTATATTACAAGTTCACGAAGTCTTAGCACCTCATTATTCCTGATGAAAGCTAGAGCATCTAGTTGAAATGTAGAGAGAGTAAAATTCAAGTTGATTACTGAGGTCATTGTAAGTATTAGAGCCAAGATCATTCCATACCTGATATCAAGCATTTTAGCTAGTAACCAAGACATTCCAAGTTCTGTCTAGTGTACCTCTGTTGTTTTGCTTCTAAGGCAGCTCTCCCCTTTGCTCTGTTTCTCTCTCTTCCAAGTCTGCATCGTTCGTTACCTAATATCCATTACTGCTTGCCATACATATTTGATATATCACTGGCTTCACTTTCAATAATTATACCACGCTGCCTCTGTAGGTTCTCCCTATACCACATCCTCCCATTCTACATCCCAGAAAAGGAGAAGGGTGACATGCACATCATATAGGTGCCAGGGCATGCATGATGATAGCAGCATTTTTTTCCTTTTTCTATCACACATACTAAGTAACTACTCTCAGGAAATATTCGAGTGAATTATTTATTATTTTGCTGACATTACTTGCTCCTTGATAATTTTTGGTACTGGTATATATATATTTATCACAAATTGGAAAGAGATGACTGAGTACTCAATGGACTGAACAGCTTTGAAGTCATCAAATGCTGTTCACATCTCATACTTGTAAAAAGATGCTATTTCTATTCTAAATCAAGAACAGTCTAGCCTAATTTTGCAAGTCAACTTATGCTTTTTTTACCTTGAATCTTTAGTACTCTTCAATTAAACCATAGGTGGTTGGTGAGGTAAGCACAGCTAAATCTTATAAGCCTCAGCAAAAAAAGTATCTAAAATGTACAGCTGCAATGGGGAGCTTGCTTCTGCCATGCAAGCAATAGGCACAAATAACACTTCCACATATCTATCTCTGCTGGAACCCATAGTTCTTAATATTGGCCTGAACACTTGCAGTAAGAATTACTTAGTCAGGTGCTAAGGGACTATAGGTCAAAAATGGATATCTTGAAATAAGATGTGTGGTTTATAGATTAGGATGAAAATAAAAAATTCTATGCACAAGTAAGCCTGAATTATTTTTAAAGTCACGTGACAAATTAACAGAAAGCATCAAAGTTGCCTTCTTCATTGCTTGAGGGAGCTATCAGACATTAAGCACTGTAGATGAGCTAGCTATCCTAAAAACAATGAAATAAACAGAGCACATGTCAATAACTGTAGCAGTTATTTTAGCTTTTAGCTAGCCAGTAACTCATAATAGTATGGCAGGCAATGAGCCATAATCATTTACAGCATGGCTATTAAACTATAAATCTCACCATTTCAGAAACTGCAGTATTTTTGGGGGTTAAATTCAGCTAGCAAACAACTTGAGTTAGATTTCACTTTGTGAGCTCTGGTACAGCTTTTTGGTATTAGTTGGCTACCAAGTTGCATTATTTGTGGGGACACATCTGCTATCAACAGGAACATGAAACTTATAGATCACCATCAGCCATAAAGACCTCAAAATTCATGAGGTCTCTGGATGCCAGATGAAACACGTTGAGTAGTGCCATAGGCTGGATTAATTTAATACTTACTCTGAAGTGTGAGGTTGTATGAGGAGTTAGTACTGATGGAGAGATTGACAGCAGAATCCATAAGACTGGCTGTGCACCAGTATTTACCTCCATGGCTGGTATGTAGAGGGGCAAAAGTTAAAGTCAACATTGTTGATGAAAAAGAACTGAACACTGATACATCCTCTACTGTTCCATTCATAATCTTGGTTCCATTTGACCGCATCCACTCTATGACAGGTTTTACCCTCAGGTCTTGTACTAAGATAACATTACAAATGAGACTATGAGTGGTCCCAGCAGTAGTTGAGGGGCCCAAACTTGTGATGACAACATCTGGGGGATCTGGACCTACATTACACATTAATATGGAATGATGAGATCGGGAGGGATGATGCTCACCAGCTAAAACGTGACTGTGATGGTCTGTGCATCCCACAGTAAACAAGAACTGATTAAACAATTACATACCAGTTAAAAAGAAGAGAAACATGATCGTATCCAAGTTCACTACAACCAGTTAGATGACCATTTACCATTTAAAACCCATCATTATACTGGTTTTAAAAGCAGTACAATATCGGTCCATCTATATGATTTTGAATGTTCAACAGTCACCTATGGTCAACATTGGGAAGTGTCTTGTTTTCTTCCTTTTAAAAAGGGTTTTTTTAATTTTTTTATTTGTTCCAGTTTCATATGCTTGTTGTTGCATTGTTGTTTCTGCATGTAGTTAAGCAGTAGAGGTACACAGAGTAAAAGTCCTGGCAGAGGATTACAGATTTCTACAAAGTCCTATTCAGAGCTTTATTGCTGTTTGACACTACACACATCAACACATGCCTTGACTTGTTCCTGTTGTTGACAGTACCTATGCACACCACATTGTCCACTACACAAAAATAAGTACATGCCATCTCTTGCTGCTGTTGTTAACTGTATCCATGAGGGATCAGCTACAGAATCCTTCAAGGATTTGGTAACAGTTGGCCAGGAGCGAGAACTGAAAACATAATATTCATTCTGTTCATAGCTGTGGAGTCATGTGGAGGACAATCTCTACCATAATTATTATGATTATAAAACAGCACGTAAGTTACTTCGTTGCACCATTGACAACACCTCTACATAGCTTTTTAGTGCAATAGAGAATCTTCTGTGCTCAAGTTTTTATGAATAGACCTGCAAAGTTATGTGAGTGGGAAAACTAAGATAGATAGCTAGAAACAGAAATATTGATAGCATATAAAATATAGATAGAAACAATATAGTAGAAACAGAAATATTGATTATAGATAGAAATATAGCAGAAGTATTGATAGCATATAAAATATAGATAGATACATATTAGAAATAATGATAGAAACAGAAATATTTGATAGCATATAAAGAATATAGATAGAAACAGAAATATTGATAACATAACAATATAGATAGAAACATAATCGAAATACATTATAACACATATTTGTAGTTGCCAGAAGTTTAAGACTCAAAACTACAGACAAATTTGTAGAGGTCACAGTGTATTAGTGGGCAGAGTCAATATGCTCATGTGGATAAGTTCAGATGATAGCTACCAACAAATTGACAAGAGGAGTGTCTACCAAAACTGCAATTTCGAAGTGAAAGCCGTGGAGTTCACAGTGAAAACTATATATTGCACAGAGGCAATTGAAAGTCAGCAAGAAACTATTATTTGTTTGGCCAAAGAAGACTGCATAGCTGGAGTCTTTTTTTTTGATTTTTTGTTGTTGCTATTCCAGTATTCCAGTATGGTAGTAAAACAAAAACCCGAAATATTGTAAGGGGAAAACTAAAGTGCACAACTACATACACTCCACACTATTCTCTTCGTATACTCAAACATATGACAGACAATTAGCTTATAGGGTGTGACCACTTGTTTATTGTGCCGCACATGTATTGTTTTGCTAGGAGTTGTATTGTGTGTTGTACATGTTGTTTTGCTAGGAGTTGATGCTGCTTGTGGTCCTTGTCAGCAAAAAAGAGGGTGTTAGGGTGTTGCTAAAGTGTGACTATTGCCTAGGCAAGCCAGTTAGACTACTGCACATGCACAAATGCCAGTCAACTAGGTGAGGAAGTGGGGAGCAGCAGAATAACATCGCACATATAATGTTCAATTGAGTATCTTGTACTTGGGTACATATAGGTCTAGTGTACAATTTTGTTAATTGTTCCTAAAACTATGGCTTAGGCCAAAACTTTCTGGCCATAATTATTAGGCCAACAAAAAAAAATTTCCTGGCTTGACCATCAAATTGGCTTGACCATCAAAACATTATTACATGAGTAATCTCTCATCATGTGAATTTTTCCATAGCGTACACCCTTTTATCCCAAAAGATCTTTGGGTTTTCTCGGCCATTTCTCTCTTGTCTTTGGAGAGGACATTTTGGAATTCGAATATGCATGCAACAATCAAGAATGCTCATCTACTCATCAATACAGCCAATCAAAGGGAGATTTCTCACGATTTCTTACAGAGACTCCTCACTCATGTAAATATTTTCAGGATGTGATTCTTCAAAAAAAAATTACCCAAGCTACACCAGTTTTTACCTAGGCTAGAGCCCCAAAGCCAAGGTTCTAACAATAAATGCGGTTGGTGGGGTGATGGGAGAATCTATTTTAGAGTCTCTTTCCGATGATTTCTTGAAATAGCATCTACCTATTATCAATTAACATTGTAGAGCTCTGCAAACTTATTATCCATTACTTAATATTTTGTGTTAAAATAAGATGCATACATAATTACTTGTAATTTACCACATTCTGTTTATCTAGCCACGTTAGTGTCAACTCACATGCTCTCGTCTCTTGTCAAGAGCTTTTGCAAAGCATGAGCATGTAAATCAGTTTATCACACTCTGAATATTTAATCAGGTCAGATATTAGTTACTCCTGCTCACTCACTCTGAATATTAATCAGGTCAGATATTAGTTATTCCTGCTCACTTACCCTGGATATTAATCAGTTCACATACTAGTTATTCCTGCTCACTTACTCTGGATATTAATCAGGTCACATAATTATTAGTTATTCCTGCTCATTCACTCTGGATATTAACCAGGCCACATTCCTGCTCTCACTCTGGATGTTAATTAGGTCGCATATTAGTTATTCCTGCTTACTCTCTCTGGATATTAATCAGGCACATATTAGTTATTCCTGTGCACTCACTCTGGATATTAATCAGGTCACATATTAGTTATTCCTGTTCCTGCTCGCTCACTCTAGATATTAATCAGGTAGTTATTCTTGCTCACTCACCACTCACTCTGGATATTAATCAGGTCACATATTAGTTATTCTTGCTCGCTCACTCTGGATATTAATCAGGCACACTTACTCTTGGCAGCAATTGAAATATTTCCTGGTGCACTAGGCACTAGTCTTCCCTGTCTCTCTGCTACTATAACTGTGCACGTAATGGTGGTGTGAGTGACGTTGAGGGGGGAGAGAGTGAGCATGGAGGAGCTGGAATTGGAAGAAGAACTGGTAGAGATTCGACCACCGGCTGATATAATTTGATTGTCTCTATCCCTCCAGGAGAAGGAGAACTCTAAGTCTCCAATGTCCACTAAATTGACGTCCAGACTGGCAGAACAGGTGAGAGTGACATCTCCCTTTCCACTTGCCACAAAGAAACCAGATAGAACTGAGAGGGACACAGTTGGAGCAGAGACTGCAGCAAATACAAGACAATAGAAGTAAAGCTAGATCTGTGTGCTTTCCAATGAAGTTGCAATAGTGATGTTGCAATAAATTATAACTGAAATATGGGCAAAACTACAAAGGTCATTTAAAAAAATCTTATAAATGCTTTGCTCCCCAACCATAGGTCTTCAACACTTGTCATACAACTATATAGCCATTATCAGTTTAAAAAATGTTTATTTCATCCTAATTTCATTTTTTGCAGTCAGGTGACTGCATAAACTGGACTATATCTAATCAGAAAATGACTGGATTGGAAAACTGATAATGGAAAATACAGAGCAATGCAAGAGCTTTCAGATTATTGAGTTAAGACTGCTGGATGTGATGTAAATGCATGAATATTACACTTGCATGGTAAATCAGTTTGAAAAGTACAACACTAAAACCACATGGATTTCCTAAAAAGCGTTAAAAAACCCTGTGGTTACGACTTTGGAGGTCCATAAATTCTGCACACATCATCTTTATGACCTTCTCAAATGATAGATCTCTCTGTGTGCTCCCTTTTGGTACTAAATACTGTTGCATAGGTACAACGATACCCAAGGTACAGGTAGTCAAAATGGGCCTCAAAACTAGCCTACCCAAGTTTTTGGCTAGTTCGAACTCCTAATTGGAAAATGCAAGACAGTTGAAATTAGTACCAGTAGCTAGAGGAAGCTCAACTCTTACAATGAGCGTTATCATTTAGGCACTAAAACGTGATCATGAAATTAGTACCAGTAGCTAGAGGAAGCTCAACTCTATACAATGAGCGTTATCATTTACGTGATCATGTGGTCAAGCGCATGGGTGGAAAATAATTTTTTTAAATTAAATTTCACCCCTGTGCTTGACACTTCTTACGTTTCGAGCTTCCTTTAGCCACTGATAATAATTTCAACTGTCCAATTGGAAGTTGAAATGGCATGCAGGTTTTGAGGTCCCCAACTTTGACTGCCTGTACCTTGGGTATGGTCATATCTATGCAATCATTTTAGTACTAAAAGAGAGCACACAGAGACATCTATCTTGTGTGGTATATATAGAGTGAAATATGCAGAATTTATGGAGTTCCAAAGTCATAACCACAGGGTTTTTTTACACTTTGGTGTTTTCCCCTCTTATTCATTTCCCTATGGGTGGCTAAAAAGTATCATAATTCAAGAATGGTTAACAATCATGAGTTGAAACTTGAAATGCAGTTAGTATAATAGTGAAGGTATAGAATGGTGAAGGAAATTGAGGGGGGAAAAAGGTCTACTCCCCCCTCAAGACTACAATGAGCCTTTGGATCTTTATGCATCATCATCACCCTAAAAGGAGCTGTTGATTTTTCAAGTTAAGACAACTTTCCACGAGGGGCCTAGATACCCGTTCTTGTACTCATCCTAGTCTGGCTAGTTTTGTGGCCATTAGTTTTGTGGCCATTAATGGGGAGGTATTTAAGCAAAATACACAGTACCCTGTAATTATGGCCACAAATGATGGCTGGCCAAAACTAGAAAAATCTTTTTTTTAATGATTTCCTCATATTTATGCAGTATTTTATTCAACATATTATTTTAATTATTTTCAATGAATAATTCGAATACTCGCATGCTGCAGCCAAATTTAAAAAAAGAGCTGGAACTGTAATTCCTGCTGTGAAGTGTGCAAGCAAGGGTAGAATTAAACTTTGTCCTTTGTCATTGGTTACCCCCCCCCCCCCCCACCCCCAAAAAGTAGCTGAAAGGTACTACATATGAATGCTATATTGATATGCTGATGGAAATTATTACTTTGTACAGTAACATCCTCCCTGGCAGTCTCCTCAAGGGGGGCCTGCTGAGCTGGGGAGAGCAAGGTACCTCTACATACGTATACTCCACCAAATGACGTCTTCAAAGGATTAAACTTCAAGGCTGCCATAGCCATCCCATCACTTCTAGAAGATTCCTGCACAGCCTCACTGGGTATCTGATTACCAGCTGTCATCTCCCATGCTGCACTTGGCATGCCTGTGAGGCCATCAATGAGCTCTGAGACTACACAGGTTAGGTTGTACTCTGATCCTGCCACTAGACCTCCTGACCTACTGATGGTGACAGAAATAGCTGGAGACGGTACTGTAAGATACAAGAGAAAAGTTGACATAACAAACGTGACTGTATAAGTGTGAATCCTGTGAGTGGGTAAGTAAGTTTTGGAATGTGAGTGAGAATATCAGAGCGAATGTTGTCATAGATATGGGTATGTGAGTAAGTGAATTTTGTGGATGTGTATCAGTGAGTGAGTGTTTTGGGTGTTAGTGTTTGAATGTTATGAATGTATAAGAGTGAGTTAAAGTATTGCAGAAATATGAGTAAGTATTATGAGTGATTACCAAGTACATGCTGTGGTTGTGAGTACCTAAGTGTTGCGTTGTGTGTGACTATTGTGAACGTTGATCGTTTGTGAAATGTTATGGATGTGCGAGAGTGTTTGTGAACAGGTCATGCATGTATAAGAGTGAGTGAGGAGACACATACTTGTAACTGTAACTGGCAGCGTCTGGTTAGAGGTTGTTTCATTAAGCATTCCCTCATCTCTAGTCACAGAGCAAGTGAAGCTTGAAGTGTGAACAGAGAGGCTGTCATTCACAGGCATCAGCACGAGCTGCAGTTGCTGTACTGATGTACCACTAGCCAACACCACATCATCCCTGGACACCCACTGCATGTGGCCTGCCACACCAGTGTCACTAGAACATGTCAGCACTGTATTCTCGCCCACGGTGAAGGGTAAGGGGTCATGGGTGATTGTCACACCTGCAGGGAAGTAGATTTGTTATAAGTAAGCTGTAAAAGTAACATAATTTGAGATATTATGCCACTGCATAAACATTGCCATTGTGAATCATAGCATTAGCTTAAAAGCTTAACAGGTGGAACTTTGGAGTGTATTGACAAGTTCTCTATCAAACTAGAAGCCAGGTAATATAACACTGAGAAGGGAGGAACCAGCACCAAATAGCCACCGAAAGAAATGAAAAACAATCTGGCATGACTATCTCTGCCTGAAACTTCTCGAGAAAGCGAATGCACCTACTGTAGTAGTCTTGTTCATAAAGCTGCAGAAAATTCTCCTCCACATCGTTTGATCTGCTCCTGCTTTATAATCTACACTGAGAAGCTTCGAATAGAAATTACAATTGGACCCAACTGGCAGATGGAAACATAATGGAATGAGTGGGCTGTGTTTGATACAAGGATCCACCAGTTCATCCCTGTTATCAAAAATGCCTCCCAGCAACCATCTTAACTATAAATCACTACTTATCCTCATTGACTGTGATCTGGATGGATAAAAAAAACAGCATCCTTCCTATGCACAATCGACATCAGTAGTAGTGATACCTGTCAATGTGGCACCATCCAGGATATCAACCACATCATCATTGACGAGCCTATCCTGAAGTTACCTCATAGTGGACCAATGGCCTGGTTGTTCTCAATGACAACATCTGCAATTATCTAGAAGAGATCGAGGTGTGTCTCTCTGATTATTAGTTTTCATAGATAATTCCATACTGTAAAATGTGGTTGCTAAGCTGGTATCTACATTAACCACCTGTTTACTTTACTTTGGTATATTCACTAGTAATTAATACTCGGCATTGAGTGGCGAGAGAAGAAGCTAGAGCATGTTGATGAACCTAGTAACTATGTCCATCGTCCTTTCCTGTCATTATTAATCATAGTGGACCAATGGCCTGGTTGTTCTCAATGACAACATCTGCAATTATCTAGAAGAGATCGAGGTGTGTCTCTCTGATTATTAGTTTTCATAGATAATTCCATACTGTAAAATCTGGTTGCTAAGCTGGTATCTACATTAACCACCTGTTTACTTTACTTTGGTATATTCACTAGTAATTAATACTCGGCATTGAGTGGCGAGAGAAGAAGCTAGAGCATGTTGATGAACCTAGTAACTATGTCCATCGTCCTTTCCTGTCATTATTAACCATACAGCCAGAAAAATCCAGAATGTCAGGAGGATGGTAGTGAAGATGGTGAAATTTACTGCCTAAAGCAGGGAGAAGTGGCAGCTGAAGCCACACAAAAAATTTCTGAGCTCACTTCCAAGCTTGAAAGTCGAGAGTCAGGATTTCAGCATCGGACATCAATGATGATGATGAAGAACTGGAAGCGAACTGGAAGCTAAAGAAATACTAGTTGAGGACTAAGAACTAGCAACTGGTTATCAATTTTGTTCAGGCCCTATTTTTTTCTCACTACTTTTTTCAATTTTTGGGCTAACTTTTGTTGGCTCGAGCTCAACAACAACTGGGAGGAGTCATTGTGAGAGGCTAAACATTGCATAGTCGAGGCTAGCCTATGTTTGCGATTAGTTGTGTATGCCTTTGAATTGTATTCATCCTCATTCAGTGTTTGCTCTGTTAGAATGCCTGAAATGATTTTTACCCACAGTAACCATCTGAGGAAATATGGTACACCCTTCATCACCATAGCCAATTAGCTTGATAATGCATGGTGGGAAATTAATTGTTATGCAAAAGCAATAAACAGTTTAAATTAAAATCTTGCTTTGACATGCACACATCCAGCACATCCATCTCAATGTCTGGATAAGGGGTGCACTAGCATTTTGTGGAGTGCTGCCTACTTGACATCAGTGGCTACAGATGAATGCAAGGCTTTGTGTGGTGAATGTGGTGAACCAAAGTGCAATAAAAAATAATTTGAAATCCCAGAATTTTTAGCTGTAAGTATTGTCCTACTCCAAGCATAGCTGTAGGCCTAACACCTGATCTGTAAATTATTAATGTCATCCGTAATTTGGGGAAGTAACTAAGCATAGTATATTCCTCACAGTTTCCTAACTGGTACAAGGTTGGGAAGATTACATACCCACATATTCACAGAAACCCTTATTTCCCCGTTATGGGGCTAAACTGGTGATGACGATCATTGACGATCATTTCCAGTTTAGCAACTTGTCCGTAGCTAGAGCCTGTTGACGAATCAAGTGAACTTCACCATCCATTCTTGTCAGCTATAAAAAACATGGACAGATGGAGTATAGAAGCTTTACCTGAGTCTAGGAAAGTTTGTGATCACGGATGATGTCAAGTGCTAGCAATGAAGGTAAGAAATAAGCAACTATATTGTCATTGACACAATATTTGAATGTACAGCTAACTAGCCTGTCTTGCTAGATAGAGCTAAGGCATGGTAGTAAGGGAATTCATAAACTGTCTCAGAGACTTGGCTAAAAATAGTCAAATCTGCTGGCTTGAGTTGGATCTTATTTATGCTGTCTGTGGGTTTGGTGGAGTTGATAGTTCGCCAAATAAATCTGAAAGTATGGTCAAAAATTGTAGCTAGATATATGTCCTATAGATTCCACATTGCATCAGCATTATCCTTATCCATGGCAAGCTATTATCCAGCTACAACATGAGTTCTCTCTTGTGTCCAAGCCCTCATGGATGTGCCACCCCTCTATTCTCTCAAGTGTTAAACATTAGGACTATAAAAGGTACAAAAATTAACATGTTTATTCCTGATGAAAGCTAAAGCATCTAGTCAAAATGAGAGTAAATTTCAGGTTGATTAATGAGAAGGTCATTGCAAACATGTTTGTTAACATTCTCTCTTCTCTCTCACACACACACAGAGAGACACACAAACACACAATTCTCCTCTACTATTAGTGCATGATGCACATCATCATTCCCAGTATGATAAAGCATTCATAGCAAACTACTGGGTCAGCACAGAGACCTGCTTGATATTTTGGAAAGGATTCTTCTTGAAATGTCATTTTACAACAATCAAAAATCATTTTTATAAGTACATATTTCTGTTCAGATTTCAGATAACCGTTTTCGGATATCAGTAAGAGGCATATTCATAACTGGTCTGAAAACAGTCACTTAGACAAATGCAGATGTGCTGCTGCATATGAATCTCAGAATTAAAGATGCCCATGGGTAGTGTGTTATGACGGATGTTCGACCATAACTGGAACCAAGAATGGGGTTGCCACAAATCAAGAAACAGAATGAAAAATGTCTGCTGACACACTGCTACTGTCACTCAATTAACCTTGCTGTCTGGGATACAATAAAAATATTCCCCTGCTGAAAGATTGCTTAAGAAATCACTAAATAAATTCAAAAAGAGTCCAGAAAGAGAGGTAGAATTCTGCAGAAAACAAGCCGAAATATTGGGACAAATGGAACGTGATATCCATGTATATGATTCTGAAAATCCTATGTCCAACACGCTGGATTGTCTGAGCTGCAGTAACTCAGATATGAAGGAAGGAATATTGGAGTGCATGCTAAAATGCAAACTTTTATTTTTTTCTTGGACTTCACCTTACCATTGTAGTATTTCTACATTAGCCTTCAGAGGGCCGAGCTATGTGCAGTTGATGTTCAAGAGAATGCAAGGCTTTCTGTTACTGTTCTTCGAGGAATATGATCAGACAGGCATGCAAGCCTCCATTGGACCAAGGTGACTCAAGCTGCTGTGAAATTGGAGTTACAAGCACGTTCACTTCATGTTGGCGTAAGCTGCCATCAAGGTATTTTGAGGGGAATGCTCAACCTGAGAACCATTCCAATGTAGAGGACTTTTACCACTGGATTTACTTTGAAACTGTGGACACTGTGGCTAGCTGCATGTAGAACATTAAATTACACCGTGTTTTCAACCTGTGAGCAGGTTCTTGTGAAAAGAGCATTGGCCCATTGGGGGAACTTGTCTCACAAAATGTTGACCAACTATGTGAGTTCTACACCCAGTTTAACCCTAACATCCATTATCTATAATGCAAAGTCCTATCACAGTTTCAGTCAAGGCGAGGGGGAGATAGATTGCATAATGTCGTAGATTTCCTTAAAAAAACAAAAAGATCTGGTCCCTCATACCTGAGGTCATATCCTTGGCAGGTTATGCCAGCAACAAATGCCAGCTCTGAAAGTGCCTTCAATGCACTGAGAAGGGTGAAGTCTTAGCTACTTCCATACAACTATGTCGAACAACTAACTCAACATCTTATGATATGCACAGTGCCGCATAAGGAGATGGTAAAGGAACTAAGCCTCTTGAAAGCAAGTTACCAATGATTTTGTGGATAGAGTAGAAAGGTGCTCATCCATCTTCGGCCACTTCCACATAGCAGTAATAGATTTGGAATGCCTCTCTACTCTAGGTCTCTCTGACTCTCTCTCGTTAAAACTATTTAGGTCGAATTTGAGACCCTATTTTTCAAAAATTACCAGGGGAGTACCCCAACCCCCAGTATAGAGTGACCAGCCTTTTGGCCTCCCAACTTTCAGATGAAAATTATACCCCTGCAAATTATACTGTGGCATAGCTATCAGCTATAGTTTCACACCACACTGTGCTGGTTTCACACTAGACTGAATAAGGATTAAACATTTAATGGAAGAGGGAGAGCTCATTCTTTATCAATACACATACAATACTAACATTTAAACATATAAACACACCATTTAGAGCCAGAGTCCTACTAGCAGTCCCACTACTTCCATCTCTGACCACACAAGTGAATCTTCCCACAAAGTTAGCTGCACTCCCACTAGAGAGGAGGTGCTGGTAAGTAGCAGTCACTCTGTCAG
Organism: Cladorhizidae sp. MBARI D1340-BT2; assembly: GCA_028752905.1. NCBI lineage: Eukaryota > Metazoa > Porifera > Demospongiae > Poecilosclerida > Cladorhizidae > Cladorhizidae sp. MBARI D1340-BT2. Next base: position 54,356,906 of record JAQNBH010000011.1, read on the forward strand.
AGATATTCTGTGTCTGTGAGAATTGTGAACTGTCAAGTCTAATATCTGATCCATCCTTAATCCATGTGACTGTGTCTATGGGTCTTCCACTAGAAGTGCATGTTAGAACAAGTGCCAAGCGGTCGTAAGCAAAGTCAGTGATCGACAGAGAACCTGTGCAGGGGATGAGATGCACATGCTTACAGAGCTAGAGCTGTCAAGTAAAGTGCATGCCACATAATGGCTGGTACCTGGAACCTGTCCAGCATAGATGTAGATGTAGACAGATCTGCCCTCACCACTAGCATCAGGGACTACACAGGTGAACACTCCAGTGGGCCCAATAGCACTGCCCATACGGTGAAGGAGAACTGCGCTGGGACCTCTGGTTCTAGTTATACTAACCGTAGATCCAGGAGCATCACCAGGAACTGGAGATCCATCTGGCAGCTTCCAGAGACCCAGGGAACCCATCCCACCAGTGTCACTACTCCTACAGCATTCAGTTAGGTTGGTGAGGCAGATCAGGGCATTATTGCCAGCCCCTATGGCAGTCAGGGCCACTGCACTGTTGTTAAGATATGTAGTCCCCTTCAATAAGAAACCAAGAGCTGTGGAGACATGATACATGACATTATTATAAGTGACTGATGTCAAGCTACAACCTCACCTGTTGGCACTGCAGTCTCTGCATCCACTGTTGCTATCATAGTCCCCACAAGTGTATTAGAGAAAGTAGAGTGGTCTGCTCTAATATATATAGTGTAATTAGTCCTTGGGATGAGGCCAGTGATAGTGTATACATTGTTGGTTTTGATATCCAATATAAATACACCAGTTATATCACTGGGGTCAGAGCTAGGGCCATATTGGATAGCATATCTTGTAATCTCAACATTCCTGTCTCTGCATATAACACGTCCCCAGGTGAAGGTGACAGTAGTGGAGGTGGCAGCAGTGGCCATAAGAGATGCAACAATACCAGAGGGTGCTGCAGAGTGTATATGTGTGTGTGTGTGGGTTTGTATGTGTGTCAATATCCCACCTCTTACTAGTGTGGTAGTTCATTACAACGCAACTCAATACTCATCAGTGTCTATTCTAGTGGACATCAATACCCCACCTGCACTGTGGTGGTTCATTACAATGCAACTGAATAATCATCATGTATATTCTAGTGGACATCAATATCCCACCTGCTACTAGTGTGGTGGCAGAGGTCCTAGCTGGCACTACACTACTTCCTGCCTCATTCACAGCTGTGATGCTGATGTCAAAGTCACTGTCCTCCTGTACATCAGAGAGAGTGTATGTTCTGCTGGAGCCATCCATTTCAGTGAGTGTATCCCCACCAAGTACACTACCCTCACAGCCTCGAGTAACATAGGAATAAGATATGGTATAGGAGTCCACAACATCTCCAGCACGCTGACTCCAGGCAAGGTTGATGGAGGTGGCCTGGGAGGTCACCATGGTGATGGTGGGGGTGGAGGGAGGATTCACTAAAAAACAAGATAGTAATACAACTTCACACACACAGCCATAAATCAAGTAGTGTATATACTTGCGACCCAATGATGCATAAATCAAGTAGTGTATATACTTGCGACCCAATGTTGCATAAATCAAGTAGTGTATATACTTGCGACCCAATGATGCATAAATCAAGTAGTGTATATACTTGCGACCCAATGTTACATAAATCAAGTAGTGTATATACTTGCGACCCAATGTTACATAAATCAAGTAGTGTATGTACTTGCGACCCAATGTTACATAAATCAAGTAGTGTATGTACTTGCGACTCAATGTTACATAAATCAAGTAGTATATATACATGCGACCCAATGATGCATAAATCTATACTTGCGACCCAATGTTAAATAAATCAAGTAGTTTATATACTTGCGACCCAGTGTTACATAAATCAAGTAGTGTATATACTTGCGACCCAATGTTACATAAATCAAGTAGTGTATATACTTGCGACCCAATGTTACATAAATCAAGTAATGTATATACTTGCGACCCAGTGTTACATAAATCAAGTAGTGTATATACTTGCGACCCAGTGTTACATAAATCAAGTAATGTATATACTTGCGACCCAGTGTCAAGTAGTATATATACTTGCGACCCAATGTCAAGTAATGTATATACTTGCGACCCAGTGTCAAGTAGTGTATATACTTGCGACCCAATGTTACATAAATCAAGTAGTATATATACTTGCGACCCAGTTACATAAATCAAGTAATGTATATACTTGCGACCCAGTGTTACATAAATCAAGTAGTGTATATACTTGAGACCCAATGTTACATAAATCAAGTAGTGTATGTACTTGCGACCCAATGTTACATAAATCAAGTAGTGTACATATATACTTGCAACCCAATGTTACATAAATCAAGTAGTGTATATACTTGCAACCCAATGTTACATAAATCAAGTAGTGTATATACTTGCAACCCAATGTTACATAAATCAAGTAGTGTATATACTTGCAACCCAATGTTACATAAATCAAGTAGTGTATATACTTGCGACCGAATGTTACATAAATCAAGTAGTGTATGTACTTGTGACCCAATATTACATAAATCCATAAATCAAGTGGTGTATATACATGCAACCCAATGTTACATAAATCAAGTAGTGTATATACTTGCGACTGATTGGAATAGCCTTGGATTTGACACAGGTTTTATTTGTGTCATAGGGTTATCACAAGCTTGTGACTACATCCATAAAATGTCCCGAGTGTTTCACTTGTCTTCAAGTGGACAGGTCAACCACGCTAAAAGTTGGCAAGTCGGGCATGAGACAGTAGTTTTCCTTTTTTTTTTTTAAAGGCTATAATTATAACAATGGTGGTCTGTTGGCTTAAGTTGATAATATACAGCACAGTTGATATCTTCCCTATCCTCTCTAAACTCTTTGTACACAAATTAGCTCTTTTTTTGTGATTTGCCCTTCTCAACAATCTGTAGGTGTCACAGTCCACCATCTTTGCAAGTTATGAATGATAATCATCTTGTGCCAAAATGACAGTTTGTTTGTGGGTAGCAACAATTTGCATATTTTTCAATTCCTTAAAATGCTTTCCTCTGCTTCTCACTCAAAGTTATTGTTTGGCAGCCTAGATCTTCTTAGAATGCCACACATAGCTACTGATACATAGTCATTTGCTTTGCTCTCGTTTAGTTTTGGCACCAACTTCCAGTGCAATAATTGTGTCCATTATGGGCGCAGCTTCAAACTCTACTTGATCAGGTGTGAGTTACAATAACATCAAAATTCAAGCTAGTCGGCAATCAAATGCCACTTTCTTCCTTTAAATCTTCATCTGGGCTGTTTGTCATGGCTCTCTTTCTAACTGCCTGCCTAACTGCTTTATCAAATCTCTCACGGTTACTTTGTCTTGAAATGTAACCCACATAACCCAGATGGTGCCCAATCTGGAAAGCTGGACAAGAAATGATTTGAGCAAACTACCATTGCTCTGGCACCAAGCCTTTCCTATTGATCTTGGATAACCACTCGGTTTACCATCACTCAACTTAAAGTCCCTGGAGAGTAATCATAACAGGGTAAAAACAAAAACTATTGGAATCACTGGTAGAAATAAGAACAGGAGCCTTTACTAAAAATTAAAAAGACTAAAAAAATTTTAAAAGAAATATAAAATTGTTTCCTTGAAAACATTATATAAGCTTGCCTACACTAGCACATTGAAAATTACAACTCACATATATACTTACTCACATATATACTTACTGGGATAGCTTCTCAGACTTTCCTCACTTGTAGACCTTGGATTGATAACTAAGAATGAGCTACTTTAACTCTTCTCCCGTGAGTTTATTTGGAAAAAAATAAAAAATTGACCATTAAGTACAAATAAATTGATATTAAATCAGAGGTTAACAATAGTCCCTAGCAACCATATACCACAAGATAGCTCTACTGTTGGACATTATTGTGGTCAATTCATATTGCTAGGTAACCAAACCACACATGTATGAATATCATTATAATGTTTAATAATAAAATTAAAAAATTAAAATTGTATATTATTGTATTGTTATCCTTTTTTCAGCCAACTTTAGGAACAACTGAGATATGCTGTGGTATGACAAGACGTTTGCCTGACTAACAGAGAGGACATAATTTCTACTGTATAGAATTCCCACCAATATTATTGATACAATTCCCATAACCAATAATATTGATACAATGTACACAGAATCAAAGAGAAATTATACAATACAATACTCTGTAATGACATACTCATAGTCTGATATACAAGTGTCCTCGTGCAGTAAGACTAGCACTGGATGAAGGTAAGGGGGAGAGTTGAACATTCCTACTTCTGAGAAAAGTACGTCCTCGTGTAGGTCTACAAGACGAGCGTCCTCGTGCAGTATGGATGAAGAGAGTGGGGTAGGTGTGTTTGCATCACTATCTTTAGCAGAACTCATTTGAACATGGGGAAGCTGTGCCATGGTATTATCTCCGTCGTGGTCCATCACTTGCTCCATCAAACCTGAACATGATAGAGTTGTTATTCGTCAACTTATTAGACAAGTCAAGGAATGAAGTACAGCTAGAACTATAAAGGAAAGTAGGCTATTACACAGGTGTAGCTAACACCATGATTTAGCTAGCTCCTCAGACTATCAGGCTATATATATAGCTAGCAAAGTACATTGACTTACCAGGAGGACTGCCAGGATCAATGCCTTCGCCTCCAACAGCCATAGCTTCGTCCATACTGCCATGGTTTCGATTGGAAAAGTCTCTGCCGAGTAGCTCTACTTGGTCATTGGAAAAGTCTCTGCCGAGTAGCTCTACTTGGTCACGATCCAAACTGCACTGTACACGGTAGGCTTCACTCTCCCCTTCCTCAGATTCATTGTCAGATAACCCGAAGTCGTCGTAGTTGTCGTCCAGGACCGCTGTGAGCACCTCATCAAAAGATAGCCTTTCGACCATTTTAAATTCTAGGGCAGAATTGACCCCTTGAACTTTATGGGCGGGATTTCCCTAGTTACCATGGCGCTATTGCCGTATAATTTTGAATGTAGCTGCAGTTAGAATAGCGCAATTTTATGATATTTTGGTTTTGCAAAACAACCCAACGATTGATTTTTTATGATTTGTCAAAAGCAATTACGCCATATGGCGCTTACACCGGGAAAAGAGTTAAGGGCAGGTGACCAGCATTTTACAAATTATTTTGTTTTCTTGAAAATGGCTTCAGTGTTTGTGTTAATTATCTAGATTGCAGCTAAAGAGTTCATGATTATTGTGGTTGCATATATGGGTGTGGTCATGGGATGGCTTAGAATAGGTCAAATTTATGAACATATTATGTATAACATTTTAAATGCAAGATATCGTAAACTCTGGTTATTAATCTTCTCAGTGTTTAGCTCACAAAAGCTGTTTTAAGGTATTTTCTCATTGTTTTTGTACAGCTCATTGTTGCTTGTTAGACATCCTCATGGAATTTCTCATTGGTTTTGATATCATTGAAAAGGGGTTGGTTATGTCTACTTCATCATTAAGCAACATATTTCACAAAACATCAAAGCAAGAACTTTCCTTGGCATCAGCTTCTGTTGCTTTTGACTTCACCCACTACATTCTTCCTGACTATGCCTACAACTTGAACTACCCTGCATTTGATGATGGTGGAGTCAAGGTCACAGCTGTGAACCACCACCTGAATCCATGTCTTCTAACAAAAATAATACTGTTACCTGGATATGTATTCAGGCTGCAGCTAGGAAGGAGTCAGGGGCCTGGATTCATGCCCTACTCATGTCATTTTAGTCCTCCAAACGGATGATGATGTGATCAGTGTGGCTGCTGGTTTGCAGTTGAGTGTTCCTCTCTGTCGTCCCTAAGATTGTCTGCAGTGTGGATCCCTAGAACAGTTTGGCACTCATGGCTTCAGATGTCTGAAGAGTCAAGATTGTTTATTGAGTCATGCAGCTATCAATGATATCATCGTTAGATCTCACATCTCAATTAACATTCTCTGTCACCTGGAGCCTCAGGCTCTGATGGCAAGCGACCTGGTGGGGCTGCCATCATTCCCTAAGAATGGCCATATTGTCCGTGGGAAGCCACTTGTGTAGAGTCCTTTGCATCTTCTGATGCCACCTTTATATTTGAAGGTCCAGGTGTAGTGGTCAACAGAGCTAAGTCCTTGAGAAGGAAGGTATGCAACTATATACCCAGGTTTTGTTCCTAATGGGATAGAAACTACTGGAGTGTTTGGAGCTGAGGCATTTTTGTTTCTTTGAGAGTTGGTAACCCTTCTCAAATCCGAGTGTGATGAACCATGTTCCAATCATTTTCTCCTTCAGAGAATTTCTATTGCCATCCAGCATGGGAACCCTGCGGCTGTGCAGGGTTTTAGTTGGTCCTCTAATGATGAGTAGTTCTCTTTATTGTTATATATACATAATTGGGTGTATTAAACGTACGTATTAGTTTTGTTATTTATTATTTCAACAAACTCTTATTTGACATAATAAAATTACAATGACCTTCTCAATAATCAACTTAATCTCTCGACATTTCAACTAGATGATCTAGCCCTCATCAGGAATAATGAGATGCTAAGACTCACATGAGCTTGTTAATTCAAGTTGACTATTGAGGTCATTGTAAAATTATTGTCTTGTTATGGTTATTGTCTTGTTATGGTTATTGTTGTAAAATACCAATTTTAAACAATCAGAGACTGCAAACCTCAGCAACTTCAAACAAAAAATTTTAACAATCATTCTGAACAAAACTATATTGGATTCACTCGTCAACAAAGAAAGTAGCTCCAGCAGGTCAGTTGTGCTAGAAAAACACTTCAATTGCATTAAAATGAGATCTAAAGTGGCTCTTTGTTGCCATGTTGCATAATTTGTGAACACTTGTTGCCAATGCAAAATAGGTATGCGAAGGTATATTCAAAAGAACTATGATACCAACTGCCATGCCATTTCTGCAATGGCAACATGTATCACCATAAAAATTTAATGGATTGATTCCATAAAATGTCATGGAAATTCATCCATAAGTTTTTGTGTAACCTTGTTAACAGACAGACAAGTAGACAGACAGAGAGAGAGACAGACAGACAGAGAGACAGACAGAGAGACAGACAGAGAGACAGACAGACAGAGAGACAGACAGACAGACAGACCATGGTAAACATAACCTCATTAGTGGAGGTAATATATAAAAAGACTTGGCAAGCATTTTAATGCCATGACGATCACTGAAGCCTTTTATCACAACTGCATAACTACCATTATAACTATTATGATTTGCCTACTTCATGGAAAAGTGGTGCATGGTTCCAAACCAGGACCGAAATCACAAATAGAGGTAGCAGAATTGTCAGTTAAAGCTGGATATGGAAAGACTCGAAAGCAGATCAAAGTAGTTGCTGAGGCCATTGTTCGTGATAAAGGAGCATTGTTCAGATAAAGGAATAGTGATTGTTAAAAAAAATATCAGAGGGATGATTCGTGGGGAGGCAGCCACAATTATCGCTAAGGAAAGGTGATACTACTTCTTTTATTAGATTACGTTGTCTCAATAAAAAGACTACAGATGAATATTTTGCTTTGGTTAGAGTGTGCTCAACAAACAAATGTCTCCAATCAGTTTTCAATGTGGATGAAACTGGCATGCCACTTAAGCTCCAAAGATCATAAGAAAGTGAGACACAGCATCAGGGGTAAAAGCAGTGCACATGATTGGAGTGGTGGAGTGTGCATGTAACAGATGGCTACTGAAATTTATCAATGACATTGTTCTTGAAAAGAAGATATTTTTCCCACACCGTGTTGTGTAAATTCACATATTCAATACCACATATTCATTAAAGAGGTGCCACTTGCTCTTCTTATTTTTATTTTCTGAGTGATTGTTGCTCAGTTCTGCAAATAATTATCACGTGCAGTACAATCAATTGCCAATATTACCTACGCTATACCAATAATAGATATTTTGGTCCGCATGCTCTTAGCTTTGCCATCCCAGCAGAAATTGAACTAGAGTTCGATTTTCAGTATGATACCAAGAATTGCTTCCTGTAGTAAAATGCCGTAGTGTCCTGTGGTTATTGATATGATCATAATCAATAGCCAGTGAGAATGCAAATAGATTTTTTTCAATGGTTAGTGGTGAAAAAAGTGAATTGGTGCTCTAATAAGCATGTGCAAATCATGTGGATATAGTAAATCAATGGTGGGGCGAAGTAGGCGAAGTACGAAAATCAATTTCTGAAGTGTATACAGTAGCTCACCAACTACGGTAGAGATATTCATTGATAAAGGTGCAGAAGTGTTTACCTATTCTTGGTGTTAACATGGGATGACATTAGTTCATAGTGAATTTGGCTACTCATAATGTAGCTACTCATAATGTAGAGGGGGGTGGCAATTGTAGCTACTCGGCTTCGTCTCATTAATTATTTTCTGCCCACCCCCTCCCCCCCCCCCCCCACCCCACCCCCACACACACACACAACATTACCCTTTATACCAAAGTTCACTAAGTTTTATATATACATGAATTGGAATGTGAAGGATGTTCTATAGAATAGAATAATCAAAGTTTTCATAGACGTCGCTGCAGGATCAAGCAAGTACACATGCCAATAATCGACATTATTATACAAGTGCTGTGAATATTTTGCAACATGAGCATGTGTTTTTTCCTTGCTTTTTTAAACCCTTCTTTCTCATGTTCACTTACCCTCCCCTATTTAACACTGAATAATAGGTAGAAAATACTAACTACTGGAATAGATTTCTAGTTATTACCAGTCCTTTGAGTATTGTGATAATGCTTACTTAACTGTCCTTGTGCACAAGTCAATCGTAGCAGCAGAATTATAAAAAAACACTTCATCTTCTAGTGTTCCTTGAGAGAGAGGGAGGGAGGGAGAGGGAGATTTGCAGTGAAGCGCCCACGATAATAATGTAGCAACCGTTACCACATAAGATAGCGACTATCAAGTCGTCGTTCACTCCCGGAACAGCACGAAGTATCCCATTAGAACGGCGATGTTTATTTTCTTCTTCTCTTTCAAGCAGTCGTCAAGGTTTCAGTTCTTCTTGCGCGGGAAAATAAGCACGTGTGCTATCTACTGGGCATGTGCAAGACACCAGATCCTATCATCCTACTTACCTCCACCTTCACTACCAAGAGTTAGAGCTAGACTTGCGCATCGCACTTTTACCAGTTACAGGTCTGTGGAGTAGCTCACATGCTTTTGTGAGATTCACGAGGAATGTTGGTGAAGCTAATCACGTGTAACAAGCGACATCTTAACTGCCTTCATTGTAGCCATTGATACCTCTTCACAATTGCCAACGAGTGAGACAGGCATTGGGGAGGTCATTATTGCCAGAGACATTCTTGGGTTTTTTAAGCTGGCCAACTGAAGGCTACTGCTGGTCCTCTTCAGATTTGTGCTGGCCAAGAAAGTGTCAGTGAGGTTGCCATTCATGTGATTTATTGGGGCTTTGCCTAGAGACCAAAGATCAAAGCCACAAATGTAATTCAATCAACCCGGAATCTGCACTGCGCACAACACCAGCATCACCTGGAGTCAGCACTACACAACACCAGCATCACCTGGAGTCTACACTGCACAACACCAGCATCACCTGGAGTCAGCACTGCACAACACCAGCATCATCTGGTGTCTGCACTACACAACACCAGCATCACCTGGAGTCAGCACTACACAACACCAGCATCACCTGGAGTCAGCACTACACAACACCAGCATCACCTGGAGTCAGCACTACACAACACCATCACCTGGAGTCAGCACTACACAACACCAGCATCACCTGGAGTCAGCACTGCACAACACCAGCATCACCTGGAGTCAGCACTGCACAACACCAGCATCACCTGGAGTCTACACTACACAACACTAGCATCACCTGGAGTCAGCACTGCACAACACCAGCATCACCTGGAGTCTACACTACACAACACCAGCATCACCTGGAGTCAGCACTACACAACACCAGCATCACCTGGAGTCTGCACTACACAACACCAGCATCACCTGGAGTCAGCACTGCACAACACTAGCATCACCTGGAGTCAGCACTGCACAACACCAGCATCACCTGGGGTCTACACTACACAACACCAGCATCACCTGGAGTCAGCACTACACAACACCAGCATCACCTGGAGTCTGCACTACACAACACCAGCATCACCTGGAGTCAGCACTACACAACACCAGCATCACCTGGAGTCTACACTACACAACACCAGCATCACCTGGAGTCTACACTACACAACACCAGCATCACCTGGAGTCAGCACTGCACAACACCAGCATCACCTGGAGTCTACACTACACAACACAAGCATCACCTGGAGTCTACACTGCACAACACCAGCATCACCTGGAGTCAGCACTACACAACACCAGCATCACCTGGAGTCAGCACTGCACAACACCAGCATCACCTGGAGTCAGCACTGCACAACACGAGTATCACCTGGAGTCTACACTACACAACACCAGCATCACCTGGAGTCAGCACTGCACAACACCAGCATCACCTGGAGTCAGCACTGCACAACACTAGCATCACCTGGAGTCTACACTGCACAACACTAGCATCACCTGGAGTCAGCACTACAAAACACCAGCATCACCTGGAGTCTACACTACACAACACCAGCATCACCTGGAGTCTACACTGCACAACACCAGCATCACCTGGAGTCTACACTACACAACACCAGCATCACCTGGAGTCAGCACTGCACAACACGAGTATCACCTGGAGTCTACACTACACAACACCAGCATCACCTGGAGTCAGCACTGCACAACATCAGCATCACCTGGAGTCTACACTACACAACACCAGCATCACCTGGAGTCTAAACTACACAACACCAGCATCACCTGGAGTCAGCACTGCACAACACCAGCATCACCTGGAGTCTACACTACACAACACCAGCATCACCTGGAGTCAGCACTGCACAACACCAGCATCACCTGGAGTCAGCACTACACAACACCAGCATCACCTGGAGTCTACACTGCACAACACCAGCATCACCTGGAGTCTACACTACACAACACCAGCATCACCTGGAGTCAGCACTACACAACACCAGCATCACCTGGAGTCTACACTACACAACACCAGCATCACCTGGAGTCAGCACTACACAACACCAGCATCACCTGGAGTCAGCACTGCACAACACCAGCATCACCTGGAGTCAGCACTGCACAACACCAGCATCACCTGGAGTCAGCACTACACAACACCAGCATCACCTGGAGTCTACACTACACAACACCAGCATCACCTGGAGTCAGCACTACACAACACCAGCATCACCTGGAGTCAGCACTACACAACACCAGCATCACCTGGAGTCAGCACTACACAACACCAGCATCACCTGGAGTCAGCACTGCACAACACCAGCATCACCTGGAGTCTACACTGCACAACACCAGCATCACCTGGAGTCAGCACTGCACAACACCGGCATCACCTGGAGTCTACACTACACAACACCAGCATCACCTGGAGTCTACACTGCACAACACCAGCATCACCTGGAGTCTACACTGCACAACACCAGCATCACCTGGAGTCAGCACTGCACAATACCAGCATATCCTGGAGTCTACACTACACAACACCAGCATCACCTGGAGTCTACACTACACAACACCAGCATCACCTGGAATCAGCACTGCACAATACCAGCATATCCTGAAGTCAGCACTGCACAACACTAGCATCACCTGGAGTCAGCACTGCACAACACCAGCATCACCTGGAGTCTATACTACACAACACCAGCATCACCTGGAGTCTACACTGCACAACACCAGCATCACCTGGAGTCTACACTGCACAACACCAGCATCACCTGGAGTCTACACTACACAACACCAGCATCACCTGGAGTCAGCACTACACAACACCAGCATCACCTGGAGTCTACACTGCACAACACCAGCATCACCTGGAGTCAGCACTGCACAACACCAGCATCACCTAGAGTCAGCACTACACAACACCAGCATCACCTTGAGTCAGCACTACACAACACTAGCATCACCTGGAGTCAGCACTACACAACACCAGCATCACCTGGAGTCAGCACTACACAACACCAGCATCACCTGGAGTCAGCACTGCACAACACCAGCATCACCTGGAGTCTGCACTGCACAACACCAGCATCACCTGGAGTCTGCACTGCACAACACCAGCATCACCTGGAGTCTACATTACACAACACCAGAATCACCTGCAGTCTACACTACACAACACAAGCATCACCTGGAGTCAGCACTGCACAACACCAGCATCACTTGGAGTCTACACTACACAACACCAGCATCAACTGGAGTCAGCACTACACAACACCAGCATAACCTGGAGTCTACATTACACAACACCAGCATCACCTGGAGTCAGCACTACACAACACCAGCATCACCTGGAGTCTACACTGCACAACACCAGCATCACCTGGAGTCAGCACTGCACAACACCAGCATCACCTGGAGTCAGCACTACACAACACCAGCATCACCTTGAGTCAGCACTACACAACACTAGCATCACCTGGAGTCAGCACTACACAACACCAGCATCACCTGTAGTCAGCACTACACAACACCAGCATCACCTGGAGTCAGCACTGCACAACACCAGCATCACCTGGAGTCTGCACTGCACAACACCAGCATTACCTGGAGTCAGCACTGCACAACACCAGCATCACCTGGAGTCAGCACTACACAACACCAGCATCACCTGGATTCTGCACTGCACAACACCATCATCACCTGGAGTCTACATTACACAACACCAGCATCACCTGGAGTCTACACTACACAACACCAGCATCACCTGGAGTCAGCACTGCACAACACCAGCATCTCCTGGAGTCTACACTACACAACACCAGCATCACCTGGAGTCAGCACTACACAACACCAGCATCACCTGGAGTCTACATTACACAACACCAGCATCACCTGGAGTCAGCACTACACAACACCAGCATCACCTGAGTCTACACTGCACAACACCAGCATCACCTGGAGTCTACACTACACAACACCAGCATCACCTGGAGTCAGCACTACACAACACCAGCATCACCTGGAGTCTATACTACACAACACCAGCATCACCTGGAGTCTACACTGCACAACACCAGCATCACCTGGAGTCTACACTACACAACACCAGCATCACCTGGAGTCAGCACTGCACAACACCAGCATCACCTGGAGTCTACACTGCACAACACCAGCATCACCTGGAGTCAGCACTGCACAACACCAGCATCACCTGGAGTCAGCACTACACAACACCAGCATCACCTTGAGTCAGCACTACACAACACTAGCATCACCTGGAGTCAGCACTACACAACACCAGCATCACCTGGAGTCAGCACTACACAACACCAGCATCACCTGGAGTCAGCACTGCACAACACCAGCATCACCTGGAGTCAGCACTGCACAACACTAGCATCACCTGGAGTCAGCACTACACAACACCAGCATCACCTGGAGTCTACACTACACAACACCAGCATCACATGGAGTCAGCACTACACAACACCTGCATCACCTGGAGTCAGCACTACACAACACCAGCATCACCCGGATTCAGCACTACACAACACCAGCATCACCTGGGGTCAGCACTAAACAACACCAGCATCACCTGGAGTCAGCACTACACAACACCAGCATCACCTGGAGTCAGCACTACACAACACCAGCATCACCTGGAGTCAGCACTGCACAACACCAGCATCACATGGAGTCAGCACTACACAACACCAGCATCACCTGGAGTCAGCACTACACAACACCAGCATCACCCGGATTCAGCACTACACAACACCAGCATCACCTGGAGTCAGCACTACACAACACCAGCTTCACTTGGAGTTAGCACTACACAACACCAGCATCACCTGGAGTCAGCACTACACAACACCAGCATCACCTGGAGTCAGCACTGCACAACACTAGCATCACCTGGAGTCAGCACTGCACAACACCAGAATCACCTGGAGTCAGCACTGCACAACACCAGCATCACCTGGAGTCAGCACTACACAACACCACATCACCTGGAGTCTACACTGCACAACACCAGTATCACCTGGAGTCAGCACTACACAACACCAGCATCACCTGGAGTCAACACTGCACAACACTAGCATCACCTGGAGTCAGCACTGCACAACACCAGCATCACCTGGAGTCAGCACTACACAACACCAGCATCACCTGGAGTCAGCACTGTACAACACTAGCATCACCTGGAGTCAGCACTGCACAACACCAGCATCAACTGGAGTCAGCACTACACAACACCAGCATCACCTGGAGTCTGCACTACACAACACCAGCATCACCTGGAGTCCAAACTACACAACACCAGCATCACCTGGAGTCAGCACTACACAACACCAGCATCACCTGGAGTCAGCACTGCACCACACCAGCATCACCTGGAGTCAGCACTACACAACACCAGCATCACCTGGAGTCAGCACTACACAACACCAGCATCACCTGGAGTCTACACTACACAACACCAGCATCACCTGAAGTCAGCACTACACAACACCATCATCAACTGGAGTCAGCACTACACAACACCAGCATTACCTGGAGTCAGCACTGCACAACACCAGCATCACCTGGAGTCAGCACTACACAACACGAACATCACCTGGAGTCAGCACTACACAACACCAGCATCACCTGGAGTCTACACTACACAACACCAGCATCACCTGGAGTCAGCACTGCACAACACCAGCATCACCTGGAGTCTACACTACACAACACCAGCATCACCTGGAGTCAGCACTACACAACACCAGCATCACCTGGTGTCAGCACTACACAACACCAGCATCACCTGGAGTCAGCACTTCACAACACCAGATTCACCTGGAGTCAGCACTGCACAACACCATCATCACCTGGAGTCAGCACTGCACAACACCAGCATCACCTTGAGTCTACACTGTACAACACCAGCATCACCTGGAGTCTACACTACACAACACCAGCATCACCTGGAGTCAGCACTACACAATACCAGCATCACCTGGAGTCAGCACTACACAACAACAGCATCACCTGGTGTCAGCACTACACAACACTAGCATCACCTGGAGTCAGCACTACACAACACCAGCATCACCTGGAGTCTACACTGCACAACACCAGCATTACCTGGAGTCAGCACTACACAACACTAGCATCACCTGGAGTCAGCACTGCATAATACCAGCATCACCTGGAGTCAGCACTACACAACACCAGCATCACCTGGAGTCTGCACTACACAACACCAGCATCACCTGGAGTCCAAACTACACAACACCAGCATCACCTGGAGTCAGCACTACACAACACCAGCATCACCTGGAGTCAGCACTGCACCACACCAGCATCACCTGGAGTCAGCACTACACAACACCAGCATCACCTGGAGTCAGCACTACACAACACCAGCATCACCTGGAGTCTACACTACACAACACCAGCATCACCTGAAGTCAGCACTACACAACACCATCATCAACTGGAGTCAGCACTACACAACACCAGCATTACCTGGAGTCAGCACTGCACAACACCAGCATCACCTGGAGTCAGCACTACACAACACAAACATCACCTGGAGTCAGCACTACACAACACCAGCATCACCTGGAGTCTACACTACACAACACCAGCATCACCTGGAGTCAGCACTGCACAACACCAGCATCACCTGGAGTCTACACTACACAACACCAGCATCACCTGGAGTCAGCACTACACAACACCAGCATCACCTGGAGTCAGCACTACACAACACCAGCATCACCTGGAGTCAGCACTTCACAACACCAGATTCACCTGGAGTCAGCACTGCACAACACCATCATCACCTGGAGTCAGCACTGCACAACACCAGCATCACCTTGAGTCTACACTGTACAACACCAGCATCACCTGGAGTCTACACTACACAACACCAGCATCACCTGGAGTCAGCACTACACAATACCAGCATCACCTGGAGTCAGCACTACACAACAACAGCATCACCTGGTGTCAGCACTACACAACACTAGCATCACCTGGAGTCAGCACTACACAACACCAGCATCACCTGGAGTCTACACTGCACAACACCAGCATTACCTGGAGTCAGCACTACACAACACTAGCATCACCTGGAGTCAGCACTGCATAATACCAGCATCACCTGGAGTCAGCACTACACAACACCAGCATCACCTGGAGTCAGCACTGCATAACACCAGCATCACCTGGAGTCAGCACTACACAACACCAGCATCACCTGGAGTCTACACTGCACAACATCAGCATCACCTGGAGTCTACACTACACAACACCAGCATCACCTGGAGTCAGCACTACACAACACCAGCATCACCTGGAGTCTACACTACACAACACCAGCATCACCTTGAGTCAGCACTGCACAACACCAGCATCACCTGGAGTCAGCAATACACAACACCAGCATCACCTGGAGTCAGCACTACACAACACCAGCATCACCTGGAGTCAGCAATACACAACACCAGCATCACCTGGAGTCAGCACTGCACAACACTAGCATCACCTGGAGTCTACACTGCACAACACTAGCATCACCTGGAGTCAGCACTACAAAACACCAGCATCACCTGGAGTCTACACTACACAACACCAGCATCACCTGGAGTCTACACTGCACAACACCAGCATCACCTGGAGTCTACACTGCACAACAACAGCATCACCTGGAGTCAGCACTACACAACACCAGCATCACCTGGAGTCAGCACTGCACAACACCAGCATCACCTGTAGTCTACACTGCACAACAACAGCATCACCTGGAGTCAGCACTACACAACACCAGCATCACCTGGAGTCATCACTGCACAACACCAGCATCACCTGGAGTCAGCACTACACAACACCAGCATCACCTGGAGTCAGCACTACACAACACCAGCATCACCTGGAGTCAGCACTACACAACACCAGCATCACCTGGAGTCTACACTGCACAACACTAGCATCACCTGGAGTCTACACTACACAACACCAGCATCACCTGGAGTCAGCACTACACAACACCAGCATCACCTGGAGTCAGCACTACACAACACCAGCATCACCTGGAGTCAGCACTACACAACACCAGCATCACCTGGAGTCAGCACTACACAACACCAGCATCACCTGGAGTCAGCACTGCACAACACCAGTATCACCTGGAGTCTACACTACACAACACCAGCATCACCTGGAGTCAGCACTGCAGAACATCAGCATCAGCTGGATTCTACACTACACAACACCAGCATCACCTGGAGTCTACACTGCACAACACCAGCATCAGCTGGATTCTACACTACACTACACCAGCATCACCTGGAGTCTAAACTACACAACACCAGCATCACCTGGAGTCAGCACTACACAACACCAGCATCACCTGGAGTCAGCACTACACAACACCAGCATCAACTGGAGTCAGCACTATACAACACCAGCATCACCTGGAGTCTGCACTACACAACACCAGCATCACCTGGAGTCCACACTACACAACACCAGCATCACCTGGAGTCAGCACTACACAACACCAGCATCACCTGGAGTCAGCACTGCACCACACCAGCATCACCTGGAGTCAGCACTACACAACACCAGCATCACCTGGAGTCAGCACTACACAACACCAGCATCACCTGTAGTCTACAGTACACAACACCAGCATCACCTGAAGTCAGCACTACACAACACCAGCATCAACTGGAGTCAGCACTACACAACACCAGCATTACCTGGAGTCAGCACTGCACAACACCAGCATCACCTGGAGTCAGCACTACACAACACCAGCATCACCTGGAGTCAGCACTACACAACACCAGCATCACCTGGAGTCTACACTACACAACACCAGCATCACCTGGAGTCAGCACTGCACAACACCAGCATCACCTGGAGTCTACACTATACAACATCAGCATCACCTGGAGTTTACACTACACAACACCAGCATCACCTGGAGTCAGCACTACACAACACCAGCATCACCTGGAGTCAGCACTTTACAACGCCAGATTCACCTGGAGTCAGCACTGCACAACACCATCATCACCTGGAGTCAGCACTGCACAACACCAGCATCACCTGGAGTCAGCACTACACAACACCAGCATCACCTGGAGTCAGCACTTCACAACGCCAGATTCACCTGGAGTCTACACTGTACATCACCAGCATCACCTGGAGTCTACACTACACAACACCAGCATCACCTGGAGTCAGCACTACACAATACCAGCATCACCGGAGTCAGCACTACACAACAACAGCATCACCTGGAGTCAGCACTACACAACACCAGCATCACCTGGAGTCTACACTGCACAACACCAGCATTAACTGGAGTCAGCACTACACAACACTAGCATCACCTGGAGTCAGCACTGCATAACACCAGCATCACCTGGAGTCAGCACTACACAACACCAGCATCACCTGGAGTCAGCACTACACAACACCAGCATCACCTGGAGTCAACACTGCACAACACCAGCATCACCTGGAGTCAGCGCTGCACAACACCACATCACCTGGAGTCAGTACTACACAACACCAGCATCACCTGGAGTCAGCACTGCACAATACCAGCATCACCTGGAGTCAGAACTACACAACACCAGCATCACCTGGAGTCTACACTACACAACACCAGCATCAACTGGAGTCAGCACTGCACAACACCAGCATCACCTGGAGTCTACACTACACAACACCAGCATCACCTGGAGTCAGCACTGCACAACACCAGCATCACCTGGAGTCAGCAATACACAACACCAGCATCACCTGGAGTCAGCACTACACAACACCAGCATCACCTGGAGTCAGCAATACACAACACCAGCATCACCTGGAGTCAGCACTGCACAACACTAGCATCACCTGGAGTCTACACTGCACAACACTAGCATCACCTGGAGTCAGCACTACAAAACACCAGCATCACCTGGAGTCTACACTACACAACACCAGCATCACCTGGAGTCTGCACTACACAACACCAGCATCACCTGGAGTCAGCACTACACAACACCAGCATCACCTGGAGTCTACACTGCACAACACCAGCATCACCTGGAGTCAGCACTACACAACACCAGCATCACCTGTAGTCAGCACTGCACAACACCAGCATCACCTGGAGTCAGCACTACACAACACCAGCATCACCTGGAGTCAGCACTACACAACACCAGCATCACCTGGAGTCAGCACTACACAACACCAGCATCACATGGAGTCTACACTGCACAACACCAGCATCACCTGGAGTCTACACTACACAACACCAGCATCACCTGGAGTCAGCACTGCACAACACCAGCATCACCTGGAGTCAGCACTGCACAACACCAGCATCACCTGGAGTCAGCACTACACAACACCAGCATCACCTGGAGTCAGCACTGCACAACACCAGCATCACCTGGAGTCAGCACTACACAACACCAGCATCACCTGGAGTCAGCACTACACAACACCAGCATCACCTGGAGTCTACACTACACAACACCAGCATCACCTGGAGTCCACACTACACAACACCAGCATCACCTGGAGTCCACACTACACAACACCAGCATCACCTGGAGTCAGCACTACACAACACCAGCATCACCTGGAGTCAGCACTACACAACACCAGCATCACCTGGAGTCAGCACTGCACAACACCAGCATCACCTGGTGTCTACACTACACAACACCAGCATTACCAGGAGTCTACACTGCACAACACCAGCATCACCTGGAGTCCACACTACACAACACCAGCATCACCTGGAGTCAGCACTACACAACACCAGCATCACCTGGAGTCAGCACTACACAACACTAGCATCACCTGGAGTCTACACTGCACAACACCAGCATCACCTGGAGTCAGCACTACACAACACTAGCATCACCTGGAGTTAGCACTGCACAACACCAGCATTACCTGGAGTCAGCACTACATAACACCAGCATCACCTGGAGTCTACACTGCACAACACCAGCATCACCTGGAGTCTACACTACACAACACCAGCATCACCTGGAGTCAGCACTGCACAACACCAGCATCACCTGGAGTCCACACTGCACAACACCAGCATCACCTGGAGTCAGCACTGCACAAAACCAGCATCAACTGGAGTCTGCACTGCACAACACTATCATCACCTGGAGTCAGCACTACACAACACCAGCATCACCTGGAGTCTGCACTGCACAACACCAGCATCACCTGGAGTCCACACTACACAACACCGGCATCACCTGGAGTCAGCACTGCACAACACCAGCATCACCTGGAGTCAGCAATACACAACACCAGCATCACCTGGAGTCAGCACTACACAACACCAGCATCACCTGGAGTCAGCAATGCACAACACCAGCATCACCTGGAGTCAGCACTATACAACACCAGCATCACCTGGAGTCAGCACTACATAACACCAACATCACCTGGAGTCTGCACTACACAACACCAGCATTACCTGGAGTCCACACTACACAACACCAGCATCACCTGGAGTCAGCACTACACAACACTAGCTTCACCTGGAGTCAGCACTGCACAACACCAGCATCACCTGGAGTCAGCACTACACAACATCAGCATCACCTGGAGTCAGCACTACACAACACCAGCATCACCTGGAGTTAGCACTGCACAACACCAGCATCACCTGGAGTCTACACTACACAACACCAGCATCACCTGGAGTCTGCACTACACAACACCAGCATCACCTGGAGTCAGCACTACACAACACCAGCATCACCTGGAGTCAGCACTACACAACACCAGCATCACCTGGAGTCAGCACTACACAACACCAGCATCACCTGGAGTCAGCACTGCACAACACCAGCATCACATGGAGTCAGCACTACACAACACCAGCATCACCTGGAGTCTACACTACAATACACCAGCATCACCTGGAGTCAGCACTGCACAACACCAGCATCACTTGGAGTCTACACTGCACAACACCAGCATCACCTGGAGTCTACACTACACAACACCAGCATCACCTGGAGTCAGCACTACACAACACCAGCATCACCTGGAGTCAGCACTACACAACACCAGCATCACCTGGAGTCAGCACTAAACAACACTAGCATCACCTGGAGTCAGCACTACACAACACCAGCATCACCTGGAGTCTACACTGCACAACACCAGCATCACCTGGAGTCAGCACTACACAACACTAGCATCACCTGGAGTCAGCACTGCACAACACCAGCATCACCTGGAGTCAGCACTACACAACACCAGCATCACCTGGATTCTACACTGCACAACACCAGCATCACCTTGAGTCTACACTACACAACACCAGCATCACCTGGAGTCTACACTACACAACACCAGCATCACCTGGAGTCAGCACTACACAACACCAGCATCACCTGGAGTCAGCACTGCACAACACCAGCATCACCTGGAGTCAGCACTACACAACACCAGCATCACCTGGAGTCAGCACTACACAACACCAGCATCACCTGGAGTCAGCACTACACAACACCAGCATCACCTGGAGTCAGCACTACACAACACCAGCATCACCTGGAGTCTAAACTACACAACACCAGCATCACCAGGAGTCTGCACTACACAACACTAGCATCACCTGGAGTCAGCACTACACAACACCAGCATCACCTGGAGTCTGCACTGCACAACACCAGCATCACCTGGAGTCCACACTACACAACACCAGCATCACCTGGAGTCAGCACTGCACAACACCAGCATCACCTGGAGTCAGCAATACACCACACCAAATCACCTGGAGTCAGCACTGCATAACACTAGCATCACCTGGAGTCTACACTGCACAACACTAGCATCACCTGGAGTCAGCACTACACAACACCAGCATCACCTGGAGTCAGCACTACACAACACCAGCATCACCTGGAGTCTACACTACACAACAACAGCATCACCTGGAGTCAGCACTGCACAACACCAGCATCACCTGGAGTCAGCACTACACAACACCAGCATCACCTGGAGTCTGCACTGCACAACACTATCATCACCTGGAGTCAGCACTACACAACACCAGCATCACCTGGAGTCTGCACTGCACAAAACCAGCATCACCTGGAGTCCACACTATACAACACCAGCATCACCTGGAGTCAGCACTGCACAACACCAGCATCACCTGGAGTCAGCAATACACAACACCAGCATCACCTGGAGTCAGCACTACACAACACCAGCATCACCTGGAGTCAGCAATGCACAACACCAGCATCACCTGGAGTCAGCACTGCACAACACTAGCATCACCTGGAGTCTACACTGCACAACACTAGCATCACCTAGAGTCAGCACTACACAACACCAGCATCACCTGGAGTCTACACTATACAACACCAGGATCAACTGGAGTCTACACTGCACAACACCAGCATCACCTGGAGTCAGCACTGCACAACACCAGCATCACCTGGAGTCTACACTGCACAACAACAGCATCACCTGGAGTCTACACTACACAACACCAGCATCACCTGGAGTCAGCACTGCACAACACCAGCATCACCTGGAGTCAGCACTACACAACACCAGCATCACCTGGAGTCAGCACTGCACAACACCAGCATCACCTGGAGTCAGCACTACACAACACCAGCATCACCTGGAGTCAGCACTACACAACACCAGCATCACCTGGAGTCAGCACTACACAACACCAGCATCACCTGGAGTCTACACTGCACAACACCAGCATCACCTGGAGTCAGCACTACACAACACCATCATCACCTGGAGTCTACACTACACAACACCAGCATCACCTGGAGTCAGCACTGCACAACACCAGCATCACCTGGAGTCTACACTACACAACACCAGCATCACCAGGAGTCAGCACTGAACAACACCAGCATCACCTGGAGTCAGCTCTACACAACACCAGCATCACCTGGAGTCAGTACTACACAACACCAGCATCACCTGGAGTCTACACTACACAACACCAGCATCACCTGGAGTCTACACTGCACAACACCAGCATCACCTGGAATCTACACTACACAACACCAGCATCACCTGGAGTCAGCACTGCACAACACCAGCATCACCTGGAGTCAGCACTACACAACACCAGCATCACCTGGAGTCAGCACTACACAACACCAGCATCACTTGGGGTCAGCACTACACAACACCAGCAACACCTGGAGTCTACACTGCACAACACCAGCATCACCTGGAGTCAGCACTACACAACACCAGCATCACCTGGAGTCAGTACTACACAACACCAGCATCACCTGGAGTCTGCACTACACAACACCAGCATCACCTGGAGTCCACACTACACAACACCAGCATCACCTGGAGTCAGCACTACACAACACTAGCATCACCTGGAGTCAGCACTGCACAACACCAGCATCACCTGGAGTCAGCACTACACAACACCAGCATCACCTGGAGTCAGCACTACACAACACCAGCATCACCTGGAGTTAGCACTGCACAACACCAGCATCACCTGGAGTCTACACTACACAACACCAGCATCACCTGGAGTCTACACTACATAACACCAGCATCACCTGGAGTCAGCACTACACAACACCAGCATCACCTGGAGTCAGCACTACACAACACCAGCATCACCTGGAGTCAGCACTACACAACACCAGCATCACCTGGAGTCAGCACTACACAACACTAGCATCACCTGGAGTCAGCACTGCACAACACCAGCATCACCTGGAGTCAGCACTGCACAACACCAGCATCACCTGGAGTCTACACAACACAATACCAGCATCACCTGGAGTCAGCACTTCACAACACCAGCATCACCTGGAGTCAGCACTGCACAACACCAGCATCACCTGGAGTCAGCACTGCACAACACCAGCATCACCTGGAGTCAGCACTGCACAACACCAGCATCACCTGGAGTCAGCACTACACAACACCAGCATCACCAGGAGTCTACACTACACAACACCAGCATCACCTGGAGTCAGCACTACACAACACCAGCATCACCTGGAGTCAGCACTACACAACACCAGCATCACCTGGAGTCAGCACTACACAACACCAGCATCACCTGGAGTCAGCACTACACAACACTAGCATCACCTGGAGTTAGCACTATACAACACCAGCATCACCTGGAGTCTACACTGCACAACACCAGCATCACCTGGAGTCAGCACTACACAACACTAGCATCACCTGGAGTCAGCACTACACAACACTAGCATCACCTGGAGTTAGCACTGCACAACACCAGCATTACCTGGAGTCAGCAATACATAACACCAGCATCACCTGGAGTCTACACTGCACAACACCAGCATCACCTGGAGTCTAGACTACACAACACCAGCATCACCTGTAGTCAGCACTGCACAAAACCAGCATCAACTGGAGTCTGCACTGCACAACACTATCATCACCTGGAGTCAGCACTACACAACACCAGCATCACCTGGAGTCTGCACTGCACAACACCAGCATCACCTGGAGTCCACACTACACAACACCGGCATCACCTGGAGTCAGCACTGCACAACACCAGCATCACCTGGAGTCAGCAATACACAACACCAGCATCACCTGGAGTCAGCACTACACAACACCAGCATCACCTGGAGTCAGCAATGCACAACACCAGCATCACCTGGAGTCAGCACTACACAACACCAGCATCACCTGGAGTCAGCACTACATAACACCAACATCACTTGGAGTCTGCACTACACAACACCAGCATCACCTGGAGTCCACACTACACAACACCAGCATCACCTGGAGTCAGCACTACACAACACTAGCATCACCTGGAGTCAGCACTGCACAACACCAGCATCACCTGGAGTCAGCACTACACTACATCAGCATCACCTGGAGTCAGCACTACACAACACCAGCATCACCTGGAGTTAGCACTGCACAACACCAGCATCACCTGGAGTCTACACTACACAACACCAGCATCACCTGGAGTCTACACAACACAATACCAGCATCACCTGGAGTCAGCACTTCACAACACCAGCATCACCTGGAGTCAGCACTACACAACACCAGCATCACCTGGAGTCAGCACTGCACAACACCAGCATCACCTGGAGTCAGCACTACACAACACCAGCATCACCTGGAGTCAGCACTACACAACACCAGCATCACCTGGAGTCAGCACTACACAACACCAGCATCACCTGGAGTCAGCACTACACAACACCAGCATCACCTGGAGTCAGCACTACACAACACCAGCATCACCTGGAGTCAGCACTAAACAACACTAGCATCACCTGGAGTCAGCACTACACAACACCAGCATCACCTGGAGTCTACACTGCACAACACCAGCATCACCTGGAGTCAGCACTACACAACACTAGCATCACCTGGAGTCAGCACTGCACAACACCAGCATCACCTGGAGTCAGCACTACACAACACCAGCATCACCTGGAGTCTACACTGCACAACACCAGCATCACCTTGAGTCTACACTACACATCACCAGCATCACCTGGAGTCAGCACTGCACAACACCAGCATCACCTGGAGTCTACACTACACAACACCAGCATCACCTGGAGTCAGCACTACACAACACCAGCATCACCTGGAGTCAGCACTGCACAACACCAGCATCACCTGGAGTCAGCACTACACAACACCAGCATCACCTGGAGTCAGCACTACACAACACCAGCATCACCTGGAGTCAGCACTACACAACACCAGCATCACCTGGAGTCAGCACTACACAACACCAGCATCACCTGGAGTCTAAACTACACAACACCAGCATCACCTGGAGTCTGCACTACACAACACTAGCATCACCTGCAGTCAGCACTACACAACACCAGCATCACCTGGAGTCTGCACTGCACAACACCAGCATCACGTGGAGTCCACACTACACAACACCAGCATCACCTGGAGTCAGCACTGCACAACACCAGCATCACCTGGAGTCAGCAATACACAACACCAGAATCACCTGGAGTCAGCACTGCACAACACTAGCATCACCTGGAGTCTACACTGCACAACACTAGCATCACCTGGAGTCAGCACTACACAACACCAGCATCACCTGGAGTCAGCACTACACAACACCAGCATCACCTGGAGTCAGCACTACACAACACCAGCATCACCTGGAGTCTACACTACACAACAACAGCATCACCTGGAGTCAGCACTGCACAACACCAGCATCACCTGGAGTCTGCACTGCACAACACTATCATCACCTGGAGTCAGCACTACACAACACCAGCATCACCTGGAGTCTGCACTGCACAACACCAGCATCACCTGGAGTCCACACTACACAACACCAGCATCACCTGGAGTCAGCACTGCACAACACCAGCATCACCTGGAGTCAGCAATACACAACACCAGCATCACCTGGAGTCAGCACTACACAATACCAGCATCACCTGGAGTCAGCAATGCACAACACCAGCATCACCTGGAGTCAGCACTGCACAACACTAGCATCACCTGGAGTCTACACTGCACAACACCAGAATCACCTGGAGTCAGCACTGCACAACACCAGCATCACCTGGAGTCTACACTGCACAACAACAGCATCACCTGGAGTCTACACTACACAACACCAGCATCACCTGGAGTCAGCAATGCACAACACCAGCATCACCTGGAGTCAGCACTGCACAACATCAGCATCACCTGGAGTCTACACTGCACAACAACAGCATCACCTGGAGTCTACACTACACAACACCAGCATCATCTGGAGTCAGCACTGCACAACACCAGCATCACCTGCAGTCAGCACTGCACAACACCAGCATCACCTGGAGTCAGCACTACACAACACCAGCATCACCTGGAGTCAGCACTGCACAACACCAGCATCACCTGGAGTCAGCACTACACAACACCAGCATCACCTGGAGTCAGCACTACACAACACCAGCATCACCTGGAGTCAGCACTACACAACACCAGCATCACCTGGAGTCTACACTGCACAACACCAGCATCAACTGGAGTCAGCACTGCACAACACCAGCATCACCTGGAGTCAGCACTGCACAACACCAGCATCACCTGGAGTCAGCACTACACAACACCAGCATCACCTGGAGTCAGCACTACACAACACCAGCATCACCAGGAGTCTACACTACACAACACCAGCATCACCTGGAGTCAACACTACACAACACCAGCATCACCTGGAGTCTACACTACAATACACCAGCATCACCTTGAGTCAGCACTACACAACACCAGCATCACCTGGAGTCAGCACTACACAACACCAGCATCACCTGGAGTCAGCACTACACAACACCAGCATCACCTGGAGTCAGCACTACACAACACCAGCATCACCTGGAGTCAGCACTACACAACACCAGCATCACCTGGAGTCAGCACTACACAACACCAGCATCACCTGGAGTCTACACTGCACAACACCAGCATCAACTGGAGTCAGCACTGCACAACACCAGCATCACCTGGAGTCAGCACTGCACAACACCAGCATCACCTGGAGTCAGCACTACACAACACCAGCATCACCTGGAGTCAGCACTACACAACACCAGCATCACCAGGAGTCTACACTACACAACACCAGCATCACCTGGAGTCAGCACTACACAACACCAGCATCACCTGGAGTCAGCACTACACAACACCAGCATCACCTGGAGTCAGCACTACACAACACTAGCATCACCTGGAGTCAGCACTGCACAACACCAGCATCACCTGGAGTCAGCACTACACAACACCAGCATCACCTGGAGTCAGCACTACACAACACCAGCATCACCTGGAGTTAGCACTGCACAACACCAGCATCACCTGGAGTCTACACTACACAACACCAGCATCACCTGGAGTCTACACTACATAACACCAGCATCACCTGGAGTCAGCACTACACAACACCAGCATCACCTGGAGTCAGCACTACACAACACCAGCATCACCTGGAGTCAGCACTACACAACACCAGCATCACCTGGAGTCAGCACTACACAACACTAGCATCACCTGGAGTCAGCACTGCACAACACCAGCATCACCTGGAGTCAGCACTGCACAACACCAGCATCACCTGGAGTCTACACAACACAATACCAGCATCACCTGGAGTCAGCACTTCACAACACCAGCATCACCTGGAGTCAGCACTGCACAACACCAGCATCACCTGGAGTCAGCACTGCACAACACCAGCATCACCTGGAGTCAGCACTGCACAACACCAGCATCACCTGGAGTCAGCACTACACAACACCAGCATCACCAGGAGTCTACACTACACAACACCAGCATCACCTGGAGTCAGCACTACACAACACCAGCATCACCTGGAGTCAGCACTACACAACACCAGCATCACCTGGAGTCAGCACTACACAACACCAGCATCACCTGGAGTCAGCACTACACAACACTAGCATCACCTGGAGTTAGCACTATACAACACCAGCATCACCTGGAGTCTACACTGCACAACACCAGCATCACCTGGAGTCAGCACTACACAACACTAGCATCACCTGGAGTCAGCACTACACAACACTAGCATCACCTGGAGTTAGCACTGCACAACACCAGCATTACCTGGAGTCAGCAATACATAACACCAGCATCACCTGGAGTCTACACTGCACAACACCAGCATCACCTGGAGTCTAGACTACACAACACCAGCATCACCTGTAGTCAGCACTGCACAAAACCAGCATCAACTGGAGTCTGCACTGCACAACACTATCATCACCTGGAGTCAGCACTACACAACACCAGCATCACCTGGAGTCTGCACTGCACAACACCAGCATCACCTGGAGTCCACACTACACAACACCGGCATCACCTGGAGTCAGCACTGCACAACACCAGCATCACCTGGAGTCAGCAATACACAACACCAGCATCACCTGGAGTCAGCACTACACAACACCAGCATCACCTGGAGTCAGCAATGCACAACACCAGCATCACCTGGAGTCAGCACTACACAACACCAGCATCACCTGGAGTCAGCACTACATAACACCAACATCACTTGGAGTCTGCACTACACAACACCAGCATCACCTGGAGTCCACACTACACAACACCAGCATCACCTGGAGTCAGCACTACACAACACTAGCATCACCTGGAGTCAGCACTGCACAACACCAGCATCACCTGGAGTCAGCACTACACTACATCAGCATCACCTGGAGTCAGCACTACACAACACCAGCATCACCTGGAGTTAGCACTGCACAACACCAGCATCACCTGGAGTCTACACTACACAACACCAGCATCACCTGGAGTCTACACAACACAATACCAGCATCACCTGGAGTCAGCACTTCACAACACCAGCATCACCTGGAGTCAGCACTACACAACACCAGCATCACCTGGAGTCAGCACTGCACAACACCAGCATCACCTGGAGTCAGCACTACACAACACCAGCATCACCTGGAGTCAGCACTACACAACACCAGCATCACCTGGAGTCAGCACTACACAACACCAGCATCACCTGGAGTCAGCACTACACAACACCAGCATCACCTGGAGTCAGCACTACACAACACCAGCATCACCTGGAGTCAGCACTAAACAACACTAGCATCACCTGGAGTCAGCACTACACAACACCAGCATCACCTGGAGTCTACACTGCACAACACCAGCATCACCTGGAGTCAGCACTACACAACACTAGCATCACCTGGAGTCAGCACTGCACAACACCAGCATCACCTGGAGTCAGCACTACACAACACCAGCATCACCTGGAGTCTACACTGCACAACACCAGCATCACCTTGAGTCTACACTACACATCACCAGCATCACCTGGAGTCAGCACTGCACAACACCAGCATCACCTGGAGTCTACACTACACAACACCAGCATCACCTGGAGTCAGCACTACACAACACCAGCATCACCTGGAGTCAGCACTGCACAACACCAGCATCACCTGGAGTCAGCACTACACAACACCAGCATCACCTGGAGTCAGCACTACACAACACCAGCATCACCTGGAGTCAGCACTACACAACACCAGCATCACCTGGAGTCAGCACTACACAACACCAGCATCACCTGGAGTCTAAACTACACAACACCAGCATCACCTGGAGTCTGCACTACACAACACTAGCATCACCTGCAGTCAGCACTACACAACACCAGCATCACCTGGAGTCTGCACTGCACAACACCAGCATCACGTGGAGTCCACACTACACAACACCAGCATCACCTGGAGTCAGCACTGCACAACACCAGCATCACCTGGAGTCAGCAATACACAACACCAGAATCACCTGGAGTCAGCACTGCACAACACTAGCATCACCTGGAGTCTACACTGCACAACACTAGCATCACCTGGAGTCAGCACTACACAACACCAGCATCACCTGGAGTCAGCACTACACAACACCAGCATCACCTGGAGTCAGCACTACACAACACCAGCATCACCTGGAGTCTACACTACACAACAACAGCATCACCTGGAGTCAGCACTGCACAACACCAGCATCACCTGGAGTCTGCACTGCACAACACTATCATCACCTGGAGTCAGCACTACACAACACCAGCATCACCTGGAGTCTGCACTGCACAACACCAGCATCACCTGGAGTCCACACTACACAACACCAGCATCACCTGGAGTCAGCACTGCACAACACCAGCATCACCTGGAGTCAGCAATACACAACACCAGCATCACCTGGAGTCAGCACTACACAATACCAGCATCACCTGGAGTCAGCAATGCACAACACCAGCATCACCTGGAGTCAGCACTGCACAACACTAGCATCACCTGGAGTCTACACTGCACAACACCAGAATCACCTGGAGTCAGCACTGCACAACACCAGCATCACCTGGAGTCTACACTGCACAACAACAGCATCACCTGGAGTCTACACTACACAACACCAGCATCACCTGGAGTCAGCAATGCACAACACCAGCATCACCTGGAGTCAGCACTGCACAACATCAGCATCACCTGGAGTCTACACTGCACAACAACAGCATCACCTGGAGTCTACACTACACAACACCAGCATCATCTGGAGTCAGCACTGCACAACACCAGCATCACCTGCAGTCAGCACTGCACAACACCAGCATCACCTGGAGTCAGCACTACACAACACCAGCATCACCTGGAGTCAGCACTGCACAACACCAGCATCACCTGGAGTCAGCACTACACAACACCAGCATCACCTGGAGTCAGCACTACACAACACCAGCATCACCTGGAGTCAGCACTACACAACACCAGCATCACCTGGAGTCTACACTGCACAACACCAGCATCAACTGGAGTCAGCACTGCACAACACCAGCATCACCTGGAGTCAGCACTGCACAACACCAGCATCACCTGGAGTCAGCACTACACAACACCAGCATCACCTGGAGTCAGCACTACACAACACCAGCATCACCAGGAGTCTACACTACACAACACCAGCATCACCTGGAGTCAACACTACACAACACCAGCATCACCTGGAGTCTACACTACAATACACCAGCATCACCTTGAGTCAGCACTACACAACACCAGCATCACCTGGAGTCAGCACTACACAACACCAGCATCACCTGGAGTCAGCACTACACAACACCAGCATCACCTGGAGTCAGCACTACACAACACCAGCATCACCTGGAGTCAGCACTACACAACACCAGCATCACCTGGAGTCAGCACTACACAACACCAGCATCACCTGGAGTCTACACTGCACAACACCAGCATCAACTGGAGTCAGCACTGCACAACACCAGCATCACCTGGAGTCAGCACTGCACAACACCAGCATCACCTGGAGTCAGCACTACACAACACCAGCATCACCTGGAGTCAGCACTACACAACACCAGCATCACCAGGAGTCTACACTACACAACACCAGCATCACCTGGAGTCAGCACTACACAACACCAGCATCACCTGGAGTCAGCACTACACAACACCAGCATCACCTGGAGTCTACACTACACAACACCAGCATCACCTGGAGTCAGCACTACACAACACCAGCATCACCTGGAGTCAGCACTACACAACACCAGCATCACCTGGAGTCTACACTGCACAACACCAGCATCACCTGGAGTCTACACTACACAACACCAGCATCACCTGGAGTCAGCACTACACAACACCAGCATCACCTGGAGTCAGCACTGCACAACACCAGCATCACCTGGAGTCTACACTACACAACACCAGCATCACCTGGAGTCAGCACTACACAACACTAGCATCACCTGGAGTCAGCACTACACAACACCATCATCACCTGGAGTCAGCACTACACAACACCAGAATCACCTGGAGTCAGCACTGCACAACACCAGCATCACCTGGAGTCAGCACTACACAACACCATCATCACCTGGAGTCAGCACTACACAACACCAGAATCACCTGGAGTCAGCACTGCACAACATCAGCATCAACTGGAGTCAGCACTACACAACACCAGCATCACCTGGAGTCTACACTGCACAACACCAGCATCACCTGGAGTCAGCACTACACAACACCAGAATCACCTGGAGTCAGCACTGCACAACACCAGCATCACCTGGAGTCAGCACTGCACAACACCAGCATCACCTGGAGTCAGCACTGCACAACACCAGCATCACCTGGAGTCAGCACTACACAACACCAGCATCACCTGGAGTCAGCACTACACAACGCCAGCATCATCTGGAGTCAGCACTACACAACACCAGCATCATCTGGAGTCAGCACTACACAACACCAGCATCACCTGGAGTCAGCACTGCACAACACCAGCATCACCTGGAGTCAGCACTGCACAACACCAGCATCACCTGGAGTCAGCACTACACAACACCAGCATCACCTGGAGTCAGCACTACACAATACCAGCATCACCTGGAGTCAGCACTACACAACACCAGCATCACCTGGAGTCAGCACTACACACAACACCAGCATCACCTGGAGTCTACACTACACAACACCAGCATCACCTGGAGTCAGCACTGCACAACACCAGCATCACCTGGAGTCAGCACTGCACAACACCAGCATCACCTGGAGTCAGCACTACACAACACCAGCATCACCTGGAGTCAGCACTACACAACACCAGCATCACCTGGAGTCAGCACTGCACAACACCAGCATCACCTGGAGTCAGCACTACACAACACCAGCATCACCTGGAGTCTACACTACACAACACCAGCATCACCTGGAGTCA
The DNA here is from genome assembly GCA_028752905.1 of Cladorhizidae sp. MBARI D1340-BT2. Classification (NCBI taxonomy): domain Eukaryota; kingdom Metazoa; phylum Porifera; class Demospongiae; order Poecilosclerida; family Cladorhizidae; species Cladorhizidae sp. MBARI D1340-BT2. The sequence goes on from JAQNBH010000011.1 coordinate 54,390,423, forward strand.
GCACTGCACAACACCAGCATCACCTGGAGTCAGCACTACACAACACCAGCATCACCTGGAGTCAGCACTGCACAACACCAGCATCACCTGGAGTCAGCACTGCACAACACCAGCATCACCTGGAGTCAGCACTGCACAACACCAGCATCACCTGGAGTCAGCACTGCACAACACCAGCATCACCTGGAGTCAGCACTACACAACACCAGCATCACCTGGAGTCAGCACTACACAACACCAGCATCACCTGGAGTCAGCACTACACAACACCAGCATCACCTGGAGTAGGCACTACACAACACCAGCATCACCTGGAGTCAGCACTGCACAACACCAGCATCACCTGGAGTCAGCACTACACAACACCAGCATCACCTGGAGCCCACACTACACAACACCAGCATCACCTGGAGTCTACACTGCACAACACCAGCATCACCTGGAGTCAGCACTGCACAACACTAGCATCACCTGGAGTCAGCACTACACAACACCAGCATCACCTGGAGTCAGCACTTCACAACACCAGCATCACCTGGAGTCAGCACTGCACAACACCAGCATCACCTGGAGTCAGCACTGCACAACACCAGCATCACCTGGAGTCAGCACTACACAACACCAGCATCACCTGGAGTCTACACTGCACAACACCAGCATCACCTGGAATCTATACTACACAACACCAGCATCACCTGGAGTCAACACTACACAACACCAGCATCACCTGGAGTCAGCACTACACAACACCAGCATCACCTGGAGTCAGCACTACACAACACTAGCATCACCTGGAGTCTACACTACACAACACCAGCATCACCTGGAGTCAGCACTACACAACACCAGCATCACCTGGAGTCAGCACTACACAACACTAGCATCACCTGGAGTTAGCACTATACAACACCAGCATCACCTGGAGTCTACACTGCACAACACCAGCATCACCTGGAGTCAGCACTACACAACACTAGCATCACCTGGAGTCAGCACTACACAACACTAGCATCACCTGGAGTTAGCACTGCACAACACCAGCATTACCTGGAGTCAGCACTACATAACACCAGCATCACCTGGAGTCAACACTACACAACACCAGCATCACCTGGAGTCATCACTACACAACACCAGCATCACCTGGAGTCAGCACTACACAACACCAGCATCACCTGGAGTCAGCACTGCACAACACCAGCATCACCTGGGGTCTACACTACACAACACCAGCATCACCTGGAGTCAGCACTACACAACACCAGCATCACCTGGAGTCTGCACTACACACACCAGCATCACCTGGAGTCAGCACTACACAACACCAGCATCACCTGGAGTCTACACTACACAACACCAGCATCACCTGGAGTCTACACTACACAACACCAGCATCACCTGGAGTCAGCACTGCACAACACCAGCATCACCTGGAGTCTACACTACACAACACCAGCATCACCTGGAGTCTACACTGCACAACACCAGCATCACCTGGAGTCTACACTACACAACACCAGCATCACCTGGAGTCAGCACTGCACAACACCAGCATCACCTGGAGTCAGCACTACACAACACCAGCATCACCTGGAGTCTACACTGCACAACACCAGCATCACCTGGAGTCTACACTGCACAACACTAGCATCACCTGGAGTCAGCACTGCACAACACCAGCATCACCTGGAGTCTACACTACACAACACCAGCATCACCTGGAGTCTACACTGCACAACACCAGCATCACCTGGAGTCTACACTGCACAACACCAGCATCACCTGGAGTCAGCACTGCACAACACCAGCATCACCTGGAGTCAGCACTGCACAACACCAGCATCACCTGGAGTCAGCACTGCACAACACCAGCATCACCTGGAGTCTACACTACACAGCACCAGCATCACCTGGAGTCAGCACTACACAACACCAGCATCATCTGGAGTCAGCACTGCACAAACCAGCATCACCTGGAGTCAGCACTACACAACACCAGCATCACCTGGAGTCTACACTGCACAACACCAGCATCACCTGGAGTCAGCACTACACAACACCAGCATCATCTGGAGTCAGCACTGCACAAACCAGCATCACCTGGAGTCAGCACTACACAACACCAGCATCACCTGGAGTCTACACTACACAACACCAGCATCACCTGGAGTCTACACTACAATACACCAGCATCACCTGGAGTCTACACTGCACAACACCAGCATCACCTGGAGTCTACACTACACAACACCAGCATCACCTGGAGTCAGCACTGCACAACACCAGCATCACCTGGAGTCAGCACTGCACAACACCAGCATCACCTGGAGTCTACACTACACAACACCAGCATCACCTGGAGTCAGCACTACACAACACCAGCATCACCTGGAGTCAGCACTGCACAACACCAGCATCAGCTGGAGTCTACACTACACAACACCAGCATCACCTGGAGTCTACACTGCACAACACCAGCATCACCTGGAGTCTACAATACACAACACCAGCATCACCTGGAGTCTACACTGCACAACACCAGCATCACCTGGAGTCAGCACTACACAACACCAGCATCACCTGGAGTCAGCACTGCACAACACCAGCATCACCTGGAGTCTACACTACACAACACCAGCATCACCTGGAGTCAGCACTACACAACACTAGCATCACCTGGAGTCTACACTACACAACACCAGCATCACCTGGAGTCAGCACTACACAACACCAGCATCACCTGGAGTCTACACTGCACAACACCAGCATCACCTGGAGACTACACTGCACAATACCAGCATCACCTGGAGTCAGCACTACACAACACCAGCATCACCTGGAGTCAGCACTACACAACACCAGCATCACCTGGAGTCAGCACTGCACAACACCAGCATCACCTGGAGTCAGCACTGCACAACACCGGCATCACCTGGAGTCTACACTACACAACACCAGCATCACCTGGAGTCAGCACTACACAACACCAGCATCACCTGGAGTCTACACTACACAACACCAGCATCACCTGGAGTCAGCACTACACAACACCAGCATCACCTGGAGTCAGCACTACACAACACCAGCATCACCTGGAGTCAGCACTACACAACACCAGCATCACCTGGAGTCAGCACTACACAACACCAGCATCACCTGGAGTCTACACTACACAACACCAGCATCACCTGGAGTCAGCACTACACAACACCAGCATCACCTGGAGTCAGCACTACACAACACCAGCATCACCTGGAGTCAGCACTACACAACACCAGCATCACCTGGAGTCTGCACTGCACAACACAAGCGTCGTTTGTCCATGCCTTGGTCAAGTTCTGTCCAAAACTTATCAAGCTCCAGTCCATGGGATACAAGGAGGTGGTGAGATTTTTTCCACTGAAGGAAAAATCCAGGGGGACTGCTGATTGATTCCCTACATTCATATTGCCCCACTGTAAAGCAGATTTGGTACATAGATGATGCCACCAGTAGACCCTTCTGTTAGGGTTAACCCACTCACCGTCATAAGCGTATATATACGTCCAAACCACATAATTATCGGTGAAAAATCATTAAAAAATCAATCGTTCGGTTGTAAATTAAGATATGAATATTAAAAAATAGCTCAATTCTTGCTCTACGTACGTGCCGAATATAAGAGCCGTACGGGTTCGGTAACTAAGGTAAAGTAAAATTGAAATCGCTGACCGTTCATAAGTTGGAAATGACGGTCAGACTAACTTTAGACCAAGTTCTTTCTAGGATTCAAGACGACGACTACGTCCTATCAGAGGACGAAAGTAGCAGCGAGGAAGGTGAAGTAATCTATTCCTAACTTGGGAAGAGTAGCATTGATCCTGAAATTGTGCTATCGATGGGTGGGAGATACTTTTTGGACAATTTTCTGGCGAGAGCGGTGCCGCTCGATAGTCTGTTTGGGCGGAGGAGAGTCTAGCAGTGACGAAGAAGACTATGCCAGTGAGTTTTGTTTACTTGCTAGCTAAGTAGCTAGCAAGTAAAGCATGTTCTGGATAGAATTGTTGAGCTGTTCTTTCGTCATATATAAATTCATTAGGTCGAGGAGGCAATACTTTTTGTTTATGTTGACATTATTCTTTTTAGGTATGGTGCAACCAACCCCTTCACTGTCACCCTTCCTCAAAGCCACTTCTTGTGGAGTTCATATTCCTTCGGTTCATACTCATTCAAGGCCTGTTGGTCAGCGTAGTCGCAGAACTAGAGGCAGTAGTAGAGCTAGGAGTAGTCAACTTGGACGTCTGAGTACACATAGTCAAGTAACTTCCAGTATTCATTTGGATACCTCAATGGCTTCTTGTACCAGTCATGTTTGATGATACATACATTGTGTACCAAGTGTTATAAGAGTAAATGAAATGTGAAAATATATATTCCTAGATGGTGTCTATACATTACATTGTGGCAGTGTGTGTAGTGTATAGTGTATGGTAGTGTGGCACAATGATGTCTTCTTGTATGCTGGCCAGTATCTTATCAAGCCTCCTTCACTGTCTGAGTGGCTGAAAACACCTTGATTATATACCATACTAGAGGGGGAAATGAAATAAGGCCATATACGTGTGTGCACGTACATAGATCATATTACTACAATTGTTAATTATCTGTGAAACCAGAACTCAAAACTTCTAATTAGATTCATGACATTGTGGTTTGTTTCTATGGCAACTGTAGGTTACCACAATGTTGGTCATTATAAGGGCTTTCATGTGAACTATGGTTGCTAAGGACTTTAGTCAACCTTTGCTGAAATATTGCATATGTCTATGCAAGTCAATTTTTTGTAATTTTTCAAAATAAAGTCAACGGTGAAAGGGTTAAGAGCAGGAAAGATACCTCCTTGCTCAGAGGCAATGTTTCACCTATTATTAAAATTTAAAAAAGCAAGACTCATCTGGAAATTTTTTGGGAAAGTGAAGGAAATATTTGGAGGCACAAATGTCAACATCACAGTGTAGCTACATAAGAATAGGGAATAGTAGTTCTGGACCACTTTTTGAAGGGGGAAAATGATCCAGAACCCACCATTATAAGTCTTGTATCATACAGTTAGGCCTATGTCATACAGCTAGGCCAATGCCATACAGCTAGGCCTATGTCATACAGCTAGGCCTATGTCATACAGTTAGGCCAATGCCAGGCCAATGCCATACAGCTAGGCCTATGTCATACAGCTAGGCCAATGTCAACAGCTAGGCCAATGCCATACAGCTAGGCCTATGCCATACAGCCTATGTCATACAGCTAGGCCTATGTCATACAGCTAGGCCTATGCCATACAGCTAGGCCTATGCCATACAGCTAGGCCTATGTCATACAGCTAGGCCTATGCCATACAGCTAGGCCTATGCCATACAGCTAGGCCTATGTCATACAGCTAGGCCTATGCCATACAGCTAGGCCTATGTCATACAGCTAGGCCTATGCCATACATCTAGGCCTATGCCATACAGCTTGGCCTATGTCATACAGCTAGGCCTATGTCATACAGCTAGGCCTATGTCATACCGCTAGGCCTATGTCATACAGCTAGGCCAATGCCATACAGCTTGGCCTATGTCATACAGCTAGGCCTATATCATACAGCAAGGCCTGTCATACAGCTAGGCCTATGGCATACAGCTAGGCCAATGCCATACAGCTTGGCCTATGTCATACAGCTAGGCCTATGTCATACAGCTAGCCTATATCATACAGCTAGGCCAATGCCATACAGCTTGGCCTATGTCATACAGCTAGGCCTATGTCATACAGCTAGCCTATATCATACAGCTAGGCCTATGTCATACAGCTTGGCCTATGTCATACAGCTAGGCCTATGTCATACAGCTATCCTATATCATACAGCTAGGCCTATGTCATACAGCTAGGCCTATGTCATACAGCTAGGCCTATGTCATACAGCTAGGCCTATGTCATACAGCTAGGCCTACGCCTTACAGCTAGGCCTACAATGTCATACAGCTAGGCCTGTGTCATACAGCTAGGCCTATGCCTTACAGCTAGGCCTATGCCATACAGCTAGGCCTATGCCATACAGCTAGGCCTATGCCATACAGCTAGGCCTATGCCATACAGCTAGGCCTATGCCATACAGCTAGGCCTATGCCATACAGCTAGGCCTATGTCATACAGCTAGGCCTATGTCAACAGCTAGGCCTATGCCATACAGCTAGGCCTATGCTATACAGCTAGGCCTATGTCAACAGCTAGGCCTATGCCATACAGCTAGGCCAATGCCATACACAGCTAGGCCTATGCCATACAGCTAGGCCTATGCCATACAGCTAGGCCTATGTCATACAGCTAGGCCTATGCCATACAGCTAGGCCTATGTCAACAGCTAGGCCTATGCCATACAGCTAGGCCAATGCCGTACAGCTAGGCCTATGTCATACAGCTAGGTCTATGGCATACAGCTAGGCATATGCCATACAGCTAGGTCTATGGTATACAGCTAGGCCTATGCCATACAGCTAGGCCTATGTCATACAGCTAGGCCTATGCCATACAGCCTAGCTATACAGCTAAGCCTATGCCATACAGCTAGGCCTATGCCATACAGCTAGGCCTATGCCATACAGCTAGGCCTATGTCATACAGCTAGGCCTATGTCAACAGCTAGGCCTATGCCATACAGCTAGGCCTATGCCGTACAGCTAGGCCTATGTCGTACAGCTAGGCCAATGTCAACAGCTAGGCCTATGTCATACAGCTAGGCCTATCTCATACAGCTAGGCCTATGGCATACAGCTAAGCCTATGTCATACAGCTAGGCCAATGCCATACAGCTAGGCCTATGTCATACAGCTAGGTCTATGGCATACAGCTAGGCCTATGCCATACAGCTAGGCCTATGCCATACAGCTAGGCCTATGTCATACAGCTAGGCCAATGCCATACAGCTAGGCCTATGTCATACAGCTAGGCCTATGTCAACAGCTAGGCCTATGCCATACAGCTAGGCCTATGTCATACAGCTAGGCCTATGCCATACAGCTAGGCCTATGCCTTACAGCTAGGCCTATGTCATACAGCTAGGCCTATGCCATACAGTTAGGCCTATGTCATACAGCTAGGCCTATGTCAACAGCTAGGCCAATGCCATACAGCTAGGCCAATGCTATACAGCTAGGTCTATGTCATAGCTTTAAACACAGGTACTCAAGAGCTGAGCATCCAGAACCCAGTATCTATTCAGAAAATCCATCCAGACCACACAGACCCGCACTGATGGGTAAAGCTTCTACATGGGACACCTTCGCCCCTCATCACTGGGGACTCCTAGGAACATCTACCACAAAACCTTTTTTCATGGTCATGTGTTCCAACTGGTGTCTCCGGGTAATTCCACCTGGTGTCTCCCCCACCCCGTCAATGGGTAATTCCTCTTAGAGCAAATGAACAAAACTTGGCAAATTTGTGACCAGCCAGAAGCAAAAACTCTGCCAGTTTGGGTTCATTACCAGCTATATGCAGATGGGTCATTTATGTCCATCACCAGCCAGAAGCCATGTCCAGTTAGAAGTGGACAAGGCAAGTTTGTGTTCACCGCTTAGTCAACAAGCAAAAACTCTACAAGTTGTGTCCATCTCCATCAAAATGAGAATAAAATACAGCGGCTGGAGGAACCGCACACTTTAGAGGCTCTTGTGTACTGCAACTGTAAAGAACTTAAAGGCAGTGCAACCCATTAGACCTTTCCCACCCACACAACCTCCATACACCAAGCTCACCCAAGTGCTGGAAAGAACATACCTTTCAGACATAGCAGAGTACTACTCCTGTGAGTATCACCTGCATCAGATATGTCATGAAAAATGATGTCACAAATGTGGTGCTGGCGCTAGAGTCAAAGCCAACATTTGTAAAGTTCATGTTGGTAAACAGACAATCTGCCTTCTAAACAAAGCCAAGTGAAGTGCTAGGCATGCATTCTTGAGGTCATGACTGAGCTATATAGTATGGAGTCAACAACCAATCACATCCAGCTTGTTGGTAGAAGTAACCAACCGGTCCAACTGCACACTCCGCTCATACAATGCATATGATGGCATAAGGGTAACCAACAGAGATAGAGCACATGGTCTAAGTCATATGCACCCACTACCAGCCCATGTCTACGATAGCTGTACTGCAAGCAGTAACATGTCGTTATTGTGTTCCTCCCTACCCCCAAAAAACCTAGCAAAGGCTCACTATGTTCTAATGATCACCATGAGCAGGCCATGCCCATGGCCTCATTGATCTTGCATATGGTGGCAAACCCAACCCAGTTGAGGTCCACTACACCCTAACCCTGACACTAGTGCAAAACCCGCCCTGTTGAGGTCCACTACAACCTAACCATGACATTAGTGCAAAACCAGCTCAGTTGAGGTCCACTACACCCTAACCCTGACATTAGTGCAAAACCAGCCCAGTTGAGGTTCACTACACCCTAACCATGACATTAGTGCAAAACCGGCCCAGTTGAGGTCCACTACACCCTAACCCTGATCTAGAAAAGCCCATGGACTGTTGAAGTTGCAGGCATCTCACCATTTGCACAGGCACATGATGTCTGAATGGCCACTGTCTCTGCATGGACGCCTATCACAAGGCCATGACCCTGTACTTCTATTTGATTGCACTGTGATCTCTTTGCACAAATCTCCTTGCAGTACTGCATGGTGTTTAGTTATTTGTTTGCATCATGCATACAATTGAAGCCTCTACTATAAGTAGTTTCTAGTTTACTTTGCTAGCATCATGGATAGTAGGTTGGCTGGGAGATTGTTCTGTCATGCCTGAGCATGCATAAAACTGTTGCATTGCTATATATTGGATATTTAGCCCTCAGTGTGGAATAACACATTCCATATGTTACATCCACAGTCATAGTGGCTCCTACCTTGTACTAGATGACAAAGTTTTTACTGAGAGTATCTCCCATTGGTAAGTATGTGCTCATTCTGAAGTACCAATGACCACCTTGCAGCACTGGTTATGATGCTTACTTGCTGGATATTTTTTAAAAAAACTCAGTAGAACCTAGCGCTCTCTATTCTGATTGGAGAAACCATAATTTCATCCCTCACTTGCATGGGCATGCTGAGGTTGCAGTGTGTGATGTGCCCTGTTGCAAATACAAAGAGTTTGTATTGTTTCATTTGTGGGGGGGGGGCATTTATCGAGAAGCATTAATGTTGTCGCCTCCAGAAGTAGCTGATGAGCTGCATATTCCAGAAGTAGCTGGATGAGCTGCATATTCCAGAAGTAGCTGGATGAGCTGCATACTCCAGAAGTAGCTGGAAGAGCTGCATACTCCAGAAGTAGCTGGAAGAGCTGCATACTCCAGAAGTAGCTGGAAGAGCTGCATACTCCAGAAGTAGCTGGTTGAGCTGCATACTCAAGAAGTAGCTAGATGAGGTGCATACTCCAGAAGTAGCTAGATGAGCTGCGTGCTCCAGAAGTAGCTGGATGAGCTGCATACTCCAGAAGTAGCTGGATGAGTAGCATACTAGACTAAAATGTTCAATACTTCAGTATCAGACGCTAGACAGTATTGTATGAAGTACCCTCAATGTTTTTTCAGCCAATACCTGATGAAGGCTAGAGCATCTGCTGAAACGTCAAGAGAGTTAATTTCAAGTTGAGAAAGGCAATGTAACAGCATGATAGGAATCATTGGCCATGACAGATCAACAGCCTAATAAGTTTTTAAAAAATGCCTGGTTGGTATACACTAATTAACCTGTATCAATGAGACCAACCCTTAGACCATCCAAAATTTGAATGTTGGTGGCAGTCAAAATACATCAAACACTCTCTTCATCTTGTCATCTTGAAAGTGCTGACTTGTGGTATGAAGATTCACCTTCTGTTTTTCCTACCGGTGGCTTAGAAAGTGGATCTTGCAATCAATCACACTTTTACAGTTGAAAAAATGATTAAGGGTAACAGGTCATGGAACTATTTGGAAGCATTCCTATATATTCTGTTATGAAGCTATTTACTTCATATTTTTCAAACCAAAGGTCCATTCAGTTGTAGAGGGCTCTAACCCACAGACTCAATAGGACCAAGTGTTCCAGCAGGTCCTGTAGTACTCTGAAAGTTCAGTATCTCCAGCAGGACTGTGCAATCCAGCCAGGTCCAGTAGATCATTGCTCTCAAGGGTGGACCACAATTTCCTATTGTCACCAACACCAGTGATGCAGACATTTTGGCACCTGGAAATTTTATGAAATCAAGAAATCTGGGTATCCTCTAGCCTATACTTACGGATTACCCCATCATTATGCAGTATTGATAACCCATTATTGATGTATAATATTATATTGAAGTTGGTCTAAAGAATGACTTGTGGGTATGAACCAAAATGTTCCCAAACCAAATATTCACACTTTTACCACTTCAGAAGTATATGAGACACTCTGGTAGTACTAAAAGATTTCTATTGTAATTTAGATGCTGGGTTTTCTAATCAGCTTTTGGTTGTTGGTTTTTTCAACCCAAAGTTGTGATGAAGGGTGAAGCATTCAGTTGAACTGTTGCAAAAAAGACGACTAAAGGATACTAGAAGTGTTGGGAATATCTCATCGACTTTGGACCAGCTGGCTTCCGAGATCCGCTGACTGTGTAAGATCCAGGTGATGCAGAGGGACCATGTGTCGCAACAGGTCAGGATTTACAGCTGAATTTTGTTCACTCATTGCCCCTATAGGGCGACTATCTGCTCGAAAGAAAGAGTGATTAGTCTTTTCTAGTAATTTCTTTTGGTAAACTTTTAGCTTCACTTCAATTTGAAATGAGCTGGTCCATGTCTTCTTGGAATAGGCATCCCTTTAAGCATTGGTTAGCCACAGTGAGCATTGGGATAAACTCTTTCTCCAAGTTAGTCTCCTCTGAGCTCAGACAGTAATGTTTGTACTTTTCCATCTCTTGTTACGCACTGAGAATATCCTCAGCTGAAAATTCAAGAAATGCACAAGCTACATGTCTTGGTATAGTGGAGGTTGATCTGGAATGCTGCAATAAAGGCTGGAGATGTGATGTTGGACAGGATACCATGTGCTTCTACTGTGTTCTATATAATTATGCTCATGGCTGCAAACACAGTCATAGGCTTTGGTGGAGAACAAGATATAATGTGGTGAAGTCCTCCATTGTCTATGCCACTCCATCCATCTAGTTGGATACATAGTTTAATTGACCCTGGGTACCTTACCTTGCTAGATACTACTGCCCCTGAGGTGAATACTTGAAAAATAGACCAAAAGATGTTGGTGTGCTCAACTTAGAGAATGGTTGTAAGTATGCAAGGGAAACTTTTTCTTGAAGAAAACAGACCATCCATTAAGGTGACCAGCCATGTCAGCAGCACCATCATATGTTTGAGCTCTGAGTTCAAGTCTTAAATTGATATCATATAAATTTAAGACATGTAATAGCTTCACAGTCACATTTCTTCAGGTAATATTATTGCAGGGAGTAATTTCTATAAGGTATATACACTGATCACCCCATACTTGGGGCTGGGATAGTCCACTTGTAATTTTTGAAAACTAGGATTGACTTTTAAACTGCAGTTTTATTATGTGACATGACCAGATGAGACTATCATAAAGACCTAAATAGAGAGTCAGAAAGGCCTAGAGTAGAGAGGCATTCCAAATCTATTACAGCTATATATATATGTGGAAGTGGCCGAATATGGATGAGCACCTTCGGACCAGATCTTTTTGTTCATTTTGAAGAAATCTACGACATTATGCAATCTATCTCCCCCTTCGCCTTGACTGAAACTGTGATAGGACTCTGCCATTATAGATAGTAACGTTTGGGTTAAACGGGGAGTAGAACTCGCACAGTTGGTCAACAATTTGTGAGACAAGTTCCCCCAATGCTCCTTTCACAAGAACCTGCTGGCATACATGGTGTAATCCTTTTGATTGAAATGCTCTGCAATGCAACTAGCTTCAGTGTCCACAGTTTCAAAGTAGATCCGGTGGTAATAGTCCTCTACATTGGAATGGTGCTCAGTTTGAGCATTCCCCTCAAAATACCTTAATGGCATCTTTTGGTGAGAAGGTGCTTGTAACTCCAATTTCACAGCAGCTTGAGTGACCTTGGTCCAATGGAGGCTTGCATCCCTGTCTGATCGTATACCTCGAAGAACAGTGACAGAAAGCCTGGCATTCTCTTGAGCATTCAATACACATAATTATATAGCTGTGTCCTCCGAAGGCTAGTGCTGAGGGTATCTGAATGTGAAAGTACTACAACATGCATTTTAGCATGCACTCTAATATTCTTTCCTTCATATCTGAGTTACTGACATTGTCTTGTGACCAGTCCCAGAGCTTCATTAAAATTTCATAGTTTTTCAGAATAGCATTCAGTGATGCAGCTCAGACAATCCAGCGTGTTGGACAGGATTTTCAGAATCATGTATATATATACATGGATATCACATTCCATTTGTTCCTGCTTGTTCCTGCTTGTTAAAGGACTAATTTTTTTATTTAGTCATTTCTTAAGCATTATTTTAGCAGGGGAATATATCACAAAGTGCAAGGTTAGTGAGTGACAGTAGCAGTGTGTTGGCAGACATTTTTCATTCAGTTTCTTGATTTGTGCAGCAACTCAGGTCATGGTCAAACATCATCATAGCAATGGCTACAAGCATCTTGAACTCGGAGATTCATACACAGCAGCACATCTTTTATGCAAGCAACAATTGTATCTGCATTCGTCTGGGCGACTGGCATCAACCAATATATTCATTCCTCACGTATATACTCTTCTCCTTATATACAAATTACAAGTTGTTCAATGTTTCTCACATCCATACTCTTTATCATGACACTGTAGCACCAGATTCAGCTATGTCACTTGCTACACCATCAGCACTTTAGAGCCAAGATTTGTACATTTCCTATTTTCCTCCTTTTGATTCTCGCTCCGTCAGCTGCTCATCATGTGACCTGGTTTAGTTAATGTAGTAAATGTATGTTTGTGACATAGCGAGCTCTCATGTTTATGGAAACCCTTGGTTTTGCACAGAGCATTTTTGCAATTTCTGAACCCATCAGACAAGAATGAGCTTTCATATCTTGTATCAAGATGAAGCAGTCCCTTCAAATGGCTGTGGCACAAATGACAGAATCTGAAATTGGAAGCCATGAAAATTGCAAGCAGCTAGCTACCAGGCTGGTTAGAAAGCTCGTTGATGATCCATTTTGATTTTTAGGGTATATATTTGATGTTAACTGACTGGTATATAGAGACTTGAGGAAGGATATTCAGAGAGGATATTTTACTGGCGCCAGGTTTCTGCACCTGCTGACAAGCACAAATAATATCTACTTTTTATTTTTGCTATAATACATAATATATACTCATAATACTTCGAACTCACTATTTCAGGGGGGGGGAGAGATCACAAACAATTTGGGGGGTCAATGTTGACATCACATGTGATGGATCATGGATGCATGTTCAGATTCTTCGTATTCATGTTGAGATTCTTCTGATCTGTTCTTGGTCTTGCTCTGCATCATCACCCTTCTCCCCAGACTCCTGCTGTCTCTTAGTGTGTAGCTACTTGGACAAAAACTAAACAAGGAGGCTTGTGTTTTAGCTATGATTCACTCTGCACTAGTTGGCATGTGGCCAGGAATATTCTAGAAGAATTTGCACTTGTATATAGCTATAGTCATGAGAATATTGTACTAGATGGCATTAACCAAGAATGTGCTTTGTTTTTCCACATTACTTTTGATGATTATATACATTTTAGTGGTGTGTGAAAATCCCTTGGAAAAAAGAAGTCGTTTGCCAAAAGCAGAGCAGGTCAGGAGTTGCTTTGTTTTAATATTATTGAATTAAAGTGATTTACGTTATAGTCAATAACCAGTGATAGCTACTAGAAGGTTTCCACATAGCTTTCTGAAGATTTTTACACGACAGTCTAGCAGCTAATTTTGTGTTGTTTAGGATGCATTTGACCACAAAAAATTTCAGGAAAATCTTATTACATATGCTTGCTGATGACATATGCAGAAATCCACCCTCTGGTGCTTCAAACTTAAGATTTGTGGTATATACCCAAGAATTAAATACATTTGAAAGTTAACATGAGCATACTTCCAATTTTGGAAGGGTAAAGTTATTAACAACTTTTCCCAATGACATCGGCTTTGGACAGCAAGAATAATGCGTATTGGTATTGAAGGACCTTAGCTCTCAACAGTTGACTTCAATCAGTATACAATCAGCAAATAAGCCCTAGCCACATTAACAACTGTAGAAATATCTGGATGGTAGGGGTGTGACCAAGGGTGACCCTACCTCTGATCAAACTTTGAAGAGCATGACAATTGTCTCAAATGCAGTTGCAGGTTGCAGTCACAAGCAGTGTGTGTGAGTCCAGTGGGAGATGCCTTCAAGGGTCTGGTTGTGATGGTGTGAATGATCATCTCGAATGGAAGCCACACAAGTATGACAAAATATAGACTGCTACATAGGACAGTGTTATCAACCAGGACGTGAGGATGGCAGGCAGCTCACTGTCCTGGTGGCCTATGGATGGCCCACCTGGCTACATGTAGGAGGCCAGGCCCAATTATAACATATACAATGGGAGTTTTGGTGACTCGGGTGGCGAGAACGGGAGGGCCTTTTGAATGCTGCTTTAGTTAGTGGCATTTGAGCACAGCTTGCAGTCAAGACTTCTACTAGAGCAGGTATATATCTACAGTATCTAACACAAAGCAGAGTGCTTGTGCGGCTTCATTCTCTAGTTTGCTCTAGTTGCAGTCAGAACAGTTGCTTGTTATATTGAGGCAGCCTCAAATAAGAATAACTTGAAACTCATGCAGGTCTCCTGTCAGGTAGTTTGACAACCAAGAGGTACAAAAAAGCAGTTTGCAGCACATGCTCCAGACAACAGAGTATCACCTTCAGATGTCCAAAATGTTAAAAGTAGATATCTCTGTATGCTGTTCAGAAGATCAAGTGGGAACCACACCTACATAAGCAGGGTTTCATTTAGGGGGGGCACAGATGCCCCCCCCTTGGAAATTGTATTATTAAAATTCTTATTGATGTTGATAAGTGCTTGACATCATGCCCCCCCTTAATATCCAGATTCTTCCAGTTGCTCCCCCTTGGACAATTTTCTAATGAAACCCTGACAAGTATCTCTGACATGACTTAATTAGACCATATATAGCAGTATTAATTCAGCATCCATGTCAGTCCTCAAAAGTAAAACAGGTGAATACTCACGACAAAGTTGCCAGACTGGCCATCACTATTGCTGGCGGCATCCACAGTACAAAAGGTCATACAGAAGTTCTTAGAGACTAAAAAAGTTATGCAAAAATAATTAAAATGTGACCCTACAACTAACACAAGCTAGGAGAGGCAGGGTCTCTGAGCAATACAACAGTCAGTTACATAGTTAGGACACATTCACAGTATTTATCAGGACAGAGTAAGTTTCATGTCTTGGGGGGACAGGCTGCAATGGTGGTGGTGTTGGGTGCAGAGAGATCCTTGAAGTTAGCATAGCTGTCCAGACTCTCCAAAAAGTCAGCTAGAGTGTCGTGACAGAACCTGTAGTGCTCCTGAATATCACAACATTAACAATGAGGTATATACCAGATACCTCCTCCAGGTATACCATCGGAATACTTTGTCAGTATATTATACATAATTGGGATATTTTGTACAGCTACGACTAAGAATATTCTGGGGTTAGGATACATATGCATTCTAGGAGCTAGGGACATCCCGGGAATGGTCCAGGATCTAGTCGATCAACCTTTAGGAACATCCAAGACTTCCTCTCTCTCTCTCTCTTCCCCCTCCACCCTCCCTGCCCCCTTCCAAACTCCTCTATCACCCTCTGCTCACCAGCTCCAAAACAATGTTGGCTTTATGAATGCGCGAGGACTTGACAAATTGGAAGAAGTCCAAAATATTTTCTGTCTTGACTCGTTCCATCATGGCATGGATGACCAGGAAACTACCAGTACGGCCAATACCATCACTACAACAACAGCAACAGTAACATCAACAACAAGCAGTTTCATGATACTTTTAAGCCCCCCCACCCCCCCCCCCCCCCACCCCCCACCCCACCCATCCTCCCTCCCTGTCATCCTTTCACTCATCTCACTTGCACATGACGGTGATGGGTTTGTTGCCTGTTTGCCTCTGGGTGGCATTGAGGTTAGCAATGAGGTGCAGGAGACTAGTGGAGGAAGGAGGCCTGTCATGCTCCGGCCAGTGCTCATAATGATAGAGAGTCACCAGAAACCCTTGGTTAGAAGTGCTCCCAATCTGCAGTGGCACCACACAAACACCCAGCAATGTTTCTTGAAGCATAAACATGTAAGGAGGAGGAAGGGAATGTCAACCATAAAGATGCCAACTACATTATAGCAGAGCAAGATGACACACATACGTAGAGGATCACACACAGTGGCAAGGGGAACTTATTAAATGAAGCTTCAAGAGCTGTACTCCATCTTTTGAAGCTATGGAACGAGTGGAGGGAAGACACATCGTCATAATGACTTTCCCAATAATCAAGCTCATATGAGTCTCAGCATCTCATCATCTATAGCATCTACTGAATGTAGCCCCCCAAAAAGTTGATGACAAAGTCATTGCACCTAAAATCATGTCACCTGAGGTTTGTTGAGGAAATACATCACACCCTAACCTCACACATGCGCACACATGTCACTAATCTCTCACATGCATACATGTTGCTAACCTCTCACATGCACACACATGTCACTAATCTCTCACATGCATACATGTCGCTAACCTCTCACATACACACACGTCACTAATCTCTCACATACACACATGTCGCTAACCTCTCACTCTCACATGCACACATGTCGCTAACCTCTCACATGTGCACACATGTCGCTAACCTCACGCATGTGCACACATGTTTCTAACCTCTCACATGCATACATCGCTAACCTCTCACATGTGCACAAATATTGCTAACCTTTTACATGCACACACATGTCGCTAACCTCTCACACACACACGTCACTAATCTCTCACGTGCACACACATGTCGCTAACCTCTCAGATGTGCACATGTCGCTAACCTCTCGTGCACACGTTGCTAACCTCTAACATGTACACACATGTCACTAACCTCATGCACACATGTCGCTAACCTCACATGCACACGTCGTTAACCTCTCAAATGCACACATGTCGCTAACCTCTCACATGCACACATGTTGCTAACTTCTCACATGCATACATGTCACTATCATTAAACTCTCATGCACACAAGTCGCTAACCTCTCACATGCGCACACTGTCGCTAACCTCTTGATCTGCCATGATTTTTTTGGCATTTTGTCGCACAGAAGTTGTGAAATTAAAGTGAGATCATGTGACCTCATACATTGGCGTGATGCTCAAATAAGCAAGCTCAACAATGATGACTGCACATGAACAACCCTTTAGGGCACCTAGCCACTCAGTCAGTCACCATGAGTGTGTGTGAATGTGTGTGTGAATGTGTGCGTGCATGTGTGCGTGCATGTGTGTGCATGCAAGTACGAGGGTCTGGCTAGCATGAGTAGGAACAGATGGTGACACATTTATACAGTACATGTAGCAGTCATCCCACACCGCGTTGCTCCAGGTCCTCATGCATGCACACTCACCTTGTCCTCCCTGATGTGCAGCTTCTTCTCCACATATCCCTTCAACGTCCTCTCCTCCTTCAGAGTGACGACTAGCATGCCTACAACAAGTTTCTGCTCCAACTTCTCCGGCCAGTACATGTGCATCGTTTCCTGCACAAAACGCCAGAAGTCATATTTCCTCAACCACACCCACCTGATTACACTCACCCCATCATCTCCGTCCGTAGGGCAGAGCATGACAACACTACGACTGCTGAACTCCCATATCATATGCCAGAAATCCTGCACCGTGTTCTCCAGGGGGGCTTGGGTGGCAATATATGCATTACGATGCTTGTACCCCTGCAGGTCGTACATAAAGAGAAGCTTGTGCATCATGCATAAGCATGTGATATGCATGTGACTTATCACATCTACATGTGAATGTATGGCTCCATGATTGCATTTATTGGCTTACGTCAATGAAGCTGGCATTGATGTACTCTGAACCTACAACAGCTCCAACACGAAGTCTAACTCGATTGGTGTTGTCTGCATACACACAGTAAAAATATAAATATTCACTTCTACTTATCAACCCTTTACCCAACCACCGCCGTAACCACGTACAAGGGACTTTGTGTTGGTATCTGTTTTTGGACTCATTGTAGTGCTGGAGCGCGTCAGAGCATTCACAGTTGCTGGGCTCACGGCTCACTTCTTGCAGCGTCTGTGAGGAGCAGATCTCAACTAGAAACACCCACAACAGCTAGGACATGTACATGCTGCTGCCTGGGGGAGTTTTCCCTGAGAATTAATACTTTCTTTGGAGGACTACCATTGTTACAGTCAAGCTTGGGAGTTCTCTAAGAGAGTGCCCAAACATTGACCAGATTAAAGTTGTTTGTTTAACTCCAGAGTTGCACCATATTCACCATTCCTGCACTATATCCATGCTCTACTAGAGCATGGCATACATCAGACACTGAGCATGCTCCTGACACACATGCTTACAGCAACTCAACAAGGTAGCTAAGAGCATGCTCACCACCCATACAAAGTAAAACATCACAGAGTCGTGCATCAAGTGTCACAAATTCCACGTCAAGTGTATATCCCAATCACCCTAGCAGAGGCAACATCAGAACGCAGCCGCTCTTACCTTGAACTGGTCTTCGAAGCCTGTAGTTGCGGTCTCAGGGTCCACTTTGTTCAAAATGTTGATGGTATCTCGCAAAGATGGAGCTCCTATAGAAGTATCCCCACAAGTGATGAGCTCGTCCAAGGCGTCATGGATGAACACGTATTGTTGCTAAAAGGTGAGAGAGAACACTCATAGACACACACAGCCTGCCTAGAGAAGGCACCTAGATACACACAGCCTGGCTAGAGAGGGCACCAAGACACACACAGCCTGGCTAGAGAAGGCACCAAGACACACACACCCTGGCTAGAGAGGGCACCTAGACACACACAGCCTGGCTAGAGAGGGCACCTAGACACACACAGCCTGGCTAGAGAGGGCACCTAGACACACACAGCCTGGCTAGAGAGGGCACCTGGACACACACAGCCTGGCTAGAGAGGGCACCTGGACACACACAGCCTGGCTGGAGAGGGCACCTAGACACACACAGCCTGTCTAGAGAGGGCACCTAGACACACAGCCTGGCTAGAGAGGGCACCTGGACACACACAGCCTGGCTAGAGAGGGCACCTGGACACACACAGCCTGTAGAGAGGGCACCTAGGCACACCCAGCCTGGCTAGAGAGGGCACCTAGACACACACAGCCTGGCTAGAGAGGGCACCTAGACATACACAGCCTGGCTAGAGAGGGCACCTAGACATACACAGCCTGGCTAGAGAGGGCACCTAGCCTGGCTAGAGAGGGCACCTAGACACACACAGCCTGGCTAGAGAGGGCACCTAGCCTGGCTAGAGAGGGCACCTGGACACACACAGCCTGGCTAGAGAGGGCACCTAGACACACACAGCCTGGCTAGAGAGGGCACCTGGACACACACAGCCTGGCTAGAGAGGGCACCTAGCCCGGCTAGAGAGGGCATCTAGACACACACAGCCTGGCTAGAGAGGGCACCTGGACACACACAGCCTGGCTAGAGAGGGCACCTAGCCTGGCTAGAGAGGGCATCTAGACACACACAGCCTGGCTAGAGAGGGCACCTGGACACACACAGCCTGGCTAGAGAGGGCACCTAGACACACACAGCCTGGCTAGAGAGGGCACCTAGACACACACAGCCTGGCTAGAGAGGGCACATGGACACACACAGCCTGGCTAGAGAGGGCACCTAGACACACACAGCCTGGCTAGAGAGGGCACCTAGGCACACACAGCCTGGCTAGAGAGGGCACCTAGGCACACACAGCCTGGCTAGAGAGGGCACCTAGGCACACACAGCCTGGCTAGAGAGGGCACCTGGACACACACAGCCTGGCTAGAGAGGGCACCAAGACACACACAGCCTGGCTAGAGAGGGCACCTGGACACACACAGCCTGGCTAGAGAGGGCACCTGGACACACACAGCCTGGCTAGAGAGGGCACCAAGACACACACAGCCTGGCTAGAGAGGGCACCTGGACACACACAGCCTGGCTAGAGAGTGCACCAAGACACATACAGCCTGGCTAGAGAGGGCACCCAGACACACACAGCCTGGCTAGAGAGGGCACCAAGACACATACAGCCTGGCTAGAGAGGGCACCCAGACACATACAGCCTGGCTAGAGAGGGCACCTGGACACACACAGCCTGGCTAGAGAGGGCACATAGACACACACAGCCTGGCTAGAGAGGGCACCTAGACACACACAGCCTGGCTAGAGAGGGCACCAAGACACACACAGCCTGGCTAGAGAGGGCACCCAGACACACACAGCCTGGCTAGAGAGGGCACCAAGACACACACAGCCTGGCTAGAGAGGGCACCTGGACACACACAGCCTGGCTAGAGAGGGCACCTGGACACACACAGCCTGGCTAGAGAGGGCGCGCAGGCACACAGCCTGGCTAGAGAGGGCACCTGGACACACACAGCCTGGCTAGAGAGGGCACCTGGACACACAAAGCCTGGCTAGAGAGGGCACCTGGACACACACAGCCTGGCTAGAGAGGGCACCTGGACACACACAGCCTGGCTAGAGAGGGCACCAAGACACATACAGCCTGGCTAGAGAGGGCACCCAGACACACACAGCCTGGCTAGAGAGGGCACCAAGACACATACAGCCTGGCTAGAGAGGGCACCCAGACACATACAGCCTGGCTAGAGAGGGCACCTGGACACACACAGCCTGGCTAGAGAGGGCACGTAGACACACACAGCCTGGCTAGAGAGGGCACCTAGACACACACAGCCTGGCTAGAGAGGGCACCAAGACACACACAGCCTGGCTAGAGAGGGCACCCAGACACACACAGCCTGGCTAGAGAGGGCACCAAGACACACACAGCCTGGCTAGAGAGGGCACCTGGACACACACAGCCTGGCTAGAGAGGGCACCAAGACACACACAGCCTGGCTAGAGAGGGCACCAAGACACACACAGCCTGGCTAGAGAGGGCACCTAGACACACCCAGCCTGGCTAGAGAGGGCACCAAGACACACACAGCCTGGCTAGAGAGGGCACCAAGGCACACACAGCCTGGCTAGAGAGGGCACCTGGACACACACAGCCTGGCTAGAGAGGGCACCTGGACACACACAGCATGGCTAGAGAGGGCACCTAGGCACACACAGCCTGGCTAGAGAGGGCACCTAGGCACACACAGCCTGGCTAGAGAGGGCACCTAGGCACACACAGCCTGGCTAGAGAGGACACCTAGACACATACAGCCTGGCTAGAGAGGGCACCAAGACACACACAGCCTGGCTAGAGAGGGCACCAAGACACACATAGCCTGGCTAGAGAGGGCACCAAGACACACACCGCCTGGCTAGAGAGGGCACCTGGACACACACAGCCTGGCTAGAGAGGGCACCAACACACACACAGCCTGGCTAGAGAGGGCACCTGGACACACACAGCCTGGCTAGAGAGGGCACCTGGACACACACAGCCTGGCTAGAGAGGGCACCTGGACACACACAGCCTGGCTAGAGAGGGCACCCAGACACACACAGCCTGGCTAGAGAGGGCACCCAGACACACACAGCCTGGCTAGAGAGGGCACCTGGACACACACAGCCTGGCTAGAGAGGGCACCTGGACACACACAGCCTGGCTAGAGAGGGCACCTGGACACACACAGCCTGGCTAGAGAGGGCACCTGGACACACACAGCCTGGCTAGAGAGGGCACCTGGACACACACAGCCTGGCTAGAGAGGGCACCTGGACACACACAGCCTGGCTAGAGAGGGCACCAAGACACACATAGCCTGGCTAGAGAGGGCACCTGGACACACACAGCCTGGCTAGAGAGGGCACCTAGACACACCCAGCCTGGCTAGAGAGGGCACCTGGACACACACAGCCTGGCTAGAGAGGGCACCTGGACACACACAGCCTGGCTAGAGAGGGCACCTGGACACACAGCCTGGCTAGAGAGGGCACCTGGACACACACAGCCTGGCTAGAGAGGGCACCTGGACACACACAGCCTGGCTAGAGAGGGCACCAAGACACACATAGCCTGGCTAGAGAGGGCACCTGGACACACACAGCCTGGCTAGAGAGGGCACCTAGACACACCCAGCCTGGCTAGAGAGGGCATCTAGACACACACAGCCTGGCTAGAGAGGGCACCTGGACACACAGCCTGGCTAGAGAGGGCACCTGGACACACACAGCCTGGCTAGAGAGGGCACCTGGACACACACAGCCTGGCTAGAGAGGGCACCTGGACACACACAGCCTGGCTAGAGAGGGCACCTAGACACACACAGCCTGGCTAGAGAGGGCACCTGGACACACACAGCCTGGCTAGAGAGGGCACCTGGACACACACAGCCTGGCTAGAGAGGGCCCGTAGACACACAGCCTGGCTAGAGAGGGCACCTGGACACACACAGCCTGGCTAGAGAGGGCACCTGGACACACACAGCCTGGCTAGAGAGGGCACCTAGACACACACAGCCTGGCTAGAGAGGGCATCAAGACACACACAGCCTGGCTAGAGAGGGCACCCAGACACACACAACCTGGCTAGAGAGGGCACCTGGACACACACAGCCTGGCTAGAGAGGGCACATAGACACACACAGCCTGGCTAGAGAGGGCACGTAAGCACACACAGCCTGGCTAGAGAGGGCACCAACACACACACAGCCTGGCTAGAGAGGGCACCTGGACACACACAGCCTGGCTAGAGAGGGCACCTGGACACACACAGCCTGGCTAGAGAGGGCACCTAGACACACAGCCTGGCTAGAGAGGGCACCTGGACACACACAGCCTGGCTAGAGAGGGCACATAGATAGCCTGGCTGGAGGGGTTGCCTAGACATATGCTGACTGGCTGTAGAGGGCCAGTCAGCATGAGAGCATGGACTCTAGAGGGAGGGTCAATGCAGTGTGATAATTGGATAGATATAGACAGTGTTATGACCCCATTATTAGAGGTAGATAGATAGATAGCTAGTTGTTGTTAACTATGTAATTTAAGCTGGTTGTTAACTATGTAACGATGTAAAAGCTAGTTGTTAACTATGTAAAAGCTGGTTGTTAACTATGTAAAAGCTAGTTGTTAACCATGTAAAAGCTAGTTGTTAACTAAGTAAAAGCTAGTTGTTAACTAAGTAAAAGCTAGTTGTTAACTAAGTAAAAGCTAGTTGTTAACTATGTAAAAGCTAGTTGTTAACTATGTAAAAGCTAGTTGTTAACTGTGTAAAAGCTAGTTGTTAACTATGTAAAAGCTGGTTGTTAACTATGTAAAAGCTGGTTGTTAACTATGTAAAAGCTAGTTGTTAACTATGTAAAAGCTAGTTGTTAACTATGTAAAAGCTAGCTGTTAACTATGTAAAAGCTAGTTGTTAACTATGTAAAAGCTGGTTGTTAACTATGTAAAAGCTTGTAGAGCATGCATAAACAGCATCACAGTCTGGACAGGACTCAATCACAGTAATCTGTATAGGAACATGAACCACACCCATTAACCACACCACACTCGATGTCACACTACCCACCTATATCTGATTTGCACATGTGCCAACGTGTATATTACCTGGGTTTGCACCATAAACACCCTCTTGGCACGCATGTTCCTCACAAACTCGTACACACATATGCTCTCTTCCACTTTCTTTCGCTCCAACATGGCGTCTAATGTGATGTATGTCCCTGTGCGTCCCACGCCCGCACTGCAGTGCACCAAGATGGGATGTCCCGGCTGATACTCGTGCTTCACTCGACGATTAAACTCTATCAGAGACGTGGCAAACTTGGGCACACCGTGGTCCGGCCAGCCCAGGAACTGGTAGTGGGTCACCAGTAGCGGCACTCCTTCATATGACACCTAAAGGAGTACATGTGTTCACACAGCGAGTCACATGGCCGACATGTGTACACAGACATGGCAGCATGAATCATTGGAACCAGACATGGCAGCATGAATCACTGGGACAATACTGGCCTGAAAGCATGCCCTCCCCTCCCCAGACATGGCAACATGAACCATTGGAACCAGACATGGCAACATGAATCATTGGGCCAGAAGCATGCCCTCCCTCCCCAGATACATGTAGCTGATAAATCAGTCTCTCATCTAAAAGTTATTTTGGCAACTTCTATCAGCTTAAATTAGCTCCAATCATTACAATTCAAGAAGCACTCCCAGCATGCCTGCAATGCTCCTGCAAGGTAGAAATCTACTGACTGGAAAAAGCAAAATCCATAGTAAAGTTCGCCCTCGCAGTTCTATGACAAATCCTACCTCCATAAGGTTCACTCTAGCAGTTCTCCGACAAATCCTATCTCCATAAGGTTCACTCTAGCAGTTCTCCGACAAATCCTACCTCCATAAGGTTCACTCTAGCAGTTACAAATCCTACCTCCATAAGGTTCATTCACAACATTTTCACTACCAAAATACTCCAAATTTCTCAAAAAGAAATGGAAGCAGATGAAAATTGCCAACTCCTTCTCAGCGACTATAAAATAGCGGCTTGAGCATGCTGGCTGATTCTGACAAGCTGCTGCAGTTCTTCTTTGTGGCTAAAAAGTGAATGGTTAATTGGTTGACTGAAAAGCTTAATCTTGTACGAGAAGGATAAGTTTAGGACAATGTAAGCACATAATGTACACGTAGCTTTTGCATGTGCTGGCACTTCAGTCAGTCAAGAGTCTCATATTGAGGGGGCATGGATGCTACCGTGAGATCGAGGGGGTATGGATGCTACTCTGTGGGTTGCTGCCAAGTCAAGAGTCTCATATTGAGAGGGCATGGATGCTACCGTGAGATCGAGGGGGTATGGATGCTACTCTGTGGGTTGCTGCCAAGTCAAGAGTCTCATATTGAGGGGGCATGGATGCTACCGTGAGATAGAGGGGGTATGGATGCTACCCTGTGGGTTGCTGCCAAGTCTCTGAAGGAAAGGAAGACACTTCTCTCATGGACCTGACTCCTGTAACGAACAACATCAACAAGAAAGTGCGTGCATATGCCCATATATAATATGTGAGATGTGGTCATGCGTGTTGGTTGAAAACCAGTTTCCTAAAATTAACTTTCTACCTGTGTGCATGACCACTACTCATCTTTTAGTGCTTAATGAAAACACTTACACTTAGTAGGGTAGAGCTTCCTCGAGCACTGGTATAGACTGTCTGGCACTGGCATAGACTGTCTGGCACTGGCATAGACTGTCTGGCACTGGCATAGACTGTCTGGCACTGGCATAGACTGTCTGGCACTGGCATAGACTGTCTGGCACTGGCATAGACTGTCTGGCACTGGCATAGACTGTCTGGCACTGGCATAGACTGTCTGGCACTGGCATAGACTGTCTGGCACTGGCATAGACTGTCTGGCACTGGCATAGACTGTCTGGCACTGGCATAGACTGTCTGGCACTGGCATAGACTGTCTGGCACTGGCATAGACTGTCTGGCACTGGCATAGACTGTCTGGCACTGGCATAGACTGTCTGGCACTGGCATAGACTGTCTGGCACTGGCATAGACTGTCTGGCACTGGCATAGACTGTCTGGCACTGGCATAGACTGTCTGGCACTGGCATAGACTGTCTGGCACTGGCATAGACTGTCTGGCACTGGCATAGACTGTCTGGCACTGGCA
Organism: Cladorhizidae sp. MBARI D1340-BT2; assembly: GCA_028752905.1. Taxonomy (NCBI): domain Eukaryota; kingdom Metazoa; phylum Porifera; class Demospongiae; order Poecilosclerida; family Cladorhizidae; species Cladorhizidae sp. MBARI D1340-BT2. The sequence goes on from JAQNBH010000011.1 coordinate 54,416,386, forward strand.
TAGACTGTCTGGCACTGGCATAGACTGTCTGGCACTGGCATAGACTGTCTGGCACTGGTATAGACTGTCTGGCACTGGTATAGACCGTCTGGCACTGGTATAGACCGTCTGGCACTGGCATAGATTGTCTGGCACTGGCATAGACTGTCTGGCACTGGCATAGACTGTCTGGCACTGGCATAGACTGTCTGGCACTGGTATAGACTGTCTGGCACTGGCATAGACTGTCTGGCACTGGCATAGACTGTCTGGCACTGGCATAGACTGTCTGGCACTGGCATAGACTGTCTGGCACTGGCATAGACTGTCTGGCACTGGCATAGACTGTCTGGCACTGGTATAGACTGTCTGGCACTGGTATAGACTGTCTGGCACTGGTATAGACTGTCTGGCACTGGTATAGACTGTCTAGCACTGGTATAGACTGTCTGGCACTGGTATAGACTGTCTTGCACTGGTATAGACTGTCTGGCACTGGTATAGACTGTCTGGCACTGGTATAGACTGTCTGGCACTGGTATAGACTGTCTGGCACTGGTATAGACTGTCTGGCACTGGTATAGACTGTCTGGCACTGGCATAGACTGTCTGGCACTGGTATAGACTGTCTAGCACGGGTATAGACTGTCGAGCACTGGTATAGACTGTCTGGCACTGGTATAGACTGTCTGGCACTGGCATAGACTGTCTAGCACTTTCCAATTAGGGGCCACTGTTGGGAATTGGGGCAAGCAGGTTTTGAGGCCCCCAACTTTGACTGCCTATAGCTGGGGCATGGCGATACATGTGCGACAATTTTTAGTATCAAAAGAGAGCACACAGAGAGATCTAGCTTTTCAGCTTATACACCAACTTCATAGCTCTAGCAGAATTTATGAAGCTCTGAGTCATAAGCACAAGTTTTTATAACAAAATGGTATCATAAGCGAAATTCCAGTAGCACCTTGCATAACTGCATAACAGCCTGGGCCTCATTAATTAGCCACTACTACAGGAGTTTCTCATTATGGGTAGACTTGAAGTAATCATGTCATTACCATCCTCATCTTTCTTCATCTACTGTACTAGCCAAAAACATGATCAAATCCGACTCTTCTCCGACTCTTCTTCACTGCTGTCAGTGTCCATTTAGTAACACAGCGCAATAAGAGGAACGCAGCGCTGCCACTGCTGTGAATCTTTCTTTATAGACTGCCAAACTCAAGCGGTTGGCTGCATCTAACCTACTCTACTGTGCCCAGCTGGCATGGTGATGCAGATGACTTTGTTGTCCAAACATCAACAGTGTATATATTTTTAGCGAGTGGCTCACCACAAGGAGTGCTTGATTTAGAATGCAAATGGAACAAACCCGATACTAACTTCATTTCCTTCTGCAGCAGACGTCAGTTGATGACATGTTGCTAGCCAAGTGATGGCTGAGCTCCTTCACTTCCTATGATGCCATGTTGCTAGCCAAGTGATGGCTGAGCTCATTCACTTCCTATGATGCCATGTTGCTAGCCAAGTGATGGCTGAGCTCATTCACTTCCTATGATGACATGTTGCTAGCCAAGTGATGGCTGAGCTCATTCACTTCCTATGATGACACGTTGCTAGGCAAGTGATGGCTGAGCTCATTCAGTTCCTATGATGACATGTTGCTAGGCAAGTGATGGCTGAGCTCCTTCACTTCCTATGATGCCATGTTGCTAGCCAAGTGATGGCTGAGCTCATTCACTTCCTATGATGACATGTTGCTAGCCAAGTGATGGCTGAGCTCATTCACTTCCTATGATGACATGTTGCTAGCCAAGTGATGGCTGAGCTCATTCACTTCCTATGATGACATGTTGCTAGTCAAGTGATGGCTGAGCTCCTTCACTTCCTATGATGACATGTTGCTAGCCAAGTGATGGCTGAGCTCATTCACTTCCTATGATGACATGTTGCTAGTCAAGTGATGGCTGAGCTCCTTTACTTCCTATGATGACATGTTGCTAGGCAAGTGATGGCTGAGCTCATTCACTTCCTATGATGACATGTTGCTAGCCAAGTGATGGCTGAGCTCCTTCACTTCCTATGATGCCATGTTGCTAGCCAAGTGATGGCTGAGCTCATTCACTTCCTATGATGACATGTTACTAGCCAAGTGATGGCTGAGCTCATTCACTTCCTATGATGCCATGTTACTAGCCAAGTGATGGCTGAGCTCCTTCACTTCCTATGATGACATGTTACTAGCCAAGTGATGGCTGAGCTCATTCACTTCCTATGATGACATGTTGCTAGCCAAGTGATGGCTGAGCTCCTTCACTTCCTATGATGACATGTTACTAGCCAAGTGATGGCTGAGCTCATTCACTTCCTATGATGCCATGTTGCTAGCCAAGTGATGGCTGAGCTCCTTCACTTCCTATGATGACATGTTGCTAGCCAAGTGATGGCTGAGCTCCTTCACTTCCTATGATGCCATGTTGCTAGTCAAGTGATGGGGCTGAGCTCCTTCACTTCCTATGATGCCATGTTGCTAGCCAAGTGATGGCTGAGCTCATTCCCTTCCTATGATGCCATGTTGCTAGCTTGAGGAGAGTGTTGGTAGAAGAACTTTTTGTTGTCTAGACCACCGGAGGGAGCCAGCCAGTTGATCCAGATACAGGATTTCAAGTGAAAATAAGAATTTCTCTGGATCCCCTAGGAATCCCAACATGATATTTGGTACTGAGATAGCCACTTGTGCCAGCTTCAATATAGTCATTAAACCTTTTCATTTTGAGGTAAGTAATAAGAGGTCAAAGGTCACGACCTTGCACAAAAAAGCTAACTTCCCCATATATTTAGGTAAGACAATGATTCAGATACTGTTGGAAAGCCCTTGAAAACAGCTTTCCAATGGTGTTTGAATGGGCCAAATTGGGACAGAAACAAGTTAGATCACGTAAGTGAACCCGTGACCTTCCGGAGGTCACTTCTGGTCATATCTTTGGAACGCTGTATCTCGGAGACCCTTTGACATAGCGAATGAAAATTTGGCGTGGAATCATTTTTCACCAGGCCCTACAAGTGTGCCAAATTACAAAGAAATCGGAAGTGGCTTGCGAATATTTGCCTCCAAGTTGACAATGATTTAGAAATAGTGATTTAATTAAATGTTTGAGCATAAATGTTCAGTCGGACGTCATTAGACAGAGAGTGTTGCTTCTGGAGAAGTCATCAGACAGAGAGTGTTGCTTCTGGAGAAGTCATTAGACAGACAGTGTTGCTTCTGGAGAAGTCATTAGACGGAGAGTGTTGCTTCTTGAGAAGCCATTTTTATTTTTATTTTTTGTTACTCCTTCCCCTTCCACATGTGGTGTCTGAATGCTGTCTAATTCTATGTTCATGAATTGGTAAAGGGTCACCAACTGGTATGTTTTTAACCAGAAGTTTTTTGTTTTTTCTTCCACCTACTGACCCCTCAATAACCACATCCATGACCCCTCAATAATGTTGTCCATGAACACTCTCAATAATCACATCCTTGACCCCTCAAGAATCATGTCCATGAACCCCTCAATAATGTTGTCCATGAACCCTCTCAATAATGTTGTCCATGAACCCTCTCAATAATCACACCATGACCCCTTAATAATCACATCCATGACGCCCTCAAGAATCATACCCATGACCCCCTCAATAATGATGTCCATGAACCCCTCAATAATCACATCCATAATCCCTCAATAATCACGTCCATGACCCCTTCAATAGCCACGTCGATGAACCCTCAATATTCCGTCCATGACCCCCTTAATAATCACGTCCATGACCCCCAATAATCTGTCCATGACCCCTCAATAATTACATCCATGATCCATCCATGATCCCCCTCAATAATTACGTCCATGACCACCCTCAATAATGAAATGCATGACCCCCTCAATTATTAAGTCCATGACCCCTCCTCCCCCAACAATTACAACAACTCACATCCAAGACTTCAAACTTTCGGATTTCATAGTCAGCAAATGGCATTAGGTCAGTGAATGTGACCTGCAGTGAGGTGCCTGGTGGAACCAACTTCTCAGAGACACGCTCGGGCCAATAGTGTTCACACTTTTTCTGTACAAAACATCAAAATATTCAAAGCTGATGCAGTGTGTCCCCATAGAGCTATTGTCAACCTGTACTTCAGCCTGCCTCCACCCAGTGTGGTGTTGGTCCAGTGTGTGTCCCCATAGAGCTAAATTGTCAACCTACTTCAACCTGCCTCAACCTAGTGTGGTGTTGGTCCAGTGTGTGTCCTCATAGAGCAATTGTCAACCTGCCTCAACCCAGTGTGATGTTGGTCCAGTGTGTGTCCCCATAGAGCTATTGTCAACCTACTTCAACCTGCCTCCACCCAGTGTGGTGTTAGTCCAGTGTGTGTCCCCATAGAGCTATTGTCAACCTACTTCAACCTGCCTCAACCCAGTGTGGTGTTGGTCCAGTGTGTGTCCCCATAGAGCTATTGTCAACCTACTTCAGCCTGCCTCCACACAGTGTGGTGTTGGTCCAGTGTGTGTCCCCATAGAGCTATTGTTACCTACTTCAACCTGCCTCCACCCAGTGTGGTGTTGGTCCAGTGTGTGTCCCCATAGATCAACCTACTTCAACCTGCCTCCACCCAGTGTGGTGTTAATCCAACACTTTCCAGAGTGGAATACTGTATGGACAGCTGATTTGTATGCACACAACTCAACAGAAGTTTTGGCATCTGTCAATATTCGAGTTTGTTAGTGAGATGATCCTGTACCTTTCCTCCTTCTACGACCTTGGTTAGCATGACAACAGTGCTGAGCTTGTGTTCCCAGATCATCCGCCAGAAGTCTCCCACAGTGTTGGGCATGGGTCCCTGAGCTGCGATGTAAGCGTTGAGCTGGCCGTAACCCTGCAGGTGACGTACACACACACACACACACCAGTGGATAAGGCTGGTCACATGATCATGCGACTACCCACGTCTAAATATGAGGCATTGATGTAGTCCGACTCCTCCACGCCTTCAATGGCCTCCAGCTTGACACGAGAAAAATCGTCTATGTACATGTACACACACATGAACACAGCAATAAACACTAGCCACACCCATCGCCATGGCCACACCCATCACCACACCCATTATCATCCTGCACTAACCCCACTACTAGAAACAAATCCAAATTCAGGCCACACCTCCAAGGCATTGTGTGGTGGGTGAGCCGAAGCTTCAGGCCAACCCAAATTACACGAGTAAAGTGTATTATATATGTATTTATAGAAGTCCACCTTACGAATGTGCTCTACAACAGACCAAGCTGGCAGGGGCACCCCAGGATGGCAAGCTCTCTAAGAGTGAAGCATCAGGTGTTGCTGGCTGGTTGACAAGCTCTCTGAGAGTGAAGCATCAGGTGTTGCTGGCTGGTTGACCAGGATGGGAAGCTCTCTAAGAGTGAAGCGTCAGGTGTTGCTGGCTGGTTGACCAGGATGGCAAGCTCTCTGAGTGAAGCATCAGGTGTTGCTGGCTGGTTGACCAGGATGGGAAGCTCTCTAAGAGTGAAGCATCAGGTGTTGCTGGCTGGTTGACGGAATTGTCAAGTGTTGAAGGGAAACCATACAACAGATGACAAAATCATCTTGACCTGTTAATATGAGAGGCAGTGCTCGCTGTCTGAGGGGGCGTGAGTGGCAGTGCTCGTTGTCTGAGGGGGCATGAGTGGCAGTGCAGGCAAGGAATTACTTTTTTCCATCCCAAGCTTGATCTAGTTTCTCTACCTCAGACAAACCTGCCTCCATGTTGAGGAATGCAGTAGCCAAGTCATACTTGAACTCCAGCATCCCTTCCCAGACAGCTTCGACCTTGCCGCCAGTTCTAACTCTGCAGCAGCCAGTCTGTGTCACCAATCTTTCTGCAAGCTGCATTGGGTTCTATCTCTTAAAAAAAATTATAACCAAGAAAATTTTTCTTTTTTCCACAAACCCATTTCAATTGCTTGGGTAAATGGTTATAGCGGCTTACAACACAAAGATCATTCTCCCCCAGCAAGGCCTCACTTCAGTCTCCCCCAGTAAGGCTTCTCTTCGGTCTCCTCCAGTAAGGCCTCACTTCAGTCTCCCCCAGTAAGGCCTCTCTTCAGTCTCCTCCAGTAAGGCCTCTCTTCAGTCTCCCCCAGTAAGGCCTCTCTTCAGTCTCCTCCAGTAAGGCCTCTCTTCAGTCTCCCCCAGTAAGGCCTCTCTTCAGTCTCCCCCAGTAAGGCCTCTCTTCAGTCTCCCCCAGTAAGGCCTCTCTTCAGTCTCCCCCAGTAAGGCCTCTCTTCAGTCTCCCCCAGTAAGGCCTCTCTTCAGTCTCACTTCAGTCTCCAATTAAGTCATTGCTAGACCTAATGTTGTGTGTGTGTGTGTGTGTGTATGTGTGCTCATGTGGGCACTTACATGGAAAGATGTTGGCAAATCTGTTCTTGGATTTGTTCACCTTGGCAACGTCACAGCTCGATGAAGGATTGGAACCAAAAGACTAGCAACAACAGCATCACATCAACAACAACTCATCAACAACACCATCAACAATACCATCAACAACACTACCAACAACAACATCATCAACAACACCATCACAACATCATCAACAACACCATCAACAACAACATCATCAACAACATCAACAACACCATCAACATCACACCATCATCATGAACAACATCATCAACAACACCATCAACAACTCTATCAACAATACCATCAAAAACACCATCAACAATACCATTAACAACACCATCAACAACACCATCAACAACACCATCAAAAACACCATCAAAACACCATAAAAAACACCATAAAAAACACCATAACAATACCATCAACAATACCATCAACAACACCATCAACAATACCATCAAAAACACCATTAACAATACCATCAACAGCACCATCAACAGCACCATCAACAACACCATCAACAATACCATAAACAACACCATCAACAACACCATTAACAACACCATCAACAATACCATCAACAACATCATCATCAATAACACCATCATCAACAACACCATCACCAACACAATCAACACAATCAACAACACCATCAACAACACCATCAACAACACCATCATCAACAACATCAACAACACCATCAATAATACCATCAACAACACCATTAACAACACCTTCAACAACACCATCAACAACACCTTCAACAACACCATCACCAACACCATCACCAACACATTAACAACACCATCAACAACACCTTCAACAACATCATCAACAACACCATCAACAACACCATCAACAACAACACCATCAGCAACATCATCAACAACACCATTAACAACGCCATCAACAACACCATCAGCAACATCATCAACTGTCAATAGACGTCTGTAATGATTAAGGATAACCAGTGTGGGTGTGGTCTCACCTCGTATTCCATTTCGAACAGCTTATCTCTGTTGTTATGCATCTCCTTCACATGGAAGTAGAAATTGCTGGTGGGGATGGGCTGCACGCGCTCAGACACTAGAATAGAACAGAATATATAGGCCGGGTCAAACAGTGTTTTTGTGAGTGATGATCCTTTACTCTGCATAGGAGTGTAGAAGGGGGCTCGGTCCTTGCTCACTTCCGTCTCAGTCCTGTAATCTGTTGTTTGCTTAAGTTCCAACTCATTATATGAACTCTCTTTATCAAGCCCCGCCTTCTTACGCCAGCAACAACTATACAGCAATACAAAGAGGTGTGGCTTGATGCTAGGCATGTAATTCTACATACAGTAACTCTGTGTAGCGCAGGTTGACTACATTGACAATCGCCTTACACAGGGGAATGTAACATACGTTCACCATGACCAACTTAGCGAGTGCAAAGTGCATAACTGACCACATGATCACAGTGAGAAGAACGATGAGGACAATTAGACAAAAGGTCACCACCACTACCACCACCAGCACCAGGGTGAGCTTTGAACCCGATTCTGGAGGTGCAACTACAGAAAAATTGACATACAAATATATTAGTCAAGAATCCCGCACAGGAGAGAGTTATGTAGCATATGTGTCCCCTCTCAACATTGAACAAGACACTGAGGGAAGGCTAATCTTACACTGGGACTTGCACAGGAGAGAGTTAGAGCATATGTATGTGTCCCCTCTCAACATTGAACAAGACACTGAGGGAAGGCTAATCTTACACTGGGACTTGCACAGGAGAGAAGAGTTAGAGCATATGTGTCCCCTCTCAACATTGAACAAGACACTGAGGGAGGGCTATGACCAGTGTTTGCGAGAGAGAAGGTCTGCATAGTTAGTAGAGGAGAGAGAACTGGCTGCATAGTCAGTAGAGGAGAGAGAACTGGCTGCATAGTCAGTAGAGGAGAGAGAACTGGCTGCACAGTCAGAAGAGGAGAGAGAACTGTCTGCAAAGGCAGTCTAGGAGAGAGAATTGGCGGCAGGGTCACTAGAGAAGAGAGAACTGACTGCATAGTCAGTAGAGGACAGAGAACTGGCTGCTGGGTTAGTAGAGGAGAGAGAACTGGCTGCAAGGTCAGTAAAGGAGAGAGAACTGGCTGCATAGTCAGTAGAGGAGAGAGAACTGGCTGCTGGGTCAGTAGAGGAGAGAGAGCTGGCTGCTGGGTTAGTAGAGGAGAGAGAGCTGGCTGCATAGTTAGTAGAGGAGAGAGAACTGGCTGCATAGTCAGTAGAGGAGAGAGATTTGGCTGCTGGGTTAGTAGAGGAGAGAGAACTGGCTGCATAGTCAGTAGAGGAGAGGGAACTGTCTGCAAGGTCAGTAGAGGAGAGAGAGCTGGCTGCATAGTTAGTAGAGGAGAGAGAACTGGCTGCATAGTCAGTAGAGGAGAGAGAGCTGGCTGCTGGGTTAGTAGAGGAGAGAGAACTGGCTGCATAGTCAGTAGAGGAGAGAGAACTGGCTGCATAGTCAGTAGAGGAGAGAGCTGGCTGCTGGGTTAGTAGAGGAGAGAGAGCTGGCTGCATAGTTAGTAGAGGAGAGAGAGCTGGCTGCTGGGTTAGTAGAGGAGAGAGAACTGGCTGCAAGGTCAGTAGAGGAGAGAGAACTGGCTGCATAGTCAGAAGAGGAGAGAGAACTGGCTGCACAGTCAGAAGAGGAGAGAGAACTGGCTGCACAGTCAGTAGAGGAGCGAGAGCTGGCTGCATAGTCAGTAGAGGAGAGAGAGCTGGCTGCAAGGTCAGTAAAGGAGAGAGAACTTGCTGCATAGTCAGTAGAGGAGAGAGAACTGTCTGCAAGGTCAGTAGAGGAGAGAGAACTTGCTGCATAGTCAGTAGAGGAGAGAGAACTGTCTGCAAGGTCAGTAGAGGAGAGAGAACTTGCTGCATAGTCAGTAGAGGAGAGGGAACTGTCTGCAAGGTCAGTAGAGGAGAGAGAGCTGGCTGCATAGTCAGTAGAGGAGAGAGAGCTGGCTGCTGGGTTAGTAGAGGAGAGAGAACTGGCTGCATAGTCAGTAGAGGAGAGGGAACTGTCTGCAAGGTCAGTAGAGGAGAGAGAGCTGTCTGCATAGTCAGTAGAGGAGAGAGAACTGGCTGCTGGGTCAGTAGAGGAGAGAGAACCGGCTGCTGGGTCAGTAGAGGAGAGAGAGCTGTCTGCATAGTCAGTAGAGGAGAGAGAACTGGCTGCTGGGTCAGTAGAGGAGAGAGAACCGGCTGCTGGGTCAGTAGAGGAGAGAGAACCGGCTGCTGGGTCAGTAGAGGAGAGAGAACCGGCTGCTGGGTCAGTAGAGGAGAGAGAGCTGGCTGCAAGGTCAGTAGTGGAGAGAGAACTAGTCCAGTAATGTATCTTCACTAACATTCATGTCCTTGTCTCAGCTTTACCTAACTGTAGCTACATGTGGTAATACTGCAATAACACAATGAAAAAGTTAGGAAGAGTTGAACTTTTGAAGGCTAAAAAATGGTAACATTCCCAGCCATATAAAGCCACAGTTCCACTATTTTCACCTGCTGGCCACCACAATACATGTACAGTAGGTTCTGGACGAACAGAGAAATGAGAGAACAAGGTACTTTTATGCCTCAGCCCACTAGAACAAGGCTCAAGGTTGAACGGGAGTTGCTCACAATAAACAGAAACTTGTATCATGCCTCTACTATTTGTAGTGATGTAGTATAGAGCAGCCCAAGCCTCTACTATTTGTAGTGATGTAGTATAAACCAACCCAAGCCTCTACTATTTGTAGTGATGTAGTATAGACCAGCCCAAGCCTCTACTATTTGTAGTGATGTAGTATAGACCAGCCCAAGCCTCTACTATTTGTAGTGATGTAGTATAGACCAGCCCAAGCCTCTACTATTTGTAGTGATGTAGTATAGACCAGCCCAAGCCTCTACTATTTGTAGTGATGTAGTATAGACCAACCCAAGCCTCTACTATTTGTAGTGATGTAGTATAGACCAGCCCAAGCCTCTACTATTTGTAGTGATGTAGTATAGAGCAGCCCAAGCCTCTACTATTTGTAGTGATGTAGTATAGACCAGCCCAAGCCTCTACTATTTGTAGTGATGTAGTATACACCAGCCCAAGCCTCTACTATTTGTAGTGATGTAGTATAGACCAACCCAAGCCTCTACTATTTGTAGTGATGTAGTATACACCAGCCCAAGCCTCTACTATTTGTAGTGATGTAGTATAGAGCAGCCCAAGCCTCTACTATTTGTAGTGATGTAGTATACACCAGCCCAAGCCTCTACTATTTGTAGTGATGTAGTACAGACCAGCCCAAGCCTCTACTATTTGTAGTGATGTAGTATAGACCAGCCCAAGCCTCTACTATTTGTAGTGATGTAGTACAGACCAGCCCAAGCCTCTACTATTTGTAGTGATGTAGTATAAACCAGCCCAAGCCTCTACTATTTGTAGTGATGTAGTATAGACCAGCCCAAGCCTCTACTATTTGTAGTGATGTAGTATAAACCAGCCCAAGCCTCTACTATTTGTAGTGATGTAGTATAGTCCAGCCCAAGCCTCTACTATTTGTAGTGATGTAGTATAGACCAGCCCAAGCCTCTACTATTTGTAGTGATGTAGTATACACCAGCCCAAGCCTCTACTATTTGTAGTGATGTAGTATAGACCAGCCCAAGCCTCTACTATTTGTAGTGATGTAGTATAGACCAGCCCAAGCCTCTACTATTTGTAGTGATGTAGTATAGACCAACCCAAGCCTCTACTATTTGTAGTGATGTAGTATACACCAGCCCAAGCCTCTACTATTTGTAGTGATGTAGTATAGACCAGCCCAAGCCTCTACTATTTGTAGTGATGTAGTATAGAGCAGCCCAAGCCTCTACTATTTGTAGTGATGTAGTATACACCAGCCCAAGCCTCTACTATTTGTAGTGATGTAGTATAGACCAGCCCAAGCCTCTACTATTTGTAGTGATGTAGTATAGACCAGCCCAAGCCTCTACTATTTGTAGTGATGTAGTATAGACCAGCCCAAGCCTCTACTATTTGTAGTGATGTAGTATAGTCCAGCCCAAGCCTCTACTATTTGTAGTGATGTAGTATACACCAGCCCAAGCCTCTACTATTTGTAGTGATGTAGTATAGACCAGCCCAAGCCTCTACTATTTGTAGTGAACCAGCCCAAGCCTCTACTATTTGTAGTGATGTAGTATAGAGCAGCCCAAGCCTCTACTATTTGTAGTGATGTAGTATACACCAGCCCAAGCCTCTACTATTTGTAGTGATGTAGTATAGAGCAGCCCAAGCCTCTACTATTTGTAGTGATGTAGTATAGACCAGCCCAAGCCTCTACTATTTGTAGTGATGTAGTATACACCAGCCCAAGCCTCTACTATTTGTAGTGATGTAGTATAGACCAGCCCAAGCCTCTACTATTTGTAGTGATGTAGTATAGACCAACCCAAGCCTCTACTACAGTAGGAAGTCAGTTATCCGAACGTCAGTTATCCGCACACGTCGGTCAACCGAACGCTAAATGAAGCCACACCTACCACCCATTTAATTTAATTTTTTTATTTTTTATTTTTATTTTTTATTTTTTACCTTCCTTCAATAGTGTGCACTCGTGCTCATGCGCATAAACGTAGGCTGCTAGCTGTTTCAATTCTCAGTGTAGCAGGTAGCATGGCTTCAGCTAGTCAAAAGAGGAAAAGAGTTGTCCTTACCATTGAAAACAAGCTTACTATCTGTGAACTTGTCGAGAAAGGAAGAAGTTTAGCCAGTGTAGGAATCCAATACAATATTGGAAAGTCCACAGTCCATGATATTGTAAAGAAGAAAGAAAAGCTGCTGGACTTCCAAACACAAATTCAGGATGATGACTGCATAAAAAAGAGGAAGATTGTGAGGAGAGCAGACTATGAGGAGCTGGATAAAGCTGTCTTTCTATGGTTTGTCCAGCAGAGGTGCAAAGGTAAGCTTGTTTGAGACTAAACTACTGTTCATAGCTAAAAATGCTCTGTTGTTTTTGGGATGATTGTTGTTCTTTATTTGTAGGAACTCCTGTTAGTGGTCCACTTTTGATGGCCAAGGCGCTTCAGCTCTTTCCTATGGTTTATCCAGGTGAGGGAGATTCAGGGAACACATTCAAGGCTGGGACTGGTTGGCTAAAGCGGTTTAAGGGTAGGCATGGTGTGCGTGGCTTGTCTATACAAGGAGAGTCACTTTCAGCACATACAGAGTCTGTTGAAGTCTTCAAGGATCGTTTACTTAGCACAATGGAAGAGAAAGGCTTGACATTGACACAGGTGTTCAACTGTGATGAGACTGGGCTGTACTGGAAGCTCATGCCAGACAAAACTCTTGTGTCAGCCAGGGAGAAGGAGGCTAAGGGGTTCAAGAAGCCCAAAGATCGAGTGACTTTGATGGCATGTGCCAATGCTAATGGCACTATAAAACTCCTCTTAGTATTTATACACAAATCCCTTAACCCACGCTGCTTCAAATATGTGAACAAGAGGGACCTTCCTGTAGTGTATTATGCGCAGAAGAATTCCTGGATGGACTCTGCCACCTTCACCAAATGGTTTCATGACCACTTTGTGCCACAATGTCGAAGACAACTAGAAGAACTTAGCCTTTCCCCAAAAGCCTTGCTAGTCCTAGACAATGCCCCATCCCACCCTGATGTAAACAGCATCTGTTCAGAAGATGGTCAGATATCATGTTTGTACCTGCCACCCAACACAACATCCCTCATACAGCCCATGGATCAGGGTGTGCTACAGACATTGAAACGTCTGTACAAACGAGATCTGTTGCTACGCATGTTGGATGAAGAGAGTGTGGGACAGATGGATATTGCTCAATTTTCAAAAACATTGAACATTAAGGATGCAGTTTTGTTATCTGCTAAGTGTTGGGATGAAGTTGACCCTGGTACAATAGCTAAAAGCTGGAAAAAGCTGTTGATGCCCAAATCATTTCGGGAGGAAGAGGAGGTGGAAACACCAGAAATTGACACTCTTCTCAATAACTTGGCCATTCCACCAGAAGAGAGAATCGGTTGGCTTTTGGCTGACGACAACGATGCAGGCTACGATGAACTGACAGAAGAGGAGATTGTGGCACTTGCTACAGAAGGTGACAAAAGTGATAGAGAAGAGGAAGAGGAAGAGGAGAGTCTTCCAGCTGTGTCCCATTCCCAAGCTTGCACTGCATAGAGACAGTTCTAGCATATGTCCAGGAGCAGCCTGGAATCCCACTGAGCACAACTGTAGTGCTAAATAATCTCCTAATTGAAACTGCAAAAAAAAGATTTGTAAATAAGAAACAAACAAAAGTTACAGATTACTTTACTTACATACAATATGCATCCACTTTTATTGATTATGTGTAGTAAAATGTCATAATATCCCGTATCGCTAAATTTATTTTGTGTGACCAGTTATCCGAACATTTCAGTTATCCGAACACCCTCGGTCCCAAGGTGTTCGGATAACTGACTTCCTACTGTATTTGTAGTGATGTAGTATAGAGCAGCCCAAGCCTCTACTATTTGTAGTGATGTAGTATACACCAGCCCAAGCCTCTACTATTTGTAGTGATGTAGTATAGACCAACCCAAGCCTCTACTATTTGTAGTGATGTAGTATACACCAGCCCAAGCCTCTACTATTTGTAGTGATGTAGTATACACCAGCCCAAGCCTCTACTATTTGTAGTGATGTAGTATAGACCAGCCCAAGCCTCTACTATTTGTAGTGATGTAGTATAGACCAGCCCAAGCCTCTACTATTTGTAGTGATGTAGTATAGACCAGCCCAAGCCTCTACTATTTGTAGTGATGTAGTATAGTCCAGCCCAAGCCTCTACTATTTGTAGTGATGTAGTATAGACCAGCCCAAGCCTCTACTATTTGTAGTGATGTAGTATAGACCAGCCCAAGCCTCTACTATTTGTAGTGATGTAGTATAGACCAGCCCAAGCCTCTACTATTTGTAGTGATGTAGTATAGACCAGCCCAAGCCTCTACTATTTGTAGTGATGTAGTATAGACCAACCCAAGCCTCTACTATTTGTAGTGATGTAGTATGGACCAGCCCAAGCCTCTACTATTTGTAGTGATGTAGTATACACCAGCCCAAGCCTCTACTATTTGTAGTGATGTAGTATAGAGCAGCCCAAGCCTCTACTATTTGTAGTGATGTAGTATAGAGCAGCCCAAGCCTCTACTATTTGTAGTGATGTAGTATACACCAGCCCAAGCCTCTACTATTTGTAGTGATGTAGTATAGACCAGCCCAAGCCTCTACTATTTGTAGTGATGTAGTATAGACCAGCCCAAGCCTCTACTATTTGTAGTGATGTAGTATAGACCAGCCCAAGCCTCTACTATTTGTAGTGATGTAGTATAGACCAGCCCAAGCCTCTACTATTTGTAGTGATGTAGTATAGACCAGCCCAAGCCTCTACTATTTGTAGTGATGTAGTATAGACCAGCCCAAGCCTCTACTATTTGTAGTGATGTAGTATAGACCAGCCCAAGCCTCTACTATTTGTAGTGATGTAGTATAGACCAGCCCAAGCCTCTACTATTTGTAGTGATGTAGTATAGACCAGCCCAAGCCTCTACTATTTGTAGTGATGTAGTATAGACCAGCCCAAGCCTCTACTATTTGTAGTGATGTAGTATAGACCAGCCCAAGCCTCTACTATTTGTAGTGATGTAGTATAGACCAGCCCAAGCCTCTACTATTTGTAGTGATGTAGTATAGACCAACCCAAGCCTCTACTATTTGTAGTGATGTAGTATGGACCAGCCCAAGCCTCTACTATTTGTAGTGATGTAGTATAGAGCAGCCCAAGCCTCTACTATTTGTAGTGATGTAGTATAGAGCAGCCCAAGCCTCTACTATTTGTAGTGATGTAGTATACACCAGCCCAAGCCTCTACTATTTGTAGTGATGTAGTATAGAGCAGCCCAAGCCTCTACTATTTGTAGTGATGTAGTATAGAGCAGCCCAAGCCTCTACTATTTGTAGTGATGTAGTATACACCAGCCCAAGCCTCTACTATTTGTAGTGATGTAGTATAGACCAGCCCAAGCCTCTACTATTTGTAGTGATGTAGTATAGACCAGCCCAAGCCTCTACTATTTGTAGTGATGTAGTATAGACCAGCCCAAGCCTCTACTATTTGTAGTGATGTAGTATAGACCAGCCCAAGCCTCTACTATTTGTAGTGATGTAGTATAGACCAGCCCAAGCCTCTACTATTTGTAGTGATGTAGTATAGACCAGCCCAAGCCTCTACTATTTGTAGTGATGTAGTATAGACCAGCCCAAGCCTCTACTATTTGTAGTGATGTAGTATAAACCAGCCCAAGCCTCTACTATTTGTAGTGATGTAGTATAGACCAACCCAAGCCTCTACTATTTGTAGTGATGTAGTATAGACCAGCCCAAGCCTCTACTATTTGTAGTGATGTAGTATAGACCAGCCCAAGCCTCTACTATTTGTAGTGATGTAGTATAGACCAGCCCAAGCCTCTACTATTTGTAGTGATGTAGTATAGTCCAGCCCAAGCCTCTACTATTTGTAGTGATGTAGTATAGACCAGCCCAAGCCTCTACTATTTGTAGTGATGTAGTATAGACCAGCCCAAGCCTCTACTATTTGTAGTGATGTAGTATAGACCAGCCCAAGCCTCTACTATTTGTAGTGATGTAGTATAGACCAACCCAAGCCTCTACTATTTGTAGTGATGTAGTATGGACCAGCCCAAGCCTCTACTATTTGTAGTGATGTAGTATAGAGCAGCCCAAGCCTCTACTATTTGTAGTGATGTAGTATAGAGCAGCCCAAGCCTCTACTATTTGTAGTGATGTAGTATACACCAGCCCAAGCCTCTACTATTTGTAGTGATGTAGTATAGACCAGCCCAAGCCTCTACTATTTGTAGTGATGTAGTATACACCAGCCCAAGCCTCTACTATTTGTAGTGATGTAGTATAGAGCAGCCCAAGCCTCTACTATTTGTAGTGATGTAGTATACACCAGCCCAAGCCTCTACTATTTGTAGTGATGTAGTATACACCAGCCCAAGCCTCTACTATTTGTAGTGATGTATGTAATTGATAGACGAGTCAAAAATGGTGGGCACTGGCTACCAAGAGATATTTCCACCACATATGTACACACATCATATGGATACACAGATACACACTGCACACACACATCTCCTACCACACATACCCACATCACCATACCACACACACACACACACATCACCATATCACATGCACACATCACACCTGTGCTGACAGCCTGCTCTCCCATCATGCCATCTTCATTGACACCAGTGACGGTGATGTAGTAGGAGGAAGAGGGGTCTAGACCAGTGAGGTTGACTCCGCCCACCTGCACTGGTACACTGCATGGGGACACTGCACATGTTTCTTCATTCTGACGCCTCCTGTTTCCCCCAGACGCAGAGGCCGTAAACGTTATGATGTAATTTAGGAACCCTCCAGCCGTCTGGAGGGAGGGCACAAGCCATTCAACTTCCACTCTCGACCCGGAGAGGCGTGTCACTTTTAGGCCAGACACATTGGGTGGGGCTACAATAAGGTCAGAGTGCACAAATGTATCACTTTACAACTCCTTACCACATAACACACCCTGTCACCATGACTACCCTTACTATCTGTGCATACCAAATATGGCAGCTTCTTATAAATGACTACCCTTACTATCTGTGCACACCAAATATAGCAGCTTCTTATAATGACTACCCTTACTATCTGTGCACACCAAATATGGCAGCTTCTTATAGTGACTACCCTTACTATCTGTGCACACCAAATATGGCAGCTTCTTATAATGACTACCCTTACTATCTGTGCACACCAAATATGGCAGCTTCTTATAATGACTACCCTTACTATCTGTGCACACCAAATATAGCAGCCTCTTATAATGACTACCCTTACTATCTGTGCACACCAAATATAGCAGCCTCTTATAATGACTACCCTTACTATCTGTGCACACCAAATATAGCAGCTTCTTATAATGACTACCCTTACTATCTGTGCATACCAAATATAGCAGCTTCTTATAATGACTACCCTTACTATCTGTGCACACCAAATATAGCAGCTTCTTATAATGACTACCCTTACTATCTGTGCACACCAAATATAGCAGCTTCTTATAATGACTACCCTTACTATCTGTGCACACCAAATATAGCAGCTTCTTATAATGACTACCCTTACTATCTGTGCACACCAAATATAGCAGCTTCTTATAATGACTACCCTTACTATCTGTGCACACCAAATATAGCAGCCTCTTATAATGACTACCCTTACTATCTGTGCACACCAAATATAGCAGCCTCTTATAATGACTACCCTTACTATCTGTGCACACCAAATATAGCAGCTTCTTATAATGACTACCCTTACTATCTGTGCACACCAAATATAGCAGCCTCTTATAATTACTACCCTTACTATCTGTGCATACCAAATATAGCAGCTTCTTATAATGACTACCCTTACTATCTGTGCACACCAAATATAGCAGCCTCTTATAATGACTACCCTTACTATCTGTGCACACCAAATATAGCAGCCTCTTATAATGACTACCCTTACTATCTGTGCACACCAAATATAGCAGCTTCTTATAATGACTACCCTTACTATCTGTGCACACCAAATATAGCAGCCTCTTATAATTACTACCCTTACTATCTGTGCATACCAAATATAGCAGCTTCTTATAATGACTACCCTTACTATCTGTGCACACCAAATATAGCAGCTTCTTATAATGACTACCCTTACTATCTGTGCACACCAAATATAGCAGCCTCTTATAATGACTACCCTTACTATCTGTGCACACCAAATATAGCAGCCTCTTATAATGACTACCCTTACTATCTGTGCACACCAAATATAGCAGCTTCTTATAATGACTACCCTTACTATCTGTGCACACCAAATATAGCAGCCTCTTATAATTACTACCCTTACTATCTGTGCATACCAAATATAGCAGCTTCTTATAATGACTACCCTTACTAATATGTGCATGCCACATGTTGGCCCTGATCAGCACCTGGCCAGGCCTAGGCATATCACCATGTACACACTATGCATGCAATGGCTTCTTTTAACGTCCACCATACCACATAAAATAGTATATGCCACTAAAGCACATACGTAGTGGCTTATTAGAATGATAACCCCTTACCACACACTATAGACACATGTGCTAGCTTACTTAGTTGCTGGATGAAGTCTGTAAAGTAGCAAGCCTGGGGACTTGGTGCAAAAGAGTTCCGGGCCAGCACAGACACGTTGTAAGGCACTCCAGGCTCTGTAGATGTGAGAATAGACAAGACATGGCTATAACAAAGCACCTTCCTAGACAACCATCCTGCAGTCAGAGACTGATACCCTTTAACAACTATGAGTGGATATGGACCTTCTCTAGAAGGCAAGCCCGGATTGCTGGCTGCAGTCGTGTGGCATGAATGTACTTGACTTTATATAAATGCTTGTGCCTTCAAACACAACAATCACTAGCTACTGGGTGCCCAGGCCCTGCTTCATGGGACCAGCTACTGGGTGCCCAGGCCCTGCTTCATGGGGAGCCCAGCTACTGGGTGCCCAGGCCCTGCTTCATGGGACCCAGCTACTGGGTGCCTAGGTCATGCTTTGGGGAGCACAGTCACTGGGCGCCTAGGCCCTGCTTCATGGGGAGCACAGTTACTGGGTGCCTAGTCCCTGCTTCATGGGGACACCAGCTACTGGTGCTAGACCCTGCTTCATGGGGAGCCCAGCTACTGGGTGCCTAGGCCCTTCTTCATGGGGAGCCCAGCTACTGGGAGCCTAGGCCCTGCTTCATGGGACCCAGCTACTGGGTGCCTAGGTCCTGCTTCATGGGGAGTACAGCTACTGGGAGCCTAGGGCCCTGCTTCATGGGGAGCCCAGCTACTGGTGCTAGGCCCTGCTTCATGGGGAGCCCAGCTACTGGTGCTAGGCCCTGCTTCATGGGACCCAGCTACTGGGTGCCCAGGCCCTGCTTCATGGGGAGCACAGTTACTGGGTGCCTAGTCCCTGCTTCATGGGGACACCAGCTACTGGTGCTAGGCCCTGCTTCATGGGGAGCACAGCTACTGGGTGCCTTGGTCCTGCTTCATGGGGACCCAGCTACTGGTGCTAGGCCCTGCTTCATGGGGACCCAGCTACTGGGAGCCTAGTCCCTGCTTCATGGGGACCCCAGCTACTGGGTGCCTAGGCTCTGCTTCATGGGGAGCACAGCTACTGGGAGCCTAGCCTCTGCTTCATGGGGAGCACAGCTACTGGGTGCCCAGGCCCTGCTTCATGGGACCCAGCTACTGGGAGCCTAGGCCCTGCTTCATGGGGAGCCAGCTACTGGGAGCCTAGGCCCTGCTTCATGGAGAGCCAGCTACTGGGAGCCTAAGCCCTGCTTCATGGGGGGACCAGCTACTGGGTGCCAGGGCCATGCTTCATGGGGAGCACAGCTACTGGGTACCTAGGCCCTGCTTCATGGGGAGCACAGCTACTGGGAGCCTAGGCCTGCTATGGGGACCCCAGCTACTGGGTGCCTAGGCCCTGCTTTATGGGGAGCCCAGCTACTGGGTGCCCAGGCCCTGCTTCATGGGGAGCCAGCTACTAGGCCCTGCTTCATGGGGAGCACAGCTACTGGGAGCCTAGGCCCTGCTTCATGGGGAACACAGCTACTGGGAGCCTAGGCCCTGCTTCATGGGGAACACAGCTACTGGGAGCCTAGGCCCTGCTTCATGGGGACCCAGTTACTGGGTGAAGACGGCAGATCTTGCTGGTTAAGCAACTGTCATGTTTTCTAGCTGGAGTGGCATCCAGACAGACTAGAGCACTGGAACATGTACATATATATACATATACCTATATACATATATACATATATACACATATGTATATATATGTATATATATGTATATATATGTATATATATATGTATATATATATGTATATATATGTATATATATATATACATATATGTATACATATATATACATATATATATACATATATATATATATATGTATATATATGTATATACATGTATGTATATATATGTATATATACAGTGTACATATATATACATATATATACATATATATATACATATGTGTATATATGTATATATATATACATATATATATATATATATATGTATATATCTGTTAGCACTAAAACATTTCATATATTTGAGCAACTTCTCTCTTGTGTCCAGGCAACAGAAGGCTAGTATACATGATGATGATTATTTGGCTGCTGTAGTACACTAGGGGAAGACTTGGTTGACGACTCCAGGGGGCTCATTGAGGATACTTATTAAGAGGATGGTCATGGGCACATCAGGTCTGGGATAGTGGTCCCCCTGGCATTGTTGACCAGCCCACCTGCTTGTTTTAATGATACACATTTTCCCTCCCGCACATCACGAGAGCATTACCAACAAATGCGCTAGCTACATTTTACCTCGCTAATGCAAATGGTTTGCTAGCTCTGGCTGCTGCTAGCCCGACTCCATCTGCAGTTCCTGAGACAGTGAGATTCACAGAGGAGGTGTTGCCTTCCACACACAACATTACTTAGAGTAGCAATAAAAATAGCTAGTTTTGGAGTATCTACCAGCGCCCCAAAGCCCCAGATGCGTTGCTGCCAGCTCCTACTATAAACTGATGCTACCAGCTCCCCAAAGCCCCAGATGCGTTGCTGCCAGCTCCTACTATAAACTGTGCTACCAGCTCCCCAAAGCCCCAGATGTGTTGCTGCCAGCTCCTACTATAAACTGATGCTACCAGCTCCCCAAAGCCCAAGATGTGTTGCTGCCAGGGGAGAGCTGTGGCTTGCTACTGAAGTGTTCCCTCTGATGAAGTGAAAATGTAGCATTTATTGAATGGAAATGCGCCAGGTTAAAATATTGCTTACTCCGAGTAGAACTGATCGGTCAGCAATCATATGACAGGCTCTGCCCTCAACCAATACCCTCAAAGGTTAAGGACTACACCTCACACTAGCACAACACATGTGAAGGCCAGAGCCACTACAGGAGTTAGTAACTCCCCCCACCCACAACACCACCACCATCACCATCACCATCACCACCACCAGATAACCACACATTGAGTGCGACAGAAATACGGCATGAAAAATACTTGGCACAGATCTCAAGAAACGATGAATGGCTTCAGGTTTGGTATACATAATAATATTGTTACCTTTGTTGCCAGTTGGCATTCCACAATTAGCAACCTGCAGGCCCGGCCAACCCTCAACATGTGCTCTACTACTGAAGCTTCAGAATAGAGACATGCACTGTATCTCATGTGCGCCCGGTGGTCTTGGGATCCTGCCATGAATCTTGCTTGTAGTACCAAACTCTATCTCAATGTCACTGTCTCCCTTACCACCTCATCATGACTGTCTTGCCTTGAAAGAGGTAGAAGAGGCTGGATGTTCATGCCCTCCCACTGCCAACTTCCATTGGCTAGCGCCTCTGCCCCCAATGCTCCTGTCAGCATCCCTGCCCCCAATGCTCCTGTCAGCACCTCTGCCACCAATGCTCCTGTCAGCACCTCTGCGCCCAATGCTCCTGTCAGCACCTCTGCCCCCAATGCTCCTGTCAGCACCTCTGCCTCCAATGCTCCTGTCAGCACCTCTGCCCTCAATGCTCCTGTCAGCACCTCTGCCCCCAATGCTCCTGTCAGCGCCTCTGCCCCCAATGCTCCTGTCAGCACCACTGCCCCCAATGCTCCTGTCAGCACCTCTGCCCTCAATGCTCCTGTCAGCACCTCTGCCCCCAATGCTCCTGTCAGCACCTCTGCCCCCAATGCTCCTGTCAGCACCTCTGCCCCCAATGCTCCTGTCAGCACCTCTGCCCCCAATGCTCCTGTCAGCACCTCTGCCCCCAATGCTCCTGTCAGCACCTCTGCCTCCAATGCTCCTGTCAGCACCTCTGCCCCCAATGCTCCTGTCAGCACCTATGCCCCCAATGCTCCTGTCAGCACCTCTGCCCCCAATGCTCCTGTCAGCACCTCTGCCCTCAATGCACCTGTCAGCACCTCTGCCCCCAATGCTCCTGTCAGCACCACTGCCCCCAATGCTCCTGTCAGCACCTCTGCCCCCAATGCTCCTGTCAGCACCTCTACCCTCAATGCACCTGTCAGCACCTCTGCCCCCAATGCTCCTGTCAGCACCTCTGCCCCCAATGCTCCTGTCAGCACCTCTGCCTCCAATACTCCTGTCAAGCACCTCTGCCCTCAATGCTCCTGTCAGCATCCCTGCCCCCAATGCTCCTGTCAGCACCTCTGCCCTCAATGCTCCTGTCAGCACCTCTGCCCTCAATGCACCTGTCAGCACCTCTGCCTCCAATGCTCCTGTCAGCACCTCTGCCCCCAATGCTCCTGTCAGCACCTCTGCCCCCAATGCTCCTGTCAGCACCTCTGCCCTCAATGCACCTGTCAGCACCTCTGCCCCCAATGCTCCTGTCAGCACCTCTGCCCCAATGCTCCTGTCAGCACCTCTGCCTCCAATACTCCTGTCAAGCACCTCTGCCCTCAATGCTCCTGTCAGCACCTCTGCCCCCAATGCTCCTGTCAGCACCTATGCCCCCAATGCTCCTGTCAGCACCTCTGCCCCCAATGCTCCTGTCAGCACCTCTGCCCTCAATGCACCTGTCAGCACCTCTGCCCCCAATGCTCCTGTCAGCACCTATGCCCCCAATGCTCCTGTCAGCACCTCTGCCCCCAATGCTCCTGTCAGCACCTCTGCCCTCAATGCACCTGTCAGCACCTCTGCCCCCAATGCTCCTGTCAGCACCTCTGCCCCCAATGCTCCTGTCAGCACCTCTGCCCCCAATGCTCCTGTCAGCACCTCTACCCCCAATGCTCCTGTCAGCACCTCTGCCCCCAATGCTCCTGTCAGCACCTCTGCCCCCAATGCTCCTGTCAGCACCTCTGCCTCCAATACTCCTGTCAAGCACCTCTGCCCTCAATGCTCCTGTCAGCATCCCTGCCCCCAATGCTCCTGTCAGCACCTCTGCCCTCAATGCTCCTGTCAGCACCTCTGCCCTCAATGCACCTGTCAGCACCTCTGCCTCCAATGCTCCTGTCAGCACCTCTGCCCCCAATGCTCCTGTCAGCACCTCTGCCCCCAATGCTCCTGTCAGCACCTCTGCCCTCAATGCACCTGTCAGCACCTCTGCCCCCAATGCTCCTGTCAGCACCTCTGCCCCCAATGCTCCTGTCAGCACCTCTGCCCCCAATGCTCCTGTCAGCACCTCTGCCCTCAATGCACCTGTCAGCACCTCTGCCTCCAATGCTCCTGTCAGCACCTCTGCCCTCAATGCTCCTGTCAGCACCTCTGCCCCCAATGCTCCTGTCAGCACCTCTGCCCCCAATGCTCCTGTCAGCACCTCTGCCTCCAATGCTCCTGTCAGCACCTCTGCCCTCAATGCTCCTGTCAGCACCTCTGCCCCCAATGCTCCTGTCAGCACCTCTGCCCCCAATGCTCCTGTCAGCACCTCTGCCTCCAATACTCCTGTCAAGCACCTCTGCCCTCAATGTTCCTGCCTGTATCGCTCCCAATGCTTCTACTGTACACATTTCATTAATTTTGCCATATGACATCACCAGAAGATCTGTTGATCATTTCCCAGGCTTCACTACCAGAAAAGGTGGCACATCTGAGCTATCTGTATTGCTGTAGGAGCCTGTGTACTAGCAGGACCTCAGCCTACTCTGTGTGGCTGTAGGAGCCTCAGGACCTCACATCCTTGTTCTTTACAGTGTGCATGCAATACTGAAGCAAGTGCATGCAATACTGACATGCAAGACTGTAGCACGTGCATGCAATACTGAAGCACGTGCATGCAATACTGTAGCAAGTGCATGCAATACTGTAGCAAGTGCATGCAATGCTGAAGCGCGTGCATGCAATACTGTAGCAAGTGCATGCAATACTGTAGCACGTGCATGCAATACTGACATGCAAGACTGTAGCACGTGCATGCAATACTGTAGCACGTGCATGCAATACTGTAGCATGTGCATGCAATGCTGAAGCGCGTGCATGCAATACTGTAGCATGTGCATGCAATGCTGAAGCGCGTGCATGCAATACTGTAGCATGTGCATGCAATACTGAAGCATGTGCATGCAATACTGTAGCACGTGCATGCAATACTGTAGCATGTGCATGCAATGCTGAAGCGCGTGCATGCAATACTGTAGCATGTGCATGCAATACTGAAGCATGTGCATGCAATACTGTAGCAAGTGCATGCAATGCTGAAGCGCGTGCATGCAATACTGTAGCATGTGCATGCAATACTGTAGCGTGCATGCAATACTGTAGCGCATGCATGCAAGACTGTAGCACGTGCAGATATTGTCTAGTGACAAGTCATCTCATGGCAGGAGATCCAAGGCCTGGATAGCATAAACTCTACACTGAACTCAGATGTGCCAAATAGCCGCAGATCTTTACTTACTGAGCTGTTATGAGTCAATTGCATGGAATCATAAAGGCACTGAGGTAGCCAGAGGCACTGTGGTAGCTCAGAGGCACTGTGGTAGCCAGAGGCACTGTGGTAGCTAGAGGCACTCTGGTCGCTCAGAGGCACTGTGGTAGCTCAGAGGCACTCTGGTAGCTCAGAGGCACTGTGGTAGCTCAGAGGCACTCTGGTAGCTCAGAGGCACTGTGGTAGCTCAGAGGCACTGTGGTAGCTCAGAGGCACTGTGGTAGCTCAGAGGCACTGTGGTAGCCAGAGGCACTGTGGTAGCTCAGAGGCACTCTGGTAGCTCAGAGGCACTGTGGTAGCCAGAGGCACTGTGGTAGCTCAGAGGCACTCTGGTAGCTCAGAGGCACTGTGGTGGCTCAGAGGCACTGTGGTAGCCAGAGGCACTGTGGTAGTTCAGAGGCACTGTGGTAGTTCAGAGGCACTGTGGTAGTTCAGAGGCACTGTGGTAGCTCAGAGGCACTGTGGTAGCTCAAAGGCCGTGGTAGCTCCATCACTGTGCTGCAGTCCCACTCAATAGGTTAGGTCTCATCAGTTTGTTAGTTCCTTGCAAGGACTTCTATCGGACACCAATTAGGCTGCCACACGAGTGAAGAGGAAGACAGAAATTAGTTTATTGTGGGGAGGCGTGGACTTCCCAAACGTGGATGTTTGTAGTGTGCAAGGAGGAGCTTCACTGGCGCACCCGTCTTGATGTTGCCGCCATTACATGCCTCACAATGACCCAGTAGGTACTATATATAGCAGCTGGTGTGTGCGTTGTTGACCTCCTAGTGATACTACACTTGCCCTCAGAACAGGCTCACTGTTTATAGAACTACAGTGTATGAATAGTGGGGCTCACAGGTCCACCTCATGCACCTCACTATTGTCCTCTGCAGACCACAACTTCCTCACAATTCATTCTGACAATGACGCCAAAGCTAATCTATCCTCAGAAGTTCAAGGTCCAGTTGGATCATCTCTCAAAGTTTCTTTTTCTTGTGTCAAATAAAGATGGACACCACTAGCGTGTGTAGATGTTGAATCTCCGCCTACAATGAACGCAGCGACGAGTGCTGATAAACATGGAGAGAAATTGTAACTTTGAAGCAAAAGCTCTCCTCCACACAGGAACAAATTATATTGTCAACAAAGGAAGGAAAGAAGACTGTCCTATGCAGACCACACCCTGTTCGATCGTGACCCTTTACCATTTAATATCATAAATCACTAGACTCCTTACAAAATAATATTAGAGTAATTTGATTTAGCTTGACATCTTTCATTCAATAAATACATACACAATTCCTGAACACATGTCATGTATGAACACATGCATGTATAAACACTTGTCATGTATGAACACATGTCATGTATGAACACATGCATGTATGAACACATGCCATGTATGAACACATGCATGTATGAACACATGCATGTATGAACACATGTCATGTATGAACACATGCATGTATAAACACGTGTGTCATGTATGAACACATGTCATGAATGAACACATGCATGTATAAACACAAGTCATGTATGAACACATTCATGTGCCTACATACACATGATTGATTAGTTCTGGTATTCCACGAGTAACTTCTGGTAGGTGCTATGCACCACAAAACAACCCAACAAATGGAGAGTGGAAAGACAGACGAGAGCAAGCAGAGACAAGACAGACGAGAGCAAGCAGAGACAAGACAGACGAGAGCAAGCAGAGACAAGACAGACGAGAGCAAGCAGAGACAAGACAGACGAGAGCAGGCAGAGGCAAGACAGACGAGAGCAAGCAGAGACAAGACAGACGAGAGCAGAGACAAGACAGATGAGAGCAAGCAGAGACAAGACAGACGAGAGCAAGCAGAGACAAGACAGACGAGAGCAGGCAGACAAGACAGACGAGAGCAAGCAGAGACAAGACAGACGAGAGCAGGCAGAGACAAGACAGACGAGAGCAAGCAGAGACAAGACAGACGAGAGCAGAGACAAGACAGACGAGAGCAAGCAGAGGCAAGACAGACGAGAGCAAGCAGAGACAAGACAGACGAGAGCAAGCAGAGACAAGACAGACGAGAGCAGGCAGAGACAAGACAGACGAGAGCAAGCAGAGACAAGACAGACGAGAGCAGAGCCAAGACAGACGAGAGCAAGCAGAGACAAGACAGACGAGAGCAAGCAGAGACAAGACAGACGAGAGCAAGCAGAGACAAGACAGACGAGAGCAAGCAGAGACAAGACAGACGAGAGCAAGCAGAGGCAAGACAGACGAGCGCAGGCAGAGACAAGACAGACGAGAGCAAGCAGAGACAAGACAGACGAGAGCAAGCAGAGGCAAGACAGACGAGAGCAAG
This sequence comes from Cladorhizidae sp. MBARI D1340-BT2, assembly GCA_028752905.1. Classification (NCBI taxonomy): domain Eukaryota; kingdom Metazoa; phylum Porifera; class Demospongiae; order Poecilosclerida; family Cladorhizidae; species Cladorhizidae sp. MBARI D1340-BT2. The sequence goes on from JAQNBH010000011.1 coordinate 54,443,748, forward strand.
CAGAGACAAGACAGATGAGAGCAAGCAGAGACTAGACAGACGAGAGCAAGCAGAGACAAGACAGACGAGAGCAAGCAGAGGCAAGACAGACGAGAGCAAGCAGAGACAAGACAGACTAGAGCAGGCAGAGACAAGACAGACGAGAGCAAGCAGAGACAAGACAGATGAGAGCAAGCAGAGACAAGACAGACGAGAGCAAGCAGAGACAAGACAGACGAGAGCAGGCAGAGGCAAGACAGACGAGAGCAGGCAGAGACAAGACAGACGAGAGCAAGCAGAGACAAGACAGACGAGAGCAAGCAGAGACAAGACAGACGAGAGCAAGCAGAGACAAGACAGACGAGAGCAGGCAGAGACTGCAAACTTCTGCACTCACAACAACTTTTCTTTCACAATCAAAAAATATCTTTTGAATTCACACATCTAGAAAGAAAACAAAGGAAGTTGTAGCTCTGGGGGGGGGGGGGGGGGGGCAGCCAGTGGAATTCTTATAACATACATGTAGCTAGTGTAGTCCTCTAACATAGCTAGTGGAGTTCTTATAACATATGTAGCTATAGTGTAGTCTTCTAGTGTAGTTCTCTAACATGGCTAGTTGGCTAGTGTAGTTTGTTGCACCAGGTTGCATATTTTTTAATTTTAGCCATCTTTGCCAACAGGATATATGCACGTGCTAGTACACCAGGCACCGCACGTGCTAGTACACCAGGCACCGTGCCATATCAGGCGACATGCAGCACCACCAAAATATAATGGCTTTGTCTTTGACCCATGCCTAACCCGTCCATGAAGCTTCTTGAGAATCCATCCATAAGCCTTTGAGTAGTCGTGTTACGAGACAGACACACACAAACCAGGGTGGGAACATAGCCCCCTGGCAGGGGTAAGAATGTGCTTTAAAAACAAAAAAAAATGACTCGTCCAAAAAGAAGTGAAGCAAGAACCAGACATTTAGGGGACCGGGACCCTTTACCTGATGAACTCCAAATGGAACTAAAATCTGTTTTCATTATGTAAATAAATGAAAATAGGTAAAGGGTCAGGTAAATGTATGTCTACACTGGCAATCCAATGTGAATATTTTTCTGTAACATTTTTGACTGGTATATATATATACATACCACTCAACACTGTTTCTTTTCCCAGTGGACAAAAACATAAAATACATAGGCAGAAAGCTTGGCTTCTTGTTCGACATGCTCCATGAGTCAAAAGGAATAGATTACCATGGCTGAAGGTCACAACTGCTGCCAATCCCTTCCTGTGCCTTAACTGCTGTCTCTGGTAACCTACTGCAGAGGTACTCGTGCCTACCAGGAACTACTCGGAAGCACTTTACTCTAGAGCAAGGAGGCACTCCGGAATGGATTCTTTTGCTGCAAGTTTTGTTGCAGACATAGCACGATTATCGCTGCATGGTTTCCACTGCAATGAGCTCATTCTTATACCAAACTGTAGCTTACACAATCATATGAAGTTTATGTTTGCCATAACCAAAGGATAATAAGAAGGCACTCGGTACCACTATACACTACCAGTTGTGCAGCCTCAGGTACACTATACACTACCAGTTGTGTAGCCTCAGGTACACTATACACTACCAGTTGTGCAGCCTCAGGTACACTATACACTACCAGTTGTGCAGCCTCAGGTACACTATACACTACCAGTTGTGTAGCCTCAGGTACACTATACACTACCAGTTGTGTAGCCTCAGGTACACTATACACTACCAGTTGTGCAGCCTCAGGTACACTATACACTACCAGTTGTGTAGCCTCAGGTACACTATACACTACCAGTTGTGTAGCCTCAGGTACACTATACACTACCAGTTGTGCAGCCTCAGGTACACTATACACTACCAGTTGTGCAGCCTCAGGTACACTATACACTACCAGTTGTGCAGCCTCAGGTACACTATACACTACCAGTTGTGTAGCCTCAGGTACACTATACACTACCAGTTGTGTAGCCTCGGGCTAAACGATCGCAACTCCAAAATTAAGCACCTCCATCACCAGTATCAGTATGCACTAGTACGTATTAGTATGCAGTATTATTGTATGCATTAGTGTGCACTAGTATGTATTACTATGCATTATTATGTATTAGAATGCATTACTACATGTATTAATATGCAGTAGTATGTATTAGTAGCCCTGATATGTATTAGCATTATGTATGTATTAGTACTTATGCATCAGTACATATTAGTATGCACTCATATGGATTAGTTTGCACTAGTATGTATGTAAATATTAGTATGCCCAGTAGGTATTAGTATGCACTAGTATAACTTGCACTAGTATGTATGTATTAGTATGGACATGTATGGACATGTATGGACATGTATGGACATTAGCATGCATTTCTGGTGAGGAAGGCTGTGTAACTGCATACCTAAAGTGAGAGCCGTAAAGGTGTAGCTGATCAGAGAGGCGTCGATGGTCACATTGTCCAGGAGACGAGAGCCATCGTAAGTGGTAAAGGAGAGAAAGTAATAGAGCAGAATACCTCTCGAATCTCGAGGATGCATCCACGAAACAGTAACATTGGCCACACCTTCTTGCTGTGAGAAAGGTGTCTTGTTGACCCATCTACCATTCCCACAGGACACCACATCTGGCACTGCAGATCACATGACAATCACATGACAGTTAAACATGTTATCAACAGAGAATGCTTAATTAAGAACAAGCTCCATGTGCACACACATGGCAACCACACAAGCTCCATGTGCACACACATGGCAACCAAACAAGCTCCATGTGCACACACATGGCAACCACACAAGCTCCATGTGCACACACATGGCAACCACACAAGCTCCATGTGCACACACATGGCAACCACACAAGCTCCATGTGCACACACATGGCAACCACACAAGCTCCATGTGCACACACATGGCAACCAAACAAGCTCCATGTGCACACTCATGGCAACCACACAAGCTCCATGTGCACACACATGGCAACCACACAAGCTCCATGTGCACACACATGGCAACCACACAAGCTCCATGTGCACACACATGGCAACCAAACAAGCTCCATGTGCACACACATGGCAATCACACTAGCTCCATGTGCACACACATGGCAAACACACAAGCTCCATGTGCACACACATGGCAACCACACAAACTCCATGTGCACACACATGGCAACCAACAAGCAAGACACACGCAAGCAATATTCATAATATGCTGTTCCTTGAAATATATTCCCTCCCCCACAACCACCCCAAACTCCTCCCACAACCACCCTAGGTATGTACGCGCACCCACTCCTCCACCTTCAGTGGGCGGAGGAAACCTAGGAGGGGTGCATTGACCACAGAAGACATTTTAGAAATGCTGTCCTTCATTGGATTCATCTGTGCCACCGATGCCCCACAAGTCTGGACCCATCTGTGCCACCGATGCCCCACAAGTCTGGACCCATCTGTGCCACCGATGCCCCACAAGTCTGGACCCATCTGTGCCACCGATGCCCCACAAGTCTGGAGATTCCCAACAAGTCTGGAGATGCCCCACAAGTCTGGACCCATCTGCTCCCAACACTGCTCCACTCACTGCCATAGCCGGGAGAGCAAACCTGCCCTCCCACCTGCCCTCCCACCTGCCCTCCCACCTGCTCACCCGCACACACTCCTACCTACTGTACCTGCCTAGGACTAGAAGATGCAACCTCTACAAGCATAGAGGTGACTGTTCCTGCATGAGTAAGTGCTCGCAACACTGACAGGAGCGCACGAGTGTGTGCTCGCAACACTGACAAGAGTGCATGAGTGTGTGCTCGCAACACTGACAAGAGTGCATGAGTGTGTGCTCGCAACACTGACAAGAGTGCACGAGTGTGTGCTCACAACACTGACAGGAGCGCACGAGTGTGTGCTCACAACACTGACAAGAGTGCACGAGTGTGTGCTCACAACACTGACAGGAGCGCACGAGTGTGTGCTCACAACACTGACAAGAGTGCACGAGTGTGTGCTCACAACACTGACAGGAGCGCACGAGTGTGTGCTCACAACACTGACAAGAGTGCACGAGTGTGTGCTCGCAACACTGACAAGAGTGCATGAGTGTGTGCTCGCAACACTGACAAGAGTGCATGAGTGTGTGCTCGCAACACTGACAGGAGCGCACGAGTGTGTGCTCGCAACACTGACAAGAGTGCACGAGTGTGTGCTCGCAACACTGACAGGAGTGCACGAGTGTGTGCTCGCAACACTGACAAGAGTGCACGAGTGTGTGCTCGCAACACTGACAAGAGTGCACGAGTGTGTGCTCGCAACACTGACAGGAGCGCATGAGTGTGCTCGCAACACTGACAAGAGTGCACGAGTGTGTGCTCGCAACACTGACAGGAGCGCATGAGTGTGCTCGCAACACTGACAAGAGTGCACGAGTGTGTGCTCGCAACACTGACAGGAGCGCATGAGTGTGCTCGCAACACTGACAAGAGTGCACGAGTGTGTGCTCGCAACACTGACAGGAGCGCATGAGTGTGCTCGCAACACTGACAAGAGTGCACGAGTGTGGAGGCTCAATTGCAGGCAAGTTTAAGGTTTTAGAGTGCCATGCCGTGAATCTTAGTAAATTAGAAGCCACAAAGGAATATGAAGCCCAGGAAACTTTTTAAGAAATGCCTTGCTTTTCAGAGCTTTACAAAGGAGCTATTGATAGGCTATATTAAGCTTAGTCTCTATGCTGATGGTGAGATGATGGCCTGCAACTACACAACCTTCTTCAAAACATTTGATTACTCCCATTTGGACTTACACCTATGGTGTAGCACATCCTTTGGTTGGATATTTTGGGGCAGTTCATATCACCAACTACTCCGAGAGGCAAACAAGGCAAAGCTTTGTTTGGCTTGTGGTGCTTATGTTTTGGAGAGGACACTGGGCGAGGTCTAAGCAAACTAAGATATACATCACCTGCATGTCAGGGCTCGGCCCTCCTAATGCTTCATGACGCCAGGGTTTCTTGTTGAAATTTGATATTTTCAAAAAACAAACATTGTTTTGTCTTCCTTCCATCCTCCAGGTTCTGAGGTTGGAGTGGGCATGGTGATTTGTTGCCGAGGAAGAAAGTGCATTAAAGAATGTTATCGTCTGACAAGTGTACTGTACAGTGTGAGGCATGCAGTTTTCTTGGGGGAAGGAATGAGAATCTGCAATGTGTGAGGTGATTGCTCCCATCATGGAACTAAATGCTATTGGATATTGTTATCTGGTTTGGTGTAGTAGCAAGTATCTGCTAGTATTCTCAAGAAGAGTAAATGTCATTACTGCTGTAGGTTGGTTTGGTATCTTCTGGGGAAAATGATCTCATTTTTCCATCCCGACTCAAGGAGCGATTCATTTAATTTAGCACAATAGGCTGTTACAAACCACACCCACAACACCTGAAGTGCTCATATTAGCTGTTACAAACCACACCCACAACACCTGAAGTGCTTATTAGACACACAATACTGACTTGCCAATTGCATAGATCATAAAAACCGCCCCCCCCCCCCCCCCCCAGGATTTTCAAAAATTATGATGTCATAGTGCAACATTGAAATTGACATTTTGCTAACAGAAAACAGAATTTTATAAAGCAATACGACGATTTTTCTCCTTGGAAAATTGCACTAAAATCTACTGAAGTCAGTTTCAAAGACATGTCTTCACAATCTTCATCCGACTAAAAGAACGTTCGACAGTAGTAGCTGTTGCAATTGGAAGAGTTAGCAAAATATCCAGTAACTTGAAAATCTCTGGGAAGATCTCTTTGTATGCTCCTGAAAGCTCCATCTCTGTCTTCATATCCTGTAGAGTGGGTGGTTTACTTAGTTTCTTTTTCTCCGTCATTTTCTTCTTCTCTTGTGCCAAGACTCTCTTAAAAACTCTCCACTCAGCAAAGTTTTCTTCTCCATCCACGAGAGGTGGAGAAGTGAAGGTTTCACCATCAAACTCTACAGTTGCTTCTTCCCCATAGAAGTAAACTAGAGTTTGCAGTTGTGGATTGCCATACTCAAGAAGAGCAGTATCTTCTGTTGGCATCGAAGCGGGGTCAAAGATCGATGAGGAGACAAGTAGCACCACAGCACCATCAGTGAAACGGCCATTTATATTGGAAACAAGTTTGTCAATATATGGAATAGCTGTTGAATTGCGGTACTCACTCATTGATGTGGCAGCTGCACTGCCAGTTCTAGTTGAACTCCTCCTGCATGTGATGTCATGTTCACTAGCAAGCATGTCAACAGTTGTTTCCACCAGAGAACACCATTCTGCATCCTCATTCTTGAGGCATTTCAGCTCTGAAACGATGCTCTCAAGGATGATTGGCAACTTGATGAAATCAGTTGCCTTGCTTTGCATAAAGCAATTGAGCTTAGCAAGAAGATCAAGCACGGATGATAGCAGAATGATAGTGGCCACTCCACTATAAGAGCCCAACACCAACGCTATGCATTATGCTTCTGCGTCACCATAATCTTCATAGAGCGTGTGCAAAGTAGTTATCAGAGCAGACACATCTCTCATGAGATAGCCATCTTGTTTGGCTTGGTTCGACTACTTTCAGTTCTGGAAAATTTAGGACTGACTGCACATTTTTTAGAGCTCCTGCTTTTTGGGGGGAATAATAAAACAATTTCCACAAGCTGGCCATTGTGCCAAACATCTTTTTCACGGTAGCAACAGACTCGGCTGCTTGCATGGAAGCAAGCTGCAACCTGTGGCAGGAGCAGTGGATGTAGAGAGCATGGGCTGCATGCACCCTCATCCTTCTTTGCACTCCACTTCTGCAACCAGAGAATGTTGCAGCACCATCATACCCTTGTCCAACAAGTTTAGAGTAATCAAGATTCTTCTCACTGATGAAGGAAGTTAGAGCATGTGTAATTTCTTCAGCATCAGTGGATTTGAGATGAAGAATCGTCAAAAAGTGTTCCTCTGGGTGACCATCCACAAGCCACCGGAAACAAATCGATAGCTCCTCCTGTGTGGAAATGTCTTGACTCTCATCTGCTAGAATTGAGAAGAACGGGCTGGATTTCAGGCTTTCTATCAGCTTTCTGTCAAGCCATGTGTCAATGGCTTCAATCAGTGACGTAGTGCTGAACTTGGAGGTGTACTGGGCATTAGATGGGTCTTCATTGATATGTTGCTCAAGTAATTTATCCCCATTGGCAACTAGGAGCTGGATCAAATGTGTATAAACACTCATATGAGGAATTCTATTCTTGACCAGAAAGTAGACTGCTCTAAACAGATTGAGTAACACACACCGATTTCTCTGTCTACGCTCAGCAGCCTCTTGTGCAACAGCTGAACACTGGAGCTCCAGTACAGACTTCCCACTCTCTACTTGCTGTGCCATGGCACCAACAGCTGCAGCATCTCTGTGCCATTGGGAGTCTGCATGCTTCTTCAGTACTTCACTAGCATGGTTCCAGTCAACTATGCCTCTGGTTGTCCATGACCCAACAGGGGGGCTTCCCCCAATTCTGGCTTGTAGCACAGAACATGCCTCCACTAGGATCCTTGCAGGGGTATTTCTTCTCCCATTCTTTTTTAAATGAAAGTTTTTCCCTGTAGACCTTCCTCTTTTCACTAGCACTGAGTTTGTTCTTCTTCTTCTGAGGCTCCTGCTGATTGTCAGTTGTCTGGGAGAGACTGGATGAGGAATGGGCAGCTTCCTGATCAGTCAACGAGTCTGATGCATCACTGCTTGTCCTCTTTCGAAAGTAGGCTCTGAGATCCATGTTTGTGAATGATTTCTTCAGGGAGATCAACCCACCAGGGGAAAAAAATCAAGGAGCAGTGCTCTTACAAACTCAACAGGCAACTAACAACGGTCAACACTTTATTAGACTAGTATTTACAGATTTCTCTTTTATACTAACTCAGCATACAATCAATCAATACCAATCAATAGCACATTCACAACACATACCACAACTTTCTGGCACAAACACACAAACATATCCCACCTAAAGCAATCAACACATTCATAACACAATCATAAACTATCCTGCTGCACACAAACACACAAACATGTCCCCACAAGCCAATCATGTAGCACAAGCCAATCAACAACATATTATATCACCAAAAGTTTTAGCAAGTGACTGAATCTGGCAAATGTAGGCCATACCCACAGATAATCAGTGGCTAACACTTTCCATCTACATAGTATAGCGTGCTAAAAGTGGGCGATGCTAAGCTGGATACTTTCCCAACCAAAAATCCTGTATGAAACCCTGATCATATCAACAAGACCAAAATTAGAGGTCTATGTATATATAATTAGATGTGCACCACCTCCTGGTGACTCTACATCAGGATTGTATGTACGTACAAGTGTGTAGGTGTGCATGTACTGCTGCACATGTGTGTGGGTATTCATGAGGTGTACTGCTGCACATGTGTGTGGGTATTCATGAGGTGTACTGCTGCACATGTGTGTGGGTATTCATGATGTGCACTGCTGCACATGTGTGTGGGTATTCATGAGGTGTACTGCTGCACATGTGTGTGGGTATTCATGAGGTGCACTGCTGCACATGTGTGAGGGTATTCATGAGGTGCACTGCTGCACACGTGTGTGGGCATTCATGAGGTGCACTGCTGCACATGTGTGTGGGTATTCATGAGGTGTACTGCTGCACATGTGTGTGGGTATTCATGAGGTGCACTGCTGCACATGTGTGTGGGTATTCATGAGGTGTACTGCTGCACATGTGTGTGGGTATTCATGAGGTGCACTGCTGCACATGTGTGAGGGTATTCATGAGGTGCACTGCTGCACATGTGTGTGGGCATTCATGAGGTGCACTGCTGCACATGTGTGTGGGTATTCATGAGGTGTACTGCTGCACATGTGTGTGGGTATTCATGAGGTGCACTGCTGCACATGTGTGTGGGTATTCATGAGGTGTACTGCTGCACATGTGTGTGGGTATTCATGAGGTGCACTGCTGCACATGTGTGTGGGTATTCATGAGGTGTACTGCTGCACATGTGTGTGGGTATTCATGAGGTGTACTGCTGCACATGTGTGTGGGTATTCATGAGGTGTACTGCTGCACATGTGTGTGGGTATTCATGATGTGCACTGCTGCACATGTGTGTGGGTATTCATGAGGTGTACTGCTGCACATGTGTGTGGGTATTCATGAGGTGCACTGCTGCACATGTGTGAGGGTATTCATGAGGTGCACTGCTGCACATGTGTGTGGGCATTCATGAGGTGCACTGCTGCACATGTGTGTGGGTATTCATGAGGTGTACTGCTGCACATGTGTGTGGGTATTCATGAGGTGCACTGCTGCACATGTGTGTGGGTATTCATGAGGTGTACTGCTGCACATGTGTGTGGGTATTCATGAGGTGCACTGCTGCACATGTGTGTGGGTATTCATGAGGTGTACTGCTGCACATGTGTGTGGGTATTCATGATGTGCACTGCTGCACATGTGTGGGTATTCATGAGGTGTACTGCTGCACATGTGTGTGGGTATTCATGAGGTGTACTGCTGCACATGTGTGTGGGTATTCATGAGGTGCACTGCTGCACATGTGTGTGGGTATTCATGAGGTGCACTGCAGCACATGTGTGAGGGTATTCATGAGGTGCACTGCTGCACATGTGTGTGGGTATTCATGAGGTGCACTGCAGCACATGTGTGTGGGTATTCATGAGGTGCACTGCAGCACATGTGTGTGGGTATTCATGAGGTGCACTGCAGCACATGTGTGTGGGTATTCATGAGGTGCACTGCTGCACATGTGTGTGGGTATTCATGAGGTGCACTGCAGCACATGTGTGTGGGTATTCATGAGGTGCACTGCAGCACATGTGTGTGGGTATTCATGAGGTGCACTGCAGCACATGTGTGTGGGTATTCATGAGGTGCACTGCTGCACATGTGTGTGGGTATTCATGAGGTGCACTGCTGCACATGTGTGTGGGTATTCATGAGGGTGCACTGCTGCACATGTGTGTGGGTATTCATGAGGGGCACTGCTGCACATGTGTGTGGGTATTCATGAGGTGCACTGCTGCACATGTGTGTGAGTATTCATGAGGTGCACTGCTGCACATGTGTGTGGGTATTCATGAGGTGCACTGCTGCACATGTGTGTGGGTATTCATGAGGTGCACTGCTGCACATGTGTGTGAGTATTCATGAGGTGCACTGCTGCACATGTGTGTGGGTATTCATGAGGTGCACTGCTGCACATGTGTGTGGTTATTCATGAGGTGCACTGCTGCACATGTGTGTGAGTATTCATGAGGTGCACTACTGCACATGTGTGTGGGTATTCATGAGGTGCACTGCTGCACATGTGTGTGGGCATTCATGAAGTGCACTGCTGCACATGTGTGTGGGTATTCATGAGGTGCACTGCTGCACATGTGTGTGGGTATTCATGAGGTGCACTGCTGCACATGTGTGTGGGCATTCATGAAGTGCACTGCTGCACATGTGTGTGGGTATTCATGAGGTGCACTGCTGCACATGTGTGTGGGTATTCATGAGGTGCACTGCTGCACTGTGGGTATTCATGAGGTGCACTGCTGCACATGTGTGTGGGTATTCATGAGGTGTACTGCTGCACATGTGTGTGGGTATTCATGAGGTGCACTGCTGCACATGTGTGAGTATTCATGAGGTGCACTGCTGCACATGTGTGTGGGTATTCATGAGGTGCACTGCTGCACATGTGTGTGGGTATTCATGAGGTGTACTGCTGCACATGTGTGTGGGTATTCATGAGGTGCACTGCTGCACATGTGTGTGGGTATTCATGAGGTGCACTGCTGCACATGTGTGTGGGTATTCATGAGGTGCACTGCTGCACATGTGTGTGGGTATTCATGAGGTGCACTGCTGCACATGTGTGTGGGTATTCATGAGGTGCACTGCTGCACATGTGTGTGGGTATTCATGAGGTGCACTGCTGCACATGTGTGTGGGTATTCATGAGGTGTACTGCTGCACATGTGTGTGGGTATTCATGAGGTGCACTGCTGCACATGTGTGTGGGTATTCATGAGGTGTACTGCTGCACATGTGTGTGGGTATTCATGAGGTGCACTGCTGCACATGTGTGTGGGTATTCATGAGGTGCACTGCTGCACATGTGTGTGGATATTCATGAGGTGTACTGCTGCACATGTGTGTGGGTATTCATGAGGTGCACTGCTGCACATGTGTGTGGGTATTCATGAGGTGCACTGCTGCACATGTGTGAGGGTATTCATGAGGTGCACTGCTGCACATGTGTGAGGGTATTCATGAGGTGCACTGCTGCACATGTGTGTGGGCATTCATGAGGTGCACTGCTGCACATGTGTGTGGGTATTCATGAGGTGCACTGCTGCACATGTGTGTGGGCATTCATGAGGTGCACTGCTGCACATGTGTGTGGGTATTCATGAGGTGCACTGCTGCACATGTGTGTGGGTATTCATGAGGTGCACTGCTGCACATGTGTGTGGGTATTCATGAGGTGTACTGCTGCACATGTGTGTGGGTATTCATGAGGTGCACTGCTGCACATTTCATGAGGTGCACTGCTGCACATGTGTGTGAGTATTCATGAGGTGCACTGCTACACATGTGTGTGGGCATTCATGAGGTGCACTGCTGCACATGTGTGTGAGTATTCATGAGGTGCACTGCTGCACATGTGTGTGAGTATTCATGAGGTGCCCTAGCCCTAGCCCTAGCCCTAGCCCTAGGGCTAGCACTGCTGCTAGTTAGTTCACTTCCCATTCATTTCTCTCTTCTTCGTCCCAGGATTAATCCCCGCCAACCAACCAAGCAACCCTCTCTCCCTCCCCTCTCACCTCCTTCAGTGACCGTGAGATTGATGGTGTTACTGGAGTTGAAGTAGACTAGGTCGGAGCCAGCCTGCACCAGACAGTTATACGTCTGCAAGTAGTCAAAGCCTGTGAGGCGAGCACTTGTGGCAGCTCCAGCAACCTCAACACTCTTAGGTGTGGACACTCCCACTTGTGCAGGTGTGCATTTCACTCTGAACCTTCTGATCTGCCCTCCCTCGTCAACAGGCCGAACCCAGGAGAAGGTGTAGGTGGTCAGTGAGTCCTCATCTCTACGGAACACCAGCCCAGTAGGGGGTAAGGGGGCTAATGTTGAGGACAATGGAGGTGCACACATGTCACACACACACACACACACACATCACAACCAGAAATGCACACACATATACAAACTCACGTGTCAGTGTGGTAGTGAAGCTGCTGGTCTCGCTACTGCTGGCTCCCACTGAGTTCGTAGCTACTATCTGGTAGTAATACCCAGTGTTGAACATGAGCTCCTCCAGCTCCAAGGTGGTGCCACTAACAGCAGCACTCGCCAGTGACAAATTGGATTGGTTCGTCCCATACACGACATGGTAGGTCTCAGGGTCATAGGTCAGCAGAGATATCTGCCATTCCACAGTTACACGATTATGCCGTACAATGGGTGTGGTTAGATTGACAGGAGGTGCAGGGTTGGCTTGACCTGCAAATGATTCCACAAAATATCTCATGAAAGTTGAGTTCTCCACTGAACCCTCCACACCATCAAGCCCCGCCCACACTTCACCCTCAAAGTATATTAGACGTGCTCTGCTTTCATCCACACAAAAGGTGGAGGGTGTGCATCACCTCATGTGGTGAGGTGAGCATCTCTATTACACTACACCATAAGGTGGTGAGGTGTGCACTACACCTGAGAGCTTCTTGTGTATATAGCCAGAGCTTCTCTGTGTATGTAGCCACAGCTTCTCTGTGTAGGTACATGTACTGTAGCTGCAGCTTCTCTGTGTATGCAGCCACAGCTTCTCTGTGTATGTAGCCACAGCTTCTCTGTGTAGGTAGCCACAGCTTCTCTGTGTAGGTAGCCACAGCTTCTCTGTGTAGGTAGCCACAGCTTCTCTGTGTAGGTACATGTACTGTAGCTGCAGCTTCTCTGTGTATGCAGCCACAGCTTCTCTGTGTATGTAGCCACAGCTTCTCTGTGTAGGTAGCCACAGCTTCTCTGTGTAGGTAGCCACAGCTTCTCTGTGTAGGTACATGTACTGTAGCTGCAGCTTCTCTGTGTATGCAGCCACAGCTTCTCTGTGTATGCAGCCACAGCTTCTCTGTGTAGGTAGCCACAGCTTCTCTGTGTATGTAGCCACAGCTTCTCTGTGTAGGTAGCCACAGCTTCTCTGTGTAGGTACATGTACTGTAGCTGCAGCTTCTCTGTGTATGCAGCCACAGCTTCTCTGTGTATGTAGCCACAGCTTCTCTGTGTAGGTAGCCACAGCTTCTCTGTGTAGGTAGCCACAGCTTCTCTGTGTAGGTACATGTACTGTAGCTGCAGCTTCTCTGTGTATGCAGCCACAGCTTCTCTGTGTATGCAGCCACAGCTTCTCTGTGTAGGTAGCCACAGCTTCTCTGTGTATGTAGCCACAGCTTCTCTGTGTAGGTAGCCACAGCTTCTCTGTGTAGGTAGCCACAGCTTCTCTGTGTATGCAGCCACAGCTTCTCTGTGTAGGTAGTCACAGCTACTCTGTGTTGTACATGTATATAGCCATAGCTTCTCTGTGTAAATAGCCACAGATTCTCTGTGTATGAAGCTACAACAAGGAGAGTTGGGGCCAGAAATATTCCATTAAAAACAGAAATTCAGAAATTTTCTATTTCTGAGTTGCTATACTACTGTATGCAAGCAACTCTTGATGCTCTGGGACTGCCTCATATCGTCATGCATACCCCTCCACTTCACACAGCAGCCCAGTCAAAAAGCTTCCCCTCCTGACGATGGTGGCAATCGCTATGAGGATGACAAAGGCAGAAGTGGTTCACGACTACACAGGCATCTTCTACTAAAACACTGACTGCAGATATTGACACACAACAAACATATTTATGTTGGGCAACAGTCGTGCAGAGAGACCCTGTGACCTCACCATCATTGCTGACTCATACCTAACAGCTGCAGCTGGCAGTCTTATGCTCATAATGGCCGGCTAGTGCAGTGGGTGAGAGTGTTCTACAGACTATCAGGGAGGGCACCAACACTGCAGACTATCAGAGAGAGCATCAACACTGCAGACTATCAGAGAGAGCACCAACACTGCAGACTATCAGAGAGGGCACCAACACTGCAGACTATCAGGGACGGCACCAACACTACAGACTATCAGAGAGAGCACCAACACTGCAGACTATCAGAGAGAGCACCAACACTGCAGACTATCAGGGAGGGCACCAACACTGCAGACTATCAGAGAGAGCACCAACACTCCAGACTATCAGAGAGGGCACCAGATGCCAAATGCACAAATAATGGAGCCACATTCATCTCAGCCCAAACTCACTTTGGCAGCTTCTTTGCTGCCTTAATGGCCTCCAGCCAATTGTAGCTACAAAAAGATTCCTTCCAAGTGTGCCTTGGATCCTCCACTACGCTATGTATGTAGTAACCCCCCCCCCCCCCCTCCCCCTCCCCTTCCCCAAATATATTTTCAAGATCCCCACCATCTATCAACTCCTCCACGCATATAATATGCATGTATAATGTATAATGTGCTGTAGGTCCAGTCCTAACACCAAAACATTACAAATCATAGAAGTGCCCAATCTACAACATGTGTGCACTGCAGAGCTAATGAGCTCATTCAACAACTGCTGCACATCATCACTGCAAAGAAGTCATCAGTTGTCGATTGATAAGTGACAATAGTTACCAGCACAGACCTTCAACAAGACCAGGTCACTCCATGCATGTATGTGTGTGCAATATCAGCACAGACCTTCAATAACCCAAGTACAGTATGTAAACCACTAACATTTATAAGACGCTTTACCTATTTATACATTCTCATTATATTAATAGGTAAAGGGTCCTGCACATTTTTGTGGTACATGTACGCATTTGTAATTTCCCAGGTGGGGGTTGTTGCATGTTTTTTTGTGTGTGACCGCTTATTCCCCAGGAACAGACGAGGGGAACAGACGAGGGGAACAGACGAGGGGAACAGACGAGGGGAACAGACGAGGGGAACAGACGAGGGGAACAGACGAGGGGAACAGACGAGGGGAACAGACGAGGGGAACAGACGAGGGGAAGAGACGAGGGGAAGAGACGAGGGGAACAGACGAGGGGAAAGACGAGGGGAACAGACGAGGGGAACAGACGAGGGGAACAGACGAGGGTAACAGACGAGGGTAACAGACGAGGGTAACAGACGAGGATAACAGACGAGGGTAACAGACGAGGGTAACAGACGAGGGTAACAGACGAGGGTAACAGACGAGGGTAACAGACGAGGGTAACAGACGAGGGTAACAGACGAGGATAACAGACGAGGGTAACAGACGAGGCAATCCAGATCAAACTTTGTGTAGCCTTTACACCACACCCACCGAAAGAAAGTTGTACGCCAAAAATATTGTTTTTGATCTTTCGAAATAAGAAAATATGCTGTTCATCATCTTCATCATCGCCAGGAAATACCTGCACACACACTTTCATGTTCCCAGCAACAGCCACAACACAACAGCATCAACATGTTCCCAGTAACAGCCACAAATAACACAACACAACAGCATCAACCTATTCCCAGCAACAGCCACAAATAGCAGAACAACAAGCTCCCAGAAACAGCCACAACACAATAGCATCAACATGTTCCCAACAACAGCAACAATAGAATAGTAACATGTTCCCAACAACAGCGACAATACAATAGTATCAACATGTTCCCAGCAACAGCCACAAATAGCACAACACAATAGCATCATCAACAACCAATACGCACATGAAGACCCCCCCCCCCTCCATACATGTACATCAACAACGCAACCTCAACCAACCCCACAAGTTGTATAGTGTTATCATCCTAGACTATGGCACAACCATGAGGAAGCAACAAGGTGGCTCTCAGGAGAAGCTGCATGCAGCAAAGGAAGAAGAGAAGACTGTATGCTTCATGGGAAGCCAAGCTACATCTACTAGGCCCTGCTTCATGGGGAGCCAAGCTACTAGGCCCTGCTTCATGGGGAGCCAAGCTACTAGGTCCTGCTTCATGGGGAGCCTAGCTACATGTATGTATAGGTGCCTAGGCTATGCTTCATGGGGAGCTGGAAAGGAGCAGGCTCATTCTAGGCCACTTTTTGGCAGTTTTGGCCATGTGAGTAGGAGTCACCTCATACTGTACATACTGTACTGGAGGGACTTCTAGAGGACTTTAGGTGAGTGGGGTAAAGATGGCAAGACCAGCCAACACCATCAACTTCTGTGGGTCATTAGGGGCTCTGTTTGCCCAGCAGGTGGCATTGCCTCTCCAGAGGGTGACAGAGAGTCTGGGGAACAGATTTCAGGTGATGCACACCTGAGGGTAGAAGACTTGGCTAATTAGTGCTAAACTTTGAAGTCATGTGCTCATCACATGAGCAAGCACATGGCTCAGTGAGCCTCACATGATGCAAGCCTCACTTGTTTCTTGGTGCAGCCGCTAGTAAACAATTCTTAGAACTCTATGTAGACTGACTAATGCTCCAGAAGACTCCCTAGCAACCACAATTATGCTACAGAATAACAAACATTCAGGTCTTGAAATTCAATAATAAATCTTTGAGTATAACATGTGTTATTGTTGTGTCTGATAGGCAGGAACTCTTGCATTGAATCAAGCACAACACAGAGAGAAGACAAGGTTTGCATGAGTCCAGCTATGTAGGCAGTGAGCTCTTGCATTGGAGCAAGCACAACAGAGAGAGAAGACAAGGTTTGCAGGAGCCCAGCTATGTAGGCAGGAGCTCTTGCATTGGAGCAAGCACAACAGAGAGAGAAGACAAGGTTTGCATGAGCCTAGCTATGTAGGCAGGAACTCTTGCACAGAGAAGACAAGGTTTGCAGGAGCCCAGCTACATGTAGGCAGGAGCTCTTGCATTGGAGCAAGCACAACAGAGAGAGAAGACAAGGTTTGCATGAGCCCAGCTATGTAGGCAGGAACTCTTGCACTGGAGCAAGCACAACACAGAGAGAAGACAAGGTTTGCAGGAGCATGTAGGTAAGGTGTGGTCATCACCTGCACCAGCTACTCACTCCTAACACATCGGACATGCAGTTACTACTAAAGGAGGTAGAATTCTGTTATAAATTATTGTAATCATCCTATAGACATTGCCCCCATAGAGACACTTGCTACACACCCCATCCCATCACACACACACACACACACACACACACACACACGAGAGAGAGAGAGAGAGACACACACTCACCATACACAGTGATGGATGTGTGCTATCTGCCGAGATATTACATGCACACACTCACCATACACAGTGATGGATGTGTGCTATCTGCCGAGATATTACATGCACACACTCACCATACACAGTGATGGATGTGTGCTATCTGCCGAGATATTACATGCACACACTCACCATACACAGTGATGGATGTGTGCTATCTGCCGAGATATTACATGCACACACTCACCATATACATGTACAGTGATGGGCTGTGTGCTATCTGCTGAGATATTATAATGCACATACTCACCATATACAGTGATGGGCTGTGTGCTATCTGCTGTGATATTATCTGGGGCCGGGATCACGTCCAAAGTGACACAACATACGTAGGTGTGGTTTCCAGAGAGTGTGGTGTTGATGGACAGCACACTGGTTGCCATGGAGCCAAATATGACATCATTGGTGAAGGAATTGGAGGGCAGGTCCTCCCGAGTGGCAGAGGGGCTCACAGACCTCTGCCAACTAAAGGTAATGCTGAAGGGTACCCTGTTTGCCCTGACGGTAATCTCTGCCGAGCAGGAGAGAGTGAGGAAGTTGAAAGGAGGGATGTCCAGCAGTCTCTGAGGTGAGGGGGGAGGGATGGCCACACCCAAGGAGATCACGGGTACAGGTACTGAGGAGTGGGGAGGTGGGAACGAGGTGTGTGTGGGGGTGAGGGGAGGGAGGGGTGAGAAGTACATGGGAGTGAATCCTCTACAACCGTCACCTGCAGCCAAGACCTACTAGGAAGGTTGAGGACGTCAGCGCTGTGTTCACCCTGGCCGTTAGTGATGAAGGCATTAGCCTCTGAGGGCATGACAGTGCCTGTACATGTATAGATTCCTCTGTCTACCACACTGAGTGGAGTAAACTGCACCATCTTCTCAAAGTTACCATCATTGGTCTCCACGTCAAAGGTCCGTACCCTGTCTCCCTCCTTGCCCGAAGCAATGACCCCACTTGGCCCCCGTATGGTAACCTCGGCGGCCACACTTCCCACATTCTCCAGCAAGGACGTGAAGATTATGGAGAAGTTGAGCCCCACATAGAAGGACAAACTCGACCGTGTCACTCTCCAATCAAAGTTGGGAACTACAGGCAGAGATGATGTCAAATGACAGAAACCAGTTTGAGTACATATGTAGGAAGGAGGAGAGGGGAGGAGGAGAGGGGAGGATGGGAGGGGAGGAGGAGAGGGGAAGAGGAGAGGGGAGGAGGAGAGGGGAGGATGGGAGGGGAGGAGGAGAGGGGAGGAGGAGAGGGGAGGAGGAGAGGGGAGGAGGAGAGGAGAGGAGGAGAGGAGAGGGGAGGAGGAGAGGAGAGGAGAGGAGGAGAGGAGAGGAGGAGAGGAGAGGAGGAGAGGAGAGGAGGAGAGGAGGAGAGGGGAGGAGGAGAGGAGAGGAGGAGAGGGGAGGATGAGAGGGGAGGAGGAGAGTGGAGGAGGAGAGGGGAGGAGGAGAGGGGAGGAGGAGAGGGGAGGAGGAGAGGGAGGAGAGGGGAGGGAGGAGAGGGGAGGGGGAGAGGGGAGGAGGAGAGGGGAGGAGGAGAGGGGAGGAGGAGAGGGGAGGAGGAGAGGGGAGGAGGAGAGGGGAGGAGGAGAGGGGAGGAGGAGAGGGGAGGAGGAGAGGGGAGGAGGAGAGGGGAGGAGGAGAGGGGAGGAGGAGAGGGGAGGAGGAGAGGGGAGGAGGAGAGGGGAGGAGGAGAGGGGAGGAGGAGAGGGGAGGAGGAGAGGGGAGGAGGAGAGGGGAGGAGGAGAGGGGAGGAGGAGAGGGGAGGAGGAGAGGGGAGGAGGAGAGGGGAGGAGGAGAGGGGAGGAGGAGAGGGGAGGAGGAGAGGGGAGGAGGAGAGGGGAGGAGGAGAGGGGAGGAGGAGAGGGGAGGAGGAGAGGGGAGGAGGAGAGGGGAGGAGGAGAGGGGAGGAGGAGAGGGGAGGAGGAGAGGGGAGGAGGAGAGGGGAGGAGGAGAGGGGAGGAGGAGAGGGGAGGAGGAGAGGGGAGGAGGAGAGGGGAGGAGGAGAGGGGAGGAGGAGAGGGGAGGAGGAGAGGGGAGGAGGAGAGGGGAGGAGGAGAGGGGAGGAGGAGAGGGGAGGAGGAGAGGGGAGGAGGAGAGGAGAGGAGGAGAGGGGAGGAGGAGAGGGGAGGAGGAGAGGGGAGGAGGAGAGGGGAGGAGGAGAGGGGAGGAGGAGAGGGGAGGAGGAGAGGTGGGGAAAGTTCTTCAACCCTCCCGGAGGGCCCCCAGCATAGGACTATCACGGGATGTCCCTAACCCTAAAATACACGTTTCCTAATGTACATGTACATGTATGCCTTGCCCTAGCCCAGAACAGCCCTAGCTCTAATGCTAGCTAGAACAGCCCTAGCCCTAATGCTACATGTAGCTAGAACATCCCTAGCCCTAATGCTAGCTAGAACAGCCCTAGCCCTAATGCTAGCCCTAGCCCTAATGCTAGCTAGAACAGCCCTAGCCCTAATGCTAGCTAGAACATCCCTAGCCCTAATGCTAGCTAGAACAGCCCTAGCCCTAACGCTAGCTAGAACAGCCCTAGCCCTAATGCGAGCTAGAACAGCCCTAGCTCTAATGCTAGCTAGAGCAGCACTAGCCCTAATGCTAGCCCAGAACAGCCCTAGCCCTAATGCTAGCCAGAACAGCCCTAGCCCTAATGCTAGCTAGCCCTTAGAACAGCCCTAGCTCTGATTCTGGCTGGATCCATCACCAGACTAGAGACATCTGAGACAGTCCCCAGCACCTGAGGATTCCTGGATGTCCTAGAATAGGTGGTGGCAGTAAAGGACGTGTTGGAGGGAGGGGATAGGAGGTGGGGGAGTGGTTAGGGGGTGGGGGAGTGTGGGAGTGGTTAGGGAGTGTGGGAGTGGTTAGGGGGTGGGGGAGTGGTTAGGAGTTGGGGGAGTGGTTAGGAGTGGTTAGGGGGTGGGGGAGGGGATAGAGGGTGGGGGAGGGGATAGAGGGTGGGGGAGGGGATAGGAGACATACTTGTGACTCGAAGTGTCCAGGCTTCGCTGCCGACCACACTGTTGTCAGAGCGACGTATCACACATTGGTAGTCGTCTCCTGCGTCACTGAGTTGCACTCGTAACTGGTACGTGGATTCTGTGCTGGCCTGCTGGACCACTAGTACTCCTCTGCGCCACTCAAACATGTAGGTGACCCCTGGCTCAGCGGGGTCCACCGCACACGTCACCACTTGGTTAGAGCCGGCCGTTACATTGGTACCAGTCACAGTCACAGCTGCACACATCATCATACGCCTATCACATGACACTGTACTATATATATATATACACACACATATATACATGTATATTTATTAGTGTGTCACTATAGAGCTATTGTCACCTGCAATACTTCACCTGCCGTCACCCAGTGTGGGTGTGGTCAAATGTGTGTCCCCATAGAGCTATGTTCATATATTTAAATCTGTGCCGCCCAGTGTCCAGTATGTGACCCACATGTATGCATGGTGTGCGTGCATGATGCATGGTGTGTGTGTGTGTGCATGTGTGTGTGTGCATGTGTAGAATTTGTGTAGAGTGTGTTGGATATTAACTGAGTGGCATCCTCTCAGCTTGGCTTACTCTGAGCAGATGAGAGAGAGAGGAGACAGCTTGTTAGCAGCAGAGCCATCCCAATCCACAGACACAGCCCAGACATCACCTACAGAGATGCAAACATGTGCACCCTAGCTCAGTCATCACATACAGAGATGCAAACATGTCCACCCTAGCTCAGTCATCACCTACAGAGATGCAAACATGTCCACCCTAGCTCAGTCATCACCTACAGAGATGCAAACATGTCCACCCTAGCTCAGACATCACCTACAGAGATGCAAACATGTGCACCCTAGCTCAGACATCACCTACAGAGATGCAAACATGTCCAGCCTAGCTCAGTCATCACCTACAGAGATGCAAACATGTCCACCCTAGCTCAGTCATCACCTACAGAGATGCAAACATGTCCACCCTAGCTCAGTCATCACCTACAGAGATGCAAACATGTGCACCCTAGCTCAGTCATCACCTACAGAGATGCAAACATGTCCACCCTAGCTCAGTCATCACCTACAGAGATGCAAACATGTCCACCCTAGCTCAGTCATCACCTACAGAGATGCAAACATGTGCACCCTAGCTCAGACATCACCTACAGAGATGCAAACATGTCCACCCTAGCTCAGTCATCACCTACAGAGATGCAAACATGTCCACCCTAGCTCAGTCATCACCTACAGAGATGCAAACATGTCCACCCTAGCTCAGTCATCACCTACAGAGATGCAAACATGTCCACCCTAGCTCAGTCATCACCTACAGAGATGCAAACATGTCCACTCTAGCTCAGTCATCACCTACAGAGATGCAAACATGTCCACCCTAGCTCAGTCATCACCTACAGAGATGCAAACATGTCCACCCTAGCTCAGTCATCACCTACAGAGATGCAAACATGTCTACCCTAGCTCAGTCATCACCTACAGAGATGCAAACATGTCCACCCTAGCTCAGTCATCACCTACAGAGATGCAAACATGTCCACCCTAGCTCAGTCATCACCTACAGAGATGCAAACATGTCCACCCTAGCTCAGTCATCACCTACAGAGATGCAAACATGTCCACCCTAGCTCAGTCATCACCTACAGAGATGCAAACATGTCTACCTAGTGATTGGCAGTGCTGGCAAGGACTATTTTAACAACTTTGATATGTATAGTAGTAAGTCAGTGGCTTTGTCACAATGGAAGTCAACCATCCTAGCCCTGACAGCTACTAACTATGCAGCCATCTTGCCACTTCACTCCTGCTACAGTACATAGCTCTCTTTCTGCAATACACAAATCTGCTGGCCAGTTTTATCCATTTCCTTCTTTAGGTTAACCCATCACAACACACACATTTCCATTCTGCTCCCCAGTGAGGACTCTGTTCAACTCCACAGTGAGGACTCTGTTCAACTCCACAGTGAGGACTCTGTTCAACACAGTGAGGACTCTGTTCAACTCCACAGTGAGGACTCTGTTCAACTCCACAGTGAGGGCTCTGTTCAACTCCACAGTGAGGACTCTGTTCAACACAGTGAGGACTCTGTTCAACTCCACAGTGAGGGCTCTGTTCAACTCCACAGTGAGGGCTCTGTTCAACTCCACAGTGAGGGCTCTGTTCAACTCCACAGTGAGGGCTCTGTTCAACTCCACAGTGAGGACTCTGTTCAACACAGTGAGGACTCTGTTCAACTCCACAGTGAGGACTCTGTTCAACTCCACAGTGAGGGCTCTGTTCAACTCCACAGTGAGGGCTCTGTTCAACTTCACAGTGAGGGCTCTGTTCAACTCTACAGTGAGGACTCTGTTCAACACAGTGAGGACTCTGTTCAACTCCACAGTAAGGACTCTGTTCAACTCTATAGTGAGGGCTCTGTTCAACTCCACAGTGAGGGCTCTGTTCAACTCCACAGTGAGGACTCTGTTCAACACAGTGAGGACTCTGTTCAACACAGTGAGGACACTCTGTTCAACTCCACAGTGAGGACTCTGTTCAACTCCACAGTGTGGGCTCTGTTCAACTTCACAGTGAAGGCTCTGTTCAACTCTACAGTGAGCTCTGTTCAACACAGTGAGGACTCTGTTCAACTCTATAGTGAGGGCTCTGTTCAACACAGTGAGGACTCTGTTCAACCCCACAGTGAGGACTCTGTTCAACTCCACAGTGAGGACTCTGTTCAACTCCACAGTGAGGGCTCTGTTCAACTCCACAGTGAGGGCTCTGTTCAACTCAACTCCACAGTGAGGGCTCTGTTCAAATCCACAGTGAGGGCTCTGTTCAACTCCAAAGTGAGGGCTCTGTTCAACTCCAAAGTGAGGGCTCTGTTCAACTCCAAAGTGAGGGCTCTGTTCAACTCCACAGTGAGGGCTCTGTTCAACTTCACAGTGCGGGCTCTGTTCAACTCAACTCCACAGTGAGGGCTCTGTTCAAATCCACAGTGAGGGCTCTGTTCAACTCCACAGTGAGGGCTCTGTTCAAATCCACAGTGAGGGCTCTGTTCAACTCCACAGTGAGGGCTCTGTTCAACTCCACAGTGAGGACTCTGTTCAACACAGTGAGGACTCTGTTCAACACAGTGAGGACACTCTGTTCAACTCCACAGTGAGGACTCTGTTCAACTCCACAGTGTGGGCTCTGTTCAACTTCACAGTGAAGGCTCTGTTCAACTCTACAGTGAGCTCTGTTCAACACAGTGAGGACTCTGTTCAACTCTATAGTGAGGGCTCTGTTCAACACAGTGAGGACTCTGTTCAACCCCACAGTGAGGACTCTGTTCAACTCCACAGTGAGGACTCTGTTCAACTCCACAGTGAGGGCTCTGTTCAACTCCACAGTGAGGGCTCTGTTCAACTCAACTCCACAGTGAGGGCTCTGTTCAAATCCACAGTGAGGGCTCTGTTCAACTCCAAAGTGAGGGCTCTGTTCAACTCCAAAGTGAGGGCTCTGTTCAACTCCACAGTGAGGGCTCTGTTCAACTTCACAGTGAGGGCTCTGTTCAACTCAACTCCACAGTGAGGGCTCTGTTCAAATCCACAGTGAGGGCTCTGTTCAACTCCACAGTGAGGGCTCTGTTCAAATCCACAGTGAGGGCTCTGTTCAACTCCACAGTGAGGGCTCTGTTCAACTCCACAGTGAGGGCTCTGTTCAACTCCACAGTGAGCCCCCCCCCCCCCACCCCCCACTTTCAAACAGTGCAGTATATATGGCTGTGCTTGGAGTGAGTGGATGAGCATTTGGTGTGCACATTTTAGAGATGTCTGAATGTGAATGAGTGAGTGTGTGTCTAAAGTATGTGTAAAGTGTGTTGTGTGTGTGTGTGTGTCTGTGTGTGTGTGTGTGTATGTGATCTAATACCCTCAAGGGGAGCCCAGAGGAAGTCTTTCTTCTCCTCCTGTTCTGCCTGAAGGTGCATCAAGTCAGTCTAGCCTAGACAGCAAGTTCTATTGAGGTCAGACCTGTGGTTTAACCTCGCAGTTAGTGCAGGGGGCCAGCACATGCACACACACACATGGCTGGTGGGTGATATCTGGACCAGGTTAGCCTACTCAACAGTGCACACACATGGCTGGTGGGTGATATCTGGACCAGGTTAGCCTACTCAACAGTGCACACACATGGCTGGTGGGTGATATCTGGACCAGGTTAGCCTACTCAACAGTGCACACACATGGCTGGTGGGTGATATCTGGACCAGGTTAGCCTACTCAACAGTGCACACACATGGCTGGTGGGTGATATCTGGACCAGGTTAGCCTACTCAACAGTGCACACACATGGCTGGTGGGTGATATCTGGACCAGGTTAGCCTACTCAACAGTGCACACACATGGCTGGTGGGTGATATCTGGACCAGGTTAGCCTACTCAACAGTGCACACACATGGCTGGTGGGTGATATCTGGACCAGGTTAGCCTACTCAACAGTGCACACACATGGCTGGTGGAGATATCTGGACTAAGCCTACTCAACAGTGCACACACATGGCTGGTGGGTGATATCTGGACCAGGTTAGCCTACTCAACAGTGCACACACATGGCTGGTGGGTGATATCTGGACCAGGTTAGCCTACTCAACAGTGCACACACATGGCTGGTGGGTGATATCTGGACCAGGTTAGCCTACTCAACAGTGCACACACATGGCTGGTGGAGATATCTGGACTAAGCCTACTCAACAGTGCACACACATGGCTGGTGGGTGATATCTGGACCAGGTTAGCCTACTCAACAGTGCACACACATGGCTGGTGGGTGATATCTGGACCAGGTTAGCCTACTCAACAGTGCACACACATGGCTGGTGGGTGATATCTGGACCAGGTTAGCCTACTCAACAGTGCACACACATGGCTGGTGGGTGATATCTGGACCAGGTTAGCCTACTCAACAGTGCACACACATGGCTGGTGGGTGATATCTGGACCAGGTTAGCCTACTCAACAGTGCACACACATGGCTGGTGGGTGATATCTGGACCAGGTTAGCCTACTCAACAGTGCGCACACATGGCTGGTGGGTGATATCTGGACCAGGTTAGTCTACTCAACAGTGCACACACATGGCTGGTGGGTGATATCTGGACCAGGTTAGTCTACTCAACAGTGCACACACACATGGCTGGTGGGTATATCTGGATAGCCTACTAAACAGTGCAACTCTGCACAGGTCATGTGCCAACACTGTATAGGTCATGTGCTAATCATGTGATAAATGCACACTCTCTCTCTTATTTATGCTAGCAGTTCAAAATTGTGTTCCTGGATCTACAGGGAAGTCACTAAGGTTGGTCGCACATGCTGACTCTGCACTGCAGAGGCATCAGATCATGGGCACACAAAATTCCAAGTTCACTTGACCTCCAGCAACTCGCACAATAGTCTGGCAGATCACATGGCCTGACATCACAATAGTCTGGTAGATCACATGGCCTGACATCACAATAGTCTAGCAGATCACATGGCCTGACATCACAATAGTCTGGTAGATCACATGGCCTGACATCACAATAGTCTGGTAGATCACATGACCTGACAGACTAAATCTTATGGCCTCATTCTCTCTATTAAAATTAAAGGGTCATTAAAACTTCTCTCCCTAATAGGAGCAAGGCCAAGACTGGCATTAGGTCTTCTCAGTGTGTGCTGTTCCCACCTCCAAGTATAGCCAGGCATGTAGAGCCATGCTAGGCCAGACATCAGAGCCATGCTAGGCCAGACATCAGAGCCATGCTAGGCCAGACATCAGAGCCATGCTAGGCCAGACATCAGAGCCATGCTAGGCCAGACATCAGAGCCATGCTAGGCCAGACATCAGAGCCATGCTAGGCCAGACATCAGAGCCATGCTAGGCCAGACATCAGAGCCATGCTAGGCCAGACATCAGAGCCATGCTAGGCCAGACATCAGAGCTATGCTAGGCCAGACATCAGAGCCATGCTAGGCCAGACATCAGAGCTATGCTAGGCCAGACATCAGAGACCTGCTAGGCCAGACATCAGAGCCATGCTAGGCCAGACATCAGAGCTATGCTAGGCCAGACATCAGAGCCATGCTAGGCCAGACATCAGAGCCATGCTAGGCCAGACATCAGAGCCATGCTAGGCCAGACATCAGAGCCATGCTAGGCCAGACATCAGAGCCATGCTAGGCCAGACATCAGAGCCATGCTAGGCCAGACATCAGAGCCATGCTAGGCCAGACATCAGAGCCATGCTAGGCCAGACATCAGAGCCATGCTAGGCCAGACATCAGAGCTATGCTAGGCCAGACATCAGAGCCATGCTAGGCCAGACATCAGAGCTATGCTAGGCCAGACATCAGAGACCTGCTAGGCCAGACATCAGAGCCATGCTAGGCCAGACATCAGAGCTATGCTAGGCCAGACATCAGAGCCATGCTAGGCCAGACATCAGAGCCATGCTAGGCCAGACATCAGAGCCATGCTAGGCCAGACATCAGAGCCATGCTAGGCCAGACATCAGAGCCATGCTAGGCCAGACATCAGAGCCATGCTAGGCCAGACATCAGAGCCATGCTAGGCCAGACATCAGAGCCATGCTAGGCCAGACATCAGAGCCATGCTAGGCCAGACATCAGAGCTATGCTAGGCCAGACATCAGAGCCATGCTAGGCCAGACATCAGAGCTATGCTAGGCCAGACATCAGAGACCTGCTAGGCCAGACATCAGAGCCATGCTAGGCCAGACATCAGAGCTATGCTAGGCCAGACATCAGAGCCATGCTAGGCCAGACATCAGAGCCATGCTAGGCCAGACATCAGAACCATGCTAGGCCAGACATCAGAGCCATGCTAGGCCAGACATCAGAGCTATGCTAGGCCAGACATCAGAGCTATGCTAGGCCAGACATCAGAGCTATGCTAGGCCAGACATCAGAGCTATGCTAGGCCAGACATCAGAGCTATGCTAGGCCAGACATCAGAGCTATGCTAGGCCAGACATCAGAGCTATGCTAGGCCAGACATCAGAGCTATGCTAGGCCAGACATCAGAGCCATGCTAGGCCAGACATCAGAGCCATGCTAGGCCAGACATCAGATAGGCCAGACATCAGAGCTATGCTAGGCCAGACATCAGAGCTATGCTAGGCCAGACATCAGAGCCATGCTAGGCCAGACATCAGAGCCATGCTAGGCCAGACATCAGAGCCATGCTAGGCCAGACATCAGAGCCATGCTAGGCCAGACATCAGAGCCATGCTAGGCCAGACATCAGAGCCATGCTAGGCCAGACATCCATTGTCACCAGTGCCTAAACAATGTTATTATTTCAATACACTCAAAAGGGAAATGCTGCATGGGATGACATAACAGAAACTAGAAGATAGGGGTGTGCTACCGGCTATCTCTTTGCAGCATCGACAAGGATGGGTGTGGCTCACCAGGAAAGGTCAGCTGCCCACAGAGCTTCAGGCAGCTGCACATCTTAACTAGGTGGCTGTGTCTGATGTACAAACAATATTCTAGCATAACTTCTCTTTATTTGGCTTGGACTTTTCAAGTATATTGCCCAGTGGTTTCATGGGGTGCAAATTAACATATGACTCCAGCTATGAATAACCAATACTTTCAGAGAAAAGCCAGGTTTACATCCAGCCTGCAGCAACCAAACACCCCACCTCCAATGCTTCCCCCTCCGCTACTACTGCGATAAACACCGCTGTACGAGAGCAAAGAAGCACATACATAAAGCACTTATATAAAGCACTTATATAAAGCAAGCTAGTCAATTTAGCTAACATAAAACGCACAGCTAGGTGCATAGTATATAATCCAAGGTTATTAACTCAACTTACACCAGACGACTAACCCCGAGGTTCTGCAGTATAGTAGAGGTTCCGCCACGTACTTTTACAAAGCTAATTATGTACTTGAGTAAGAAGAGGTCAGCACCTAATTATTGGTCTCACGTGACGATTACGGCGGACTGGACGTGGTTCCAACCACCCGCTCCCATGTTGGGATCGTCAAAACATACACTGGCGTTGTCAGAAGGTTTTTGAAGCATTGGATGAGTGTCCAGGTCAGAGGAGGAAGTTCTAATTAGCCTGGATGGTGTAAATTAATGAAATGTTGACATATAGTGGGAATAGGATTACTGGAAGTGTTATGTTCTCTAGTTTAATAATTTGGTGATGGAGTCTTATGTTTTGGCCAGAGGATTGGAGATGGAGTTACATTCACATTGTTGGCGCTATTTTAAAGCTGGGGGTGAGGAGGTGGCTGTTAATTACAGGGGGAGAGCTCTGGAAAGTTGTGCTGCAAAAGTGATAGCGAGTGTTTTCAGGTGGCTCAATTGGTTTGCAGAGAAGTACATGTATATACTAACCGGTCAGAGTGGATTTAGGCCGGGTAGTGGATGTGCTGACCAGTTCATAGTGTTGGGAGGGGTGGTGACATTATGAGGTCACAAGGTTGACAGAGATTTCTGGATATAGCTTATGACACTATAGAGAGAAGGATTGTGAATGAAGATGAGGGGTACTGTGTCAAATTGTATGATCTTTACTGAGTGACGTAAATCATAGGAGCTTATGTCTGTCAGTTGTCGGTAACTGTTTTCCCAACAACCTGTTATACGGTGGCAGCTAGGAGCATGTCTCGTTGCCAGCGTGGTTACCATATGAACGACAAGTGACTCGTAGCTAGTTTTTTGTCGATTAGTTTATATTCTCGCCTAAATGATTCATGATGGCTGCCATGTTTCTGCCGGCTCCAGATCCTCTGTTGATCCATGACTTCCTGTCTCTGAGATGGAAGGAATGGAGATTGGCATGGGACAATTACAGCCTAGCTACGGAACTTAACAAGAAGGACGAGAATATAGAGGTGGCTACTTTACTAACTGTGATAGGCACTGATGCACGTCACGTCTTTGCGACATTCCAGTTGCAGGACGATGCTGACAAACAGAAGATACAGCCTTTCTTGAGGTTTCCAACGGTATTGTTGTCCAAGGAGGAACACATTTGAGTGCTACAAGTTCAACATAAGGGATCAGGAAACCACTGAGAGCGCCAAGCACTAACGTGACTGCTCTGCATCAGTTTAGTATGTGTGAATTCGAGGGCATCACACCCGAGAGCTGCTCAGGTGCAGGATAGTTTTTTGCATCGCTGATCCCAAGGTGAGATAGTGACTTCTTCTTGAAGGTACACTAATGTTGAACAGAATACTTGAACTCTGTGGTGCTGCTTAGAAACCCAAGCACAGCCCAAGGTGCTTCATGATCAAGCTGAGCCACATCAGTGCAGTGAGGAAGCAACTACGTGGCAAGTTCAAGGCTGCAGGGAAGCCTGATACTGAGCTGCCTTCAGGGACTGTAAGTTCTGTGGTGGGCATCGCGGAATGAAGGAGTCCTATCAATCTTGGAGAAAGAAGTGGTCCAAGAGAATCATTTCGCACGTAAATGTCAGTCTGGTAGGACCTACAAGAAGAATTCTGTCATACTACAGTGATGCGCCACACTGATGAAGATGTCGTGGTTAATGTGATAGAAGTTTCTGCCGTGGATGATTCTCAACTAGTCATATGGAGCACTAGTAACTATGTGAGGTTCCAGGTGCACAGAGTATATGCCACTCCATGTGTATGCCAAAGCCACAGGTGACACATCACTGGACTGTGTTGACCCGAGTGGCTCACCCATCGTCTCTTATGGTTGCACAAAGATGGATATGTGCGAATTCCTGTCTCTCGAGGTAGTGTCAGATGTGCAACATCATCGATGCTGCTCCGGCTCGGCCACTACTTGGTTGTAAAGCATGCCTAGGAATGGGGTTTGTGCGTATCCGGATTGTGATGCACAACAGAAACCTGACACTACTGGTGCTACTGTGTGTGCTGTGAGGAGTACAAGTGCACTCAGTAAGGCACAGACAGATCATCAAGATGTGTCCAACTGTGTTCACTAGTACTGCTGGCAAGCTGGATGGTGAGTATCACATCAGACTGGAGCCTGCTGACATGACTGTACAGCATGTTCCACGAAGTGTGGGTCGCACTACGGGACAAGGTCAAGGATGCTCTCTAGGATCTGGTGCAGCAGGACATGCTGCCATCTGTCACATAGCCCACACTGTGGCCAAGTAAAGACCTGAATGGGGCTGTGCAGTGTGAGCACTATCCTCTACCTACAATTGAAACATTCCTACATGATGCATGGTGCGAAACACTTCACAATCCTGGATATGCACAGAGGCTTCTGGCAAGCAGTAGTGGATGAGCATCACCCACTACTGCTAACCTTACACATAATTTGAACGGTACTTATTGAAGCACTTGCCATTTGGTATCAGCAGCGCACCTGAGGTTTTCCAGAAGAAGATGCTCGAGTTGATCAAAGGCCTGCAGGGGATTGCTGATAACTTCTATGTTAAGGTTATACAGTGATGGTCTACTTATGGTGATTGACCACGACAGACACCTCATCTCATTCTGAGCACTGTACTGAGTATCACATCACTCTCAAAGTGATGTGATACTCAAATTCGAGCTCAGGAAGCCAGTACTTTCATTGGTCATGTTGCTACGGGCAAAGGCCTGAAGTTCACCCCGACCAGGTGCATGCATGCCATCGTGGAGATGCCAGTACCACAGAATGTGCCAGCGGTATAGAGGCTGCTGGGCGTGGTTCACTGACACAACGCTCCCTCTAAGACAGTTAGTTCTCAAGGACACTGAGTGGAAATGGGACCATGCCTAGAAGAAGACGTTCGCTGAACTGACTTTAAACAGTACCAATTCTCAAGTAATGGGATTTAAAACAAGGAGGTAACTGTGCTGTGTGATGCATCGCAATCTTGTCTTGGTGATAGGATGGTCAGCCAGTGGCCTATGAATCATGTGCCCTGACATTAGCAGAGACTTGGTATGCTCAGATTGAGAAGGAGCTGCTGGCCATAGTGTTTGCCTGTGAGCGTTTTAACATCTATGTGTATGGCAGGGACATAGTCACTCTACAGAATGACCACATGCCTCTAAAGAGCATCTTCCAAAAGGCATTGTGTGCAGCTCTTAACTGGCTACTATGCTGCTGCATCTTCACTGCTACTCCCTAAATGTCAGATATTACAAATGCATGAAAATGGGGCTAGCTGACACCCTGAGTTAGCCAGCCTCTGTGAACAGCTGTGACATCATCCATTCATTCAAAGCTGTGGATCATACTGTTCACCTTCCTGTAATGCCAGAGTGCTTACATCAGATTCGACATGCAGCTGCAGAGGATCTAACTGAGTCATTGGGCTATGGTATATGGTTCTAGACAACTAGTCTTTGGACATTTCTGTCTGGAACTATCGTGACAAACTAGTCGTAAGATCAGCTACTGTTCAAGAGTCACCAGCTGACGATTCATGCATGTTTGAGAACAGAGCTGATGGCCATAGTGCATGGTATGGAAGTGTGTCTGCAATGACCTCACAAGTTCCTGTTCTGGCTTCGTATGGCTACTGCTGACATGAGGAACTTTCATGTCAATGTCAGTCACATGGTACTGCTTAGCATAATGAACTACTCAGCAACATGACACATCCATGGGCCAAGGTTGGCATTGACTTGTGTGAGCTGAATGGACATGAGCTATTAGTGGTTAATGACTCTACAGTAACTTCATAGAAGTACAGTGACTGAATGCTATGATGTCACATGGTGTCATCCATGCATTATCTTCTGTGTTCTCCAGGCATGGCATTCCAGATGTGCTGAATTCAATGGTCATTCGTGCATGTGACCTCATCTCCATGCTATCCACATTCTAATCAAAAAGTGGAGAATGCCGTCAAGACCATGAAGCACCTGTTTAAGAAGGAAAAGGTGTTTGGATTCCCTAGGTTTCTTGCTCTGCTTGTATTGAGGAATACCCCTAATGATGGTGCAGGCACGAGCCGTGCACAATGACTGATGGGTCAGAGGTGCAAAACTCTGATCCCTACCACTTCATGTCGGCTTCATCCTAGGTATGACACAACTGTGGAACTGACTTCTATGAGAACGCTCAAGAATAAGCAGAAGGATCGCTACGATGGGTCGGCTTGACCTCGTTCAGAGCTGCAGCCAGGTAACACCATCTGCATGAAGCTTCCTGAGAGCTCTACGTGGACCTGTGGAACTAGTGATCAGCTGGTCGCACGACGTTCCTATGATGTCACAATCAGCGGCACTACTTACTGTTGCAACTGCCAACACATTTGTTGTGACAACACTGTTCAGCCCTAGCATTACATTTAGAACACTGACCCTGAGATTATAACTGCATAACCTACTCCGTGACACGAATGTTTGACGAGTGCAAAAAGTGTGCAAGTTCAATTTTGGCTAAAATGTAGTCACATCCTAGACATGATTAAAACTTAGGCAAAGGTGGATCCAGTGTGGGGGAAATGGGGCAATTGCTGCCACAGCCTTATTCTGTAAGTAGGTGTAGCAACTATTGCAAAATAAATCCTAATACAAAACAATTTCATTATGATCCCCTCGTCAAAGGTTGACAGTGATGGAGTCAAAACCAGCAGCAGCATCACATGAGATGTTAGCAAGCTTGTGCATGTCATACTGCATGGCTTGTCTACTGTATAGCCATTGTTAGCAAGCTTGTGCATGTCATACTGCACGGCTTGTCCACTGTATAACCATTGTTAGCAAGCTTGTGCATACTGCATGGATTGTCTGTATAGCTATTGTTAGCAAGCTTGTGCATGTCATACTGCTCGGCTTGTCTACTGTATAGCCATTGTTAGCAAGCTTGTGCATACTGCATGGATTGTCTGTATAGCCATTCTTAGCAAGCTTGTGCATGTCATACTGCACGGCTTGTCTACTGTATAGCCATTGTTAGCAAGCTTGTGCATGTCATACTGTGTGAGCTTGTCTACTGTATAGCAATTAAGCATCAAAAGGCACCCTTAGAACCCTCTGGGATTGATCTCCGGTTTAGAATTGTCAGTAGTGTTGCTTTTACTCATTGCCAGATCTGACTCCTGACTACACAGAATTTAGCTGCTAGCAGTGATGGTGATTGCACTAGAATGGAGTCCTCTGCTCAGTATCAGCTGCGGTCAACTTCAGGTAGGGCTAATTAGCTAGCTCTATTAATTAAAATGCCCTCTCTGTATTAATAATTTATTTGTGCTTAGATCCAACTTTGTGTGATTTTGCCAGCTTTCTTGGGCAGGCAAAAGTATTGAATGATATTAAGTTTCTACTAATCCAGAACAGGATCACAGAAGCATTTTCTAAATATCCGTACAGGCAGTCCATAACTGTGAATGTTTCTAGCATTCTTGGTACAGGTGTTGATTATATTGCTTAAAGCTGTGCTCTGTCTGCTGTCCAAAGCCAATCCCATTGGGAAAGGTTGTTAATACCTTCACCTTCCAAAATTGGAAATATGCTCATGTTGACTTTTAAAAGTCTTGTGTACCATAAATCTTAAGTTTCGATGCTGCATGCATTTTTACAATACAGACAAGGGCAACACCAGAGGGTAGATGTCTACATATCCACTGCATGTCATCAGCAAGCATATGTAATCAGATTTTCCTGAAAAATATTATTAGTGTTCAAATGTTTTGAACATTTATTCCAAGAGCTCCTCTTAGAAAATTACCAAAATATTGTGCTATACTCAATTCTATACTCAGGAATTGAGAAGATGGAAACCACTTTGTATTGGCTGATTCCTACCTCACTGTCTGTTCCTAAGCCTTATCCAATTATAGCTATACATTACTGGTGACTCCAATATCAGTTACAACACTGAGTGAGCAACATTAGTCTGAAGCATAGCATGATCCCAAGGGAGCAATGGTGGGTCAGGATAGACTGAATACTTTGATTCTGCTCTGCAATCATTAGGACATCAGCATTAATTATGATGTTGTGATTGATTTATATGCCAGCTGGTAGCCAAGGAGGATGACATTCATCAACCCTTTAATATGAACTTTTAATTGGTTGTTTGTTGTTGTTGTTGTTGTAGATATTTGGGGTGAGGGGTCATGTCATTTTTTGAGGTAAATTGAACTTTTAGCTTTACTGCAATTTTATGTGATGCTAATTTGAATTTCCTTCCTGCAGAGTAATTTTTTTTTAAATCAAAACAAATATGCAATAACATCCTGCTCCTCTGCTCATCTTCTTCTTCCCATATTGCTTGAGTAAAAATATTGAACTTTGTTTTGCCTCCCTCCACCCCTTCCTTTTCTAAATCTTCAGTGCCTCAGGACTTTCCCCTGAGGCACTCTCCAGGCACTATCACTTTTGTGTGTGATGCTGGAGAGGAAAGGTCAGCTTTGATGCTTTATGCACAGCAAGCCAGCAGCAATATGTGGGCAAGAGTTTGTATAACTCGATTTTCAATGGCTGGATTTCCTAGCTTCTAGGGGTAATACTTGCCCCTTCCAGTTCCAGCTCCAAAGGTTCTCTTCCTTTTGCTACCCTTCCTCTTTCATTTTTCTAGGTTCCTTTTTCTTTTCCTGGTAGCTGAAGGGACTTCTACTAAATAGAAAGTTATAACTCAATATCACCCATGTCATTTATCTCTGTTTACTCTGGGTTAGAAAACAGTATGGCTGATATCCAATTACCACTACTCCATGTTGTAGTAGAAGTCCCTTCAGCTACTAGGAAAAGAAAAAGGAACCTAGAAAAATGAATAGAAAAAGGAAGAGAGCATTAAGTTTGGGGCTAGAACTGGAGTTACTGCCTAGAAAGCTAGGAAACTCTTGTCAGAAGAATCTCTTTTCTTTATTTAGTGATAGAGAAAAGGAGATTCTATCTCACATTTTAAGCCAGAAGGAGATCGAATATGCTCACCCATTTGGTCTTACTGAAGGACATCGACCATGAGGGGAGGCCATTCACCTCCTCTTATAAGGTATGCATAGCTTCAATTAATATTGCTTGCTCCTTAATGTTATCACACATCAAAGTTCTTACAGAGAGTGCATACAAAAAGCTTTGGCCAGTGTTCATGGAGTCATGTTGGCATGGTTGATACTTAAGCGAAGTCAGAGAATAATAACTTCTCCACTTGACATGCATAATAAGCACAAGACCAGATTCCTCATGATTAATGAGATAGTCGAGCATATTGACTCATTTTCATCAAAATCATCTTGCTCCTCCCAACATGATAACTTCAGTGGCCAGGTCTGTGAAAATATGTGTCTGTTGTCAGGTGTGAATATTACAACAAAAGATTTAATAAACATCTCAGTTTGTCCTTCAGTCGACCACGAAGTGTTACTGTCCTACATGTGAGGATCAGAGAGGCAGCTTCACCACCATAGAGCAGAAATGTTTTACACAGGATTCAGAGAGCATACTTCACTTGCTGAAGATGACCATCTGTAGCCATCTTGTTTTCCCTGTAGGTTAAATATATTCCATGAGACCGTCAGATTTGGTTGTACCACTTGGTATACACAATTGTGGGAATAAAAATTGCATCATATATTGCAGGGGCGTGACAAGAGCAAAAGAGAGGCTCTCATGAATATATCATTCTACTTCACGACTTCTACGATGTTTTACTGAAGAAGTTCAGAATCTTTATCTTTATTCAGAGAATGTTGACTTGTGGCGAGGAAAGAAATTCACTGGTTCACCCTCGCATTTCACTTGTTGCATTCAAATGCATCTGTTGCTTTTACATACCAGGTGTCGCCTCTAGAAACACCTGTTGCTTTTACACCTTAGATTTCGCCTCTTGAAATACATGTTGCTTTTACACCCTATATGTGTCATATACACCTGTTCCTTTTACACCACAGATGACACTGCTTGAAACACCTGCTGCTTTTACACTCCACGTGTCACTGCTTGAAACATGTTGCTTTTACACCCCAGATGTTACCTATTCAAACACCTTTTGCTATTAAACCCCAGATGTTGCCTCTTGAAACACCTGTTGCTTTTACATACCAGATGTTGCCTCTTGAAACACCTGTTGCTTTTACACCCCAGATGTTGCCTCTAAAACACCTGTTGCTTTTACACCCCAGATTTCGCCTCTTGAAAAACCTGTAGCTTTTACACCCTAGATGTCACCTAAACACCTGTTCATTTTACACCGCAGATGTCACCGCTTGAAATATCTGTTTGCTGTTACCCCCCGTGGTGTCGCCACTTGAAATATGTTGATTTTACACCACAGATGTCACCTATTCAAGCTACTGTTTCTGTTAAACCCCAGATGTTACCGCTTGAAACACCTGTTGCTTTTACATCCCAGATGTCTCCTCTAGAAATCTGTGGCTTTTACACCCCAGATGTCACCTAGAAACACCTGTTGCTTTTACACCTCAGATTTCGCCTCTTAAAATATCTGTTGCTTTTACACCCTAGATGAAACCTAAACACCTGTTCCTTTTTACACCCTCGATATCACCTCTTGAACACCTGTTACTTTTACACCTCATTTTTCACGGCTTAAACATGTTACTTTTACACCCCAGATGTCACCTATTCAAACACCTGTTGCTGTTTACCCCAAATGTTGCCTCTTGAAACACCTGTTACTTTTACACCCCAGATGTTGCCTCTTGAAACACCTGTTGCTGTTACACCCCAGATGTTGCCACTTGAAACACCTGTTGCTGTTACACCCCAGATGTTGCCGCTTGAAACACCTGTTGCTTTTACACACCAGCTATCACCTCTTAAAACACTTGTTGCTTTTATACCCCAGAAGTCGCCTCTTGAAACAACTGTTGCTATTACACACCAGGTGTCGCCTCTTGCAACACCTGTTCCTTTTACACCCAGATGTAGCCTCTTGAAACACCTGCTGACACCTCAGTTTTCACCTTTTGAAACACCTGTTGCTTTTACACCCCTCTTGAAACACCTGTTGCTATTATACCCAGAAGCCTGGAAGCACAATAGTTCTTTCCAGTACACCGTCTTTCAAGCTAAGCTTCCCATTAAATCTTCCGATTTATAGAGCATAGGCAACACATGTCTACCTACATAATGCACCTGATTATCTTCTGAATACCATTCAACTATATGTTCATAACAAATCTGCCTGTAGGCATATTATAAAGAGTTTAAATCAGTACAGAAATAATAAATATATTATAATCACCTTCTCAATAATCAACTTCAAATTGTATTCACTCCACATTTCGACTAGATGCTCTAGCTATAGTTTGAGTTTTAGGAAGTCTTGCAGGAGTGTCCACTACGTACCAGGAAGTTGCTACCACACAGTTATGACATCATATGATGTAACTAAAAACATTGATTTTAGACATTACAGATTTCTAGTACTCAGTCCTTCAATTATCACTCACACCATGTGCTGAAGGAGACACAACAACCCCTCCTTTTTAAAGTTCCTGGGCCCTGCAGCTTCTCTGACAAGAAAGTCCAGGAGAGCTCACTCATGGAGGAACCAACACTTCATGTCAAAGGGAACTTCAAAGACAATTGGATGGAAGGGTGCCTGCTCATTAATGCCAACGCAACCAGAGGATTACTACCATCATGCATAAGGATTACTATCACACATAAAGTATTACTATCATCATGCATAAAGGATTACTCTCATCATGCTTAAAGGATTACTATCATCATGCATAAAGGTCATCATGCATAAAGGATTACTATCATCATGCATAAAGGATTACTCTCATCATGCTTAAAGGATTACTATCATCATGCATAAAGGTCATCATGCTTAAAGGATTACTATCATAATGCATAAAGGTCATCATGCATAAATGATTACTATCATCATGCATAAATCATCATGCATAAATGATTACTATCATCATGCATAAATGATTACTATCATCATGCATAAAGGTCATCATGCATAAAGGATTACTATCATCATGCATAAAGGATTACTATCATCATGCATAAAGGATTACTCTCATCATGCTTAAAGGATTACTATCATCATGCATAAAGGTTATCATGCTTAAAGGATTACTATCATCATGCATAAAGGTCATCATGCATAAATGATTACTATCATCATGCATAAATCATCATGCATAAATGATTACTATCATCATGCATAAATGATTACTATCATCATGCATAAATGATTACTATCATCATGCATAAAGGATTACTATCATCATGCATAAATGATTACTATCATCATGCATAAAGGATTACTATCATCATGTATAAAGGATTACTATCATCATGCATAAAGGATTACTATCATCATGCATAAAGGTCATCATGCATAAAGGATTACTATCATCATGCACATTGTGGAGCACTAGGTTTAGCAGCTGGTAAAAAATATGTTTGGTCAGCATACTTGCTATCATTGCGAGAATTGAAGAAGTTGTGATGAGGTCAAGCATTAATGAAATCTTAACACTCCCTGATTCTTTAGAAACCTAGCTACCAGGATGTTGTCCTCTATCACATGGAGAGCTCTCTTCCTTAGTTATTACACCTGTTTTTGTGGAATTTTTAATTAAAACAGTTACATGATCAAAATACGCAAGTGTTGAGGATAACAATGCAATGAAATGCTCAGTGAAATTAGCAGGTTTTATGTGCTTTACTTTAGATTTCCTATGAGTATGGCCACGGCAGACAAATAATCATCTCTCTGCAGGATGGAGACATTTCTACATAGCGCAATAACACATGGCAGATCGAAGAATTTATTGATGCTCTCTGATTGATACTTCTATGACTGACTTAGCTATGTATTAAAAATTAGTGTGTTTTTGTCAACTCTCACACTACTTTGGAAGGGCTGAAGTATTGGCCTTCGTCTATCATGAATGTAAATGATTACAAAGTTTTTGCATGTTCATTTCACATTGTAATGGATGCAAATCTACTCCTCCCAGAACTGCAAGGGGAGAGGATCAGGGGAGAGGGTTTGGTTCAGAGGAATTTATTGATGAGGGGGGGGGGACCCTAGCTATTTAGGGTTATGTGTGCTAGCTTATAGAACTCATTAAATATTGCAATGATTAGCACAGCTTGTGTGCTTTCTTTATAAGGTGGCACATCTATCCCTCCCTCTTGCCATGCCACTTGTCTGAATTAGCATACATTAACACATCCTTCATATTAATCACGCCTTCCTACAGTAGCTACTGACGAATGACCTCCACTAGCTATATATATGCCAAGTCGCAATATCTCTCTAACCCTAAATAGTTTAATATAATATGGGGGGAGGGCTGGGGTTTGAGGAAGAACAAATAGGGGGAGTGGGTTGTATGGGGGTTTGGGGAAGAATATATGGGGGTAGGGGGTTGTATGGGGGTTGACAAAGAGGAGAACTTGACATCAGTGCTGGACTCTAGATGTCAGAGTTCCATGGACTTCCACGGTCCATCAGTAATTTGTTTGTTAAAAAGATGGTGAGGAATATACAGTTTGCCAAATGGATGTCATCTAGAGGAGATTTACCCAGCCATGCAGTTTGCTGCAGGCTCTCCTGATGCATGCTTCCTAACCCAGAGCCACTTTCAAAGTGGCAGGACTGACAATGTGGGGGAGCAAAGAAGCTCCCCACAATTTTCACTTCACTCTTGAAATCTTTCTTGTTTGCTGCCTTCACAAGTACTTCTCCTGACACCGCTGATGGAATCTGATTAGCCAATTTTGAAGTTACCTGATCGATCACAGTCTTCAAAGTAGAATTTTCTGTAGTCCACCCCACTGAATTGAACTGATGGTGTTCTCCTCCACTGTTGTATGGAGGTGATGGTGGTTTCCTACTCCTAAGATAACACTGGTTGTCCAACTCCCTCCTTCTCAGAAAATTAAATAGACATCATAGAATCAGTTCTCCTCAAATCTGATACAATTCTTTGCTGTTTCAACAGCAGCTAGAGCATCGTGAGTTGCGATGTTTTTCTTATGTAGAGCTAGTGGATACATGTTTGGCTGCACTGAACAATCAGTGAGCTGAGCATGAGGCCAAATAGAGTTTTGAACTTTGCTAGCGACTGCTGCAAACCATTTTCTTTCATGCCATACTCATCATGGATGGTTGCATGAATTTTGTCGAACATCTGTAAAAGCAGACCACAATCTTTCGGAATAGCGTCAATTGCTGAGGTCCAAGCAGTCCACCTTGTCGGGAAAAAACACTTTAGGTTCAAGTATGCTGCCAGATTA
Source organism: Cladorhizidae sp. MBARI D1340-BT2 (assembly GCA_028752905.1). Classification (NCBI taxonomy): domain Eukaryota; kingdom Metazoa; phylum Porifera; class Demospongiae; order Poecilosclerida; family Cladorhizidae; species Cladorhizidae sp. MBARI D1340-BT2. The sequence continues at coordinate 54,484,260 of JAQNBH010000011.1, forward strand.
TCCGTAAAAAGCATGCTGCTACTCTTGTTCTTGCATTTTGGCTTCACCTTCATATGCTTGCCCCTGACATAAATGTAACAGAAGGCTACACCTTATAAGGAGAGCTTTAATCACTGTAAATAAGGTCTCGGCTTTTCTATCAGGTATACGGAATAAGCCTACAGGGTCTTCTAGAACTTTGTACTCATCATTCACCCAGAGTATTGATAAGTTCAACGGTTCAGTATTGCTAACATCAGTTGCTTAATCTGCTACCTTCCTTCCTTCATTTTTTCAAAATGTCACAACAAATTTTGATCCATAATCTCAATAAGCTCAATCACTATAATTATGATAACAAGTGTAGCAATTCTTCTTGATCAAGGTTTTGACCTCTTCATCTTCAAGGCTCTGCATTAGCGTTAGTTACTACAGATTTCCTTCTGGCTCAGTATGGTCTAGAAGAGCTATCACTTGGTGAGCAAGACATTGTATTCCATCCATTTGCTTTAAAATACCTGCTCTCCACATTTGTTCTGATCATTCAATTGCACACTCTCAATTGTGGGTCTTCTGCTACACTAACACTGGACCTACCACTATGAACTTTAGTTGAAAGCAGATATTTTTTCTTTCAAAGTCATTTCCCCCCACTTTCTAGACATCTTTCTAAGTTCTGTAATAATCATATCCTACAAGCCATTGCATGCATGTATACATGCATTCAGAATTTTCAGTTGCCGTCATGCATTAGTTACACAAGTGTGTGTCTTTGTGCTGGCAGCCTGTGCAATTGAGTTTGTGATTTTCACTTTAGTCGTGTAAAATTATTGTGGCCTTTGGTCTTACAAAAGACAAGAGCGGTGGCTTTCCAGTTGAGGTGAAATGTATCGGTGAATGCAAAATGTTGGCTCTCAAAAGAGAGGGCCTTCCATGGGAGGGGGTCTTCCAAAAGAGACTACTGTAGCATGAAATGTCCTAATGTGCAGGGAAAAAACTTAATTAATAATAATAATCGTCAATACCTTCAGTAAGTCAACACTATGCACATGAAACCAGGCCCATCATAGTCTGTCAGAACTGTTGTCATACTTATACACTCCCTAATCAGATGGATCATGAATCACGTGCATTTATTGTGTGAAGCATGTTACCAACAAGTATGGATGTGTTGTCTTGTTTTCATTTATTAATTTTCCCTGATGAAGACGGATCTATTTTGGTGGAAACATTGGGATTAACGATATGCTGATTAAACAGAAATTTCAAAGTAATTTGATATCAGCTGAAAATAATTTATCAACAATGTTGAACTATTGAAGGCTCATATGACCTTCAGTCATGTTCAAGCTATTGAAGGCTCGCACATTCCTTCAGACATGTTCAAGCTATTGAAGGCTTGCACAACCTTCAGTCATGTTCAAGCTATTGTGAAGGCTCTAACAACCTTCAGTCACGTTCAAGTTATTGAAGGCTCGCACAACCTTCAGTCACATTCAAGCTGATTGAAGGCTCACAACTTTCAGTCATGTACAAGCTATTGAAGGCTCGCACAAGCTTCAGTTGATTGAAGGCTAGCACAACCTTCAGTTATGTTCAAGCTATTGAGGGCTCTCACAAACTTCAGTCATGTTCAAGCTATTGAACACTTGCACAACCTTCAGTTATGTCCAAGCTATTAAAGGCTCACACAACCTTCAGTCATGTCCAAGCTATTGAAAGCTCACAACCACCTTCAGTCATTTACAAGCTATTGAAGGCTTGCACAACCTTCAGTCATTTACAAGCTATTGAAGGCTTGCACAACCTTCAGTAATACAAACTATTGGAAGGCTTGCACAACCTTCACTCATGTTCAAGCTATTGAAGGCTCGCACAACCTTCAGTCATGTGTACAAGCTAATGGAGGCTCACACAACCTTCAGTCATGTACAAGCTATTAAAGGCTCGCACAACCTTCAGTAATGTACAAGCTATTTGAAGGCTTGCACAACCATCACTCATGTTCAAGCTATTGAAGGCTCGCACAACCTTCAGTCATGTACAAGCTATTGAAGGCTCGCACAACCTTCAGTCATGTCCAAGCTATTGAAGGCTCACACAACCTTCATATGTACAAGCTATTGAAGGCTCGCACAACCTTCAGTCATGTGTACAAGCTAATGGAGGCTCACACAACCTTCAGTCATGTACAAGCTATTGAAGGCTTGCACAACTTTCAGTCATGTACAAGCTATTGAAGGCTCGCACAACGTTTTGCTAGGATCTACATAGGCTCCAACCATCAAGGAACTTCCTTGACAGTCAAGGATTTGATCAAGCGTCAAGGATTGCCTAAGTGGAGCCCTATTGTTTGTCAAGGAAGTGGTCATATGTGGCCTGATGATTAGATTAAAATCTGGACTAACAGCATTTTTGAAGAGCACATGGCATGCCTAGCTCAGCAGACAGCAACTAAATATGGCCTCCAGTTCTAGCTCTTCAAGTGACCAGATAGCTTCTGAATCTATGCATCCTTCTTCATCTAAAAGGCACAAACGGATGAGTCACTTTGATCCTAAGTGGGTGCATGAATTTTCAGGAATAGGGAAAAGTTCCAAAGGTTTGTAGATCTAAGTACAGCAAAGTTGTTGAATTACAAGTATATGTAACCTCTGTATAGGTGATACCTACGCAAGATGCTCAATATGTTCCTCTGATTTCGGCGTATATAATTGTGGACGACATGATGTAGTCGCACATGTACAAGGAAAACGCCATATTGATATGGCTAAGGCCGCATCTTAGTCTAGGTCAGTAGCATCGTACTTTAAGCCTCAAACAGCTCAGGCTACTATAGAAGCTGAGTCTCTTTGGTGCAAGTTTGTGGCTGAGCACAATCTTTCTTTTCAAATTAGCGACCATGCCACGAAATTGTTTAATCGGATGTTGCCAGACTCAGAAGTTGCAAAACTTTTTGCTTGTGGCCATACTAAAACTGCAGCAGTCATTAAGGAAGCTTTAGCTCCCCACTATCTTCAAAATACCCTTCACAGCATGTCTAGTTTTTTCTCTGTCATGATGGACGAGTCAAATGATAAGACGGACAAATCCTGTATATATAATACTCGTTCGTGTGTTCGATTCTAGTGTAGGAGATGTTCGCACCAGATTTCTGGACATGCCAGTAGTTAATATAGGCACAGCAATAAACCTCTTTTCTGCTCTTAAGCAGTCACTTGGGTAGTCATGGTTTGGACTTCAGCAAATGTTTGTCTTTCATGTCTGACAACACAAACGTGATGAAAGGGGCATGTTCTGGGGTCCAGAAACTGATAAGGAAGGACTGCCCTGATGTTTTAGATGTAGGCTGTATTTGTCATCTCGCTGATCTAACTGTAAAAGCTGGTATGCAAGCCCTTCCTGTAGATATTGATCAGCTTTTCGTTGAGGTGGTGTTCTATTACTTCTTTCATAGCAGTAAGAGAAAGCAAGATTTTTGCGATCTTTGGACTTCCTTGTTTACCTCTGAGCCTCAGACGATTCTGAAGCACTGTACAACTCGTTGGTTGTGTCTGTTAAGGTGTGTTGGGCGATATCTTGTTCAGTATGACAGCTTATTGTCCTACTTTCTCTCTTGTAAAGAGGCAGAAAGTGCTAAAGTCAAAAGAATTATAGGGCGACTTCAAAAAACCCTTACAAGACTTATCCTCCTTCTTATATTCTGCCATCTATGGTCAGGTTTAATAAGACTTTTCAAAAGTCAACTCAAAATACCACCTGCCGGTTTTACTCGGAAATGAATCGGCTTGTCCGTTTTTATGCCAGTAACATCTTGAAGCCTGAGGTTATTCTTGCTGCTTCAGTCGTCTCAGCCTAGACAGTACAGGGCAACTACCTGACGAGAATCTAGGGCTAGGAGACAGTACTTGAGTGTACATCTCTACACTCGAGGAAGAGCAGGATCTCAAACCAATTTTCAGTGCCATCTGTAGTTTCTATATGGCGACACTTCAGAAAATGTTGAAGAAGTTCCCCTTTAGTGACACTATACTGAAGGACTTGGGCATAATCAATCCCCTTCAAGTCAGCTCTTACTCCTTCAGCACCGTAGCTTCTCTTGCTAAGAGGTTTAAGCAATTAGGTTTAGCTGATTCGAGCTCAGTTGATAGATTGCGGGAAGAGTTCATGGATTTCACTCTTTCACCAGATGATCTCCCTGATCTCTCTCTTGACAGCTTCTAATATAAGTCTGTCACAGGCGAGAAGAAACCTAGAGCAGGCAAGTAGTGGAATGAAGTAAGCAAGATCAAGACCCGGAGCAGAGATTTCCTAGCTCGTCTCGGCTGACGACTGGTCTATTGACAATTCCAGTGTCCAATGCTGACTCTGAACGTGGATTTTCGATTCTTCAAAATATCCACACTGATCAGCGTCCCAGTTTGAAGCCTTCCACTATTGCTTCTATTATGAGTGTGAAGTTTAACAGTGATGAGTGCTGTTATGACACCAAACTTCCTTCTGAGCTACTTTCTAAATGCAAAAAGGCTACTCTTCAGTCATTATATCAGTATCAATAGCTAGCTACTAGCAATCCCGACACCCCCACCCCCTGACCTGAATCCGAGTTGCTGACTTGATAGATTAATGTTGTTTTGTTTTGTTTAATTGCTTGTCTTGCTCAGTGTTCGAGCGTAAATAAAACTTTCATTCAATACACTATTGTAAACAATAATTTTGTGGTCAAGTATATATGGGGGTAGTTAGTGGATGTGGTTTTGGTCAAGGATGACATTTTCAGAAAGTTGGAGCCTATGGATCTACCTTTGTGCAGATGGGTCATGCAGACTACTATGGAGGTAGAAGATATGTGTCAATTATTATGTAAGGAGTAAACTACTTGCTAATCAGCAAGCTCTTTCTGTAAGTCACCTGTTCCACCAGTCAAAGATCATGCATCACAGCATTCCCCAATTTCCCTACTTCAAAGGCTTCCCATCCCCACAGTATCTCAGCCACTGTAATCAAAATGCTTATGCACTAATTGCAGGCCTGCTGGAGTTCCATTGACCTCTACTGGCTAATGGAGGCTTACCCAGCCATAGTATCTCCTCTAAGGATAGCATCAGCACACACTATCTATAAGAAGATTAATCAAGAAAATTAGTTGGTTCTGTCCTCGAGCAAAAGTAGACTCATTCTTCCTAATAACATTATCTCAAAAAATGTTTGCTATGACTGATGATGGGGACTCTCCTCTTTAGGTAACTATTGTATCTCTTCCACCATGTTTGCAGGAACATGAGGACCAGAGTTAGCACATTGTGCACCTACCTGTGAGTGTTCAGCCATGTATTAAACTTTCTGGCCCTTACTCTCTTAATTTCAATCCCTCCATGGAGAAGCCTGTATAACAGTGTCTACTGTGAAAGGGATGGAATATAAATGATTTTCCAAATGGCATGATGGCGATGATGACAATATCAACAACAGCAACAATAACAAGTAACGACAACACAATAAATTCAGTGCCCACACATGTCTACGCTAATATTTAACAATTGGTCAAAGTACGTTAATTGGGCAAACAATCAGTAAAGGTACATTAAATGGGCATGATCTAAATGGTGCGATGAGTAGCTGTGAGAGTGTCAGCTGATCATGTATTTGTTGTTTGTATATTGTAAACAAGTTGTGGAGACTGTATGGAATAATTCATGAAGAAGACCATGGTTTTGAAGGAAAAAATGATTTAGGATTGTCCAAAGTTCAAGTGAATAGCATTTATTATCTCCCAACAAACTTTCAGTTCACATAGTAATTGTAATAACTTCTTGATAATCAACACATATTAGCACATATTCTCCCCTTCCTCCCTTCTCTTCCACTTCTTCCTCCATCAAGTCAGTGACATTGAAATGATATCACCCTCACCTTAGTTCTCAATAAACACCCCACTTGAACTCGTCCTTTTGTTACATATTTAGGAGTTACTTTCACCTCTAAGCCTCTCAACAAAATCCAGGAAAATAATAGTTAATGAAACTGTGCTATCACCATTTATCTACCCCATCACTTTGCAGACTTAACACTACTCTCATCTAATTTATTGCTCCTCTGTGCGGGTACATACAGTCCAATGCTCTTGAAAGTATGCACTCACCAGTGAACTTTTAATTATGCCTCCTGCTCTCCACTCTTCAACTTTCTACTCTCTCAAACAGACATGCTTAATTTGAACCAAGCTCCTTTGACTCGATAAGATAATTAACAACCATATCTTGTTGGAGGCAACTCAGGGATGACTATAGAGAAGCAAGAAAGGAAGTGAAAAGACTAATTAATAATTGCAAAAGAGAACTCTAAGGAAGATTAGAGAGCAAGGTGGACTAGTGAAGGGGTGGATTGCTCCTGATAACCCTCCAACTCCGGAAGCGTTAGCTGCCCTAACTGTAAATTGGCTGCCACCAGAGTCCTGCCCAACCTTAGCTATATAACCTAGCCAGAGAAGTTTAGGCATTTAAGGCTAACTAAAAATAGATTGGATTAGCAACTGTAGTTGTACAAACTCAGAACTGACTAGTCCCAGGGGTGGCCTGAGCTTAAATACTCTCAGCCACCCCCAATGGGCATACATCCATATATGGTTATTTCACCAACATTACATCACAGATGGCCAATGAAATCTACACAGCACAGTAAATTACATAATCTGTTTTATCGCTAACATCTGATTAATCCTAATTAACATGCTATTGTTGCTTGGCCTATAGGCTGCTGCCTGCAGGTTCTATTGGGGCGTGGCTCCAACACCCTCTGTTGAGGGTTTACTATTGTAAGCTGAACAGGTTGAGGCTAACTGAGAAATTTACTCTTGTACAAAGTGAACAGGTTGAGGCTAACTGAGAGGTTTACTCTTGTAGGAAGTGAACAGGTGGAGGCTAACTGAGAGGTTTACTCTTGTAGGAAGTGAACAGGCAGAGGCTAACTGAGAGGTTTACTCTTGTGGGAAGTGAACAGGTGGAGGCTAACTGAGAGGTTTACTCTTGTAGGAAGAGAACAGGTGGAGGCTAACTGAGAGGTTTACTCTTGTAGGAAGTGAACAGGTGGATGCTAACTGAGAGGTTTACTCTTGTTGGAAGTGAACAGGTGGAGGCTAACTGAGAGGTTTACTCTTGTGGGAAGTGAACAGGTGGAGGCTAACTGAGAGGTTTACTCTTGTGGGAAGTGAACAGGTGGAGGCTAACTGAGAGGTTTACTCTTGTGGGAAGTGAACAGGTGGAGGCTAACTGAGAGGTTTACTCTTGTTGGAACTGCACAGGTGGAGGCTAACTGAGAGGTTTACTCTTGTGGGAAGTGAACAGGTGGAGGCTAACTGAGAGGTTTACTCTTGTTGGAAGTGAACAGGTGGAGGCTAACTGAGAGGTTTACTCTTGTGTGGGAAGTGAACAGGTGGAGGCTAACTGAGATGTTTACTCTTGTAGGAAGTGAACAGGTGGAGGCTAACTGAGAGGTTTACTCTTGTAGGAAGTGAACAGGTGGAGGCTAACTGAGAGGTTTACTCTTGTGGGAAGTGAACAGGTGGAGGCTAACTGAGAGGTTTACTCTTGTTGGAAGTGAACAGGTGGAGGCTAACTGAGAGGTTTACTCTTGTTGGAAGTGAACAGGTGGAGGCTAACTGAGAGGTTTACTCTTGTGGGAAGTGAACAGGTGGAGGCTAACTGAGAGGTTTACTCTTGTTGGAAGTGAACAGGTGGAGGCTAACTGAGATGTTTACTCTTGTGGGAAGTGAACAGGTGGAGGCTAACTGAGAGGTTTACTCTTGTAGGAAGTGAACAGGTGGAGGCTAACTGAGAGGTTTACTCTTGTTGGAAGTGAACAGGTGGAGGCTAACTGAGAGGTTTACTCTTGTAGGAAGTGAACAGGTGGAGGCTAACTGAGAGGTTTACTCTTGTAGGAAGTGAACAGGCAGAGGCTAACTGAGAGGTTTACTCTTGTAGGAAGTGAACAGGTGGAGGCTAACTGAGAGGTTTACTCTTGTAGGAAGTGAACAGGCAGAGGCTAACTGAGAGGTTTACTCTTGTGGGAAGTGAACAGGTGGAGGCTAACTGAGAGGTTTACTCTTGTTGGAAGTGAACAGGTGGAGTCTAACTGAGAGGTTTACTCTTGTGGGAAGTGAACAGGCAGAGGCTAACTGAGAGGTTTACTCTTGTTGGAAGTGAACAGGTGGAGGCTAACTGAGAGGTTTACTCTTGTTGGAAGTGAACAGGTGGAGGCTAACTGAGAGGTTTACTCTTGTTGGAAGTGAACAGGTGGAGGCTAACTGAGAGGTTTACTCTTGTGGGAAGTGAACAGGCAGAGGCTAACTGAGAGGTTTACTCTTGTTGGAAGTGAACAGGTGGATGCTAACTGAGAGGTTTACTCTTGTTGGAAGTGAACAGGTGGAGGCTAACTGAGAGGTTTACATGTCTAGAATGCAAGCATGAACTACTACAGAGAGTGCCATGCTGGATGTCTAGAAAGGTTGCATGAACTACAATAGAAAGTGCATGACTAGACGTCTAGAAAATAATCATGAACTAGGCATTGACAGACTGGACGTCTAGAAAGCAAGCATGGACTACTTACAGGCAGTGCCAGATGTCTAGAAAACAAGCATGAACTCCTACAGGCAGTGCCAGACTGGACGTCTTGAAGGCATGAACTACTTACAGACATTGCCAGGCTGGACGTCTAGAAAGCAAGCATGAACATTTGTATGAACAGTCATTATAGTTTGACTCACTTTTTATAATAGAGAATGGCAACCCCCTCCCCCCAAACAGAGAATTGGCATTTCTTGATCTTGTCCATGTTATTCTCTGTGGCTTCCAGTGCTTCAGTTATTTCGAAGGCTGACTTGTAGGTTAGATCCTTCTCCAAAAGTAACCTCTTCTGACAATGTTTGTTAACACTCTCACCATCTAGGTGCCATATGGCGCCACAGCTTTGTAAATTATAGCCAATAATTTATATAGCAATAAATAGCTCAAGTTTTACTCTATTTATACATCAGCAGAGGGTGGGAGGGAACTTGGCAGAAAAAGTGTTGAACCACCGATGGTCCAAATAGTGAGGAGACTTAGTCTAGCAGAGGTTAATTTCTGAGGTAATTGGAGAAGTTTGGGATCGCTATGATGATGAATCTATTGAGGATGAAGAGGAAGACGTTCATGCTTACCTGGGCCCTGGTTCATTTGACTTGGGAGCAGTAGAATCCTTGGTAGCTGTGACCATTCAACCACCACATGCTAGTACTCCAGCTGATGCCCACCTAACTGATGAGGAGGTAAAGGTTTCTCAGGTTAGTGAAGGGATATAGCTGTAGTATTAGCCTGTTAGGTGTCCAAGAAGTTATAGCTGAGAAAATAGCAGGACAAATATTAGTTCCGAGGTTGTGATAATATTATGTTGAATAATTATGTTGACAGACTTTATAATGGATGGCAGTGGTGATGGTGGACTTAGTGCTGTGGTTGTTGCTCTCAAAACTCCCACTCCAGTTCTTCTCTCTAATTCATCTCCAGTTGTTTCTCCACCAGCTCTCTCTTTCCATGTGAATGTTACTGGTAGTGTGAGTGAGGTTTCATGTGAGCCACATCGCTCATGCCAGCATATGCCATCCTGTCTGCTACCCCACCGTTGGCTCATCCTATTCGTTGCAGACTACAGGATATTTCAAATGTTGCTAGTTTAAGTTCTATTGCTGCATTCTCCTCCAGCACATCAAGTGCTTCAGTGAGCACTTCAGTGGCATTGAGTAGCTTGTCAAGCTCTTCTCTTTCAACTCTGGTTGGGAGCTGGAAGAAAGAAGATGAGCTAAGTACAGTGTCGGTACCGGTAAGCCAGGACACCTGGTTCACAACCTCTTCTGAAGCGACAGCCAGTTTTTCAACCTGTGAGATTTTTTCTAGATTTTTTTCAGTGCAGGTGTGGCCGCTGCTTGTTACTGATACCAATAGGTATGCTGCACATTATGAAAGCAAAGATACTTCTCAAGAGAGTTCTCCACGACCATGTCCCTGGTTGGATATCACAATATGAGGGCATTCATTGGAATGCTGATATATATGGGGATACTAGTTCTCAACGTGTAGAAATGTACTGGCCCCCCAAGACATACATACTCGGGCCTCAAGACATACATATTCAGGCCCACCCAAGACATACATATATTCGGGCCCCCCCAAGACATACATATTCAGGCCCTCCCCAAGACATTCATATTCAGATGCTTGGCATTCCACTATTGTTTTTTTTCCTTCTAATTTCTTCCTGTGAAGTTTGACTTGTACTCGTGTGTGATGTATATTTGTTGTCATTGTCTTGTTTAGTGTCGAGCAGCACAGTGTGTATGTCCCATTGTAAAATGGCATAAAATGACATAATGGTCCTCACAAAATATGTAAGACTATCCGCACACAACAGGTTAGCTAGTGAACTTCTTTTATTTGTTATTGTGTAGTGTTGGGTGCTAATTGGCTGGCAGTGATCACAATAACATACTGTGATAAAACTAAACCAAACAACATATAAAGGTAAACAACAGCAGTAGTGACATTCACAAAAGCAAAAACAACAACAATACAGTCACTTTTATTGTGTTATATAAGCATAACAAAGATATGCTGATTGTTTATAAACAAAAGAAACAATGTTCTTTGACTACGATATTCATATTTTTTGTCAGTATGTGATACCCTGAATTTGGCTGCACCTAACAATAGTATCCCTATACTTACACCCATAATCTTTTTTGTCAAAAGAGAGAATATTGACAGAGTTGTTAAATGAGCCATATATCAAGAGTATACAATGAACTATATGGCTGCTATGGAGCGACAAAACAGAAATAATTGTTTCCCCTAATTATATTCATGTTTTGTGGTCAGTGTGTGGTTATTGAAATTTAACCACGATGGCTGGAATCAATGGTGCTAACAGATGTCCTAATTGCAAGAGGTAGGAGTAAATCCCTGCTTTTATATTGATTTTTAACTGGAACTAGTTTCAATTTGTCTACAAACCCGACGGTGAGAGGGTTAATCCCGCACATGAGTCAATCTCTGTCATCTCATCTACAGAGTTACAATGCACTACAAGTAACTTCAGCTCGGCTAAAAACTGGACTACTGTTTCCTTAGGCTTCTGCTTTCAGCCAATGAAAAGGCATCTCTGGACTGTTGCTGTTTTTGTCAGAATGTAGCAAACCAACCTCCATTATCTTGATAATCAATAGTTTGTCAGTTAGAGATAGGCATCAGGGCAATGTCTAGGGTGTCTCTGCATCTGCTGTGGTGTTCAAGGCCCTGTCATGGTTTCATTTTGGAAGGGAAGCTGGACGCTTATTGGAATACTATACAGGACGAGTGTGGCCTACATGAGCGTGGCAGTTATATCAGCATTAACTGTCACAGAATTAGTATACTCCAGGGAAACTATCCCAGTTGAGATAGTTACAATCACCTTTGGCAGGATGGAAAAGTTTAAATAGTGCCTACTATGTAGCACTTGGTTCAAAGACCACATCCACATTTTTAAATGAGGCAACATTTGGCATGCAGCGAATCCTTTGCTGAAATCTCAATCATCTACATTCAGTGTATCATTTAGCACATTACTGGTTTGTAAGCTTTGTGATCTTTATTTAGCATTTTCTGTTTAATTTACCACACACACACACACACACACATGCAAGATGGCCAACTTCTGGAAGTCCGTATAGATTTATTTGTACAAATAAGTTTTTCAATAAGTATAGAGCTAAGTAGAAAACCTTTCAGCACATTATTGTCGACTAATTTGGTAGCATTTCTAATTCTGACGTTCCATTTAACAATTAATGCAGCATTTCTCAATCATAAACATCACGTCTCCTTATTCTAACCATCACAGCAATCTGAAAGAAATCTTAGTGACATGAAACTCATCAATTAAGGCTTAAAGTTTGGCTTGATGTGTTACTTAGGTGAGGGTCTAAATAACATGTAAACATAGTAGCTAGGTGAATAATAGTTATGATATTATCCATATGAAGGCATGAGAGAGAAGTGTTGCAAAGTTATAGCATCAGCTAATTAATGTCATCACGTCATGTTTGTTAGTGACAAGATAGTCCTCTCCCACTGAACATAGATGGCCACTTCAGTAGGGGTATATTTCTCCTTCAATAGCCTGACTGCCAAGTTTTTGTTGGCCCACCAAACTCTTCACTTCTATCAATACCTTTGTCAAAATCTAGCAGCTAATACCATTCTTTGCTGGCATGCAATGTTGAGTACAATAACATAAATTTCACTCATTAATATAATTACAATAAAAATAAGAAATGTCAACATGGAATAGTTTTTACCTTAAACAATAAGGACATACTAATATATAATATATACTACACACAAAGTCCAAGTTATACTTATTATTCATCCAACGGTGTCATCATACGTACAAGTAGCTCCAATGTTTTCAAAATACACCCACTTTCCTATAATAAAACATAGGTCTTAATACATTTAAGTAACACTGAGTAATTAAATGAAAGTTATTTCTATTTAGCTGTGTTATACCTAAATAAGAGTATAGCATCTGCACTAATTTATAACCTCTCAACAAACTCTCAGTTGACATAACAAAATTATAAAATTCCTGATGAAGTCTAGAGCATTTAGTCAAAACTTTGAGAGAGTGAATTTCAAGTGGTGCATCTTTGTAACTACTGGCATGCCACTATAACAAACAAACACCAGTAATATGAACCATGTAAATGTGGGTGACTACGAGCTCTCGTGGTCCCAGCAGACTGGCACAGGATCAACAGGGAACAGATTCTCACGATAGTTATAGTGACATTATTTAGTTTGCATAAGCCATAACTTATAGAAATTGCAACCACATTGGCCACATATGCACATTTTATCACTTCATGCTGAACATGTGCACTATGTTCTTCTATACATAAAAGCTGGTTGTTAGGCTGATGCACTTATAACACAAATCAGAGAAAACCACTGCCTTAACTTAAGCTGAAGCACTTATAACACAAATCAAAGAGGAAACCACTGCCTTAACTTAGGCTGATGCACTTATAATACAAATGAGAGAGAAAATGACTACCTTAACTTAGGCTGATGCACTTATAACACAAATCAGAGAGAAAACCACTGTCTTAACTTAGGCCGATGCACTTATAACACAAATCAGAGAGAAAACCACTGCCTTAACAAGTAGCTACATGCACCTATAAAATAGTCTTATGACCAATGAGCCTTCTATGAAAAACTTACCACCACTTCTTCACTAAGAGAGGTCATTTGTGCTGAATCTCAAACTATAGCAATTTTAAGTGACTATAACCTGGAAAGTGTTTTTCGAGGTCATAATGTTTATAAGATGGTCCTGATGCCCTTCAATGGAGAAAATCTGTGTAGAGTAAGATGTAATATTATATTTTTGATACATGCCATTGGCATCTTGCTTGTGATAGCTATTTCTGAAGAGTTTCTCCACCTGGTCTACCAATATGAGTTTTTCTACCGCAGGTTCATCATCAATGAGCAATAAGATTTGTACCTGCAGGGTCATAGGTTCAGACTTGCATAGTACTTAGGATATTTGCCTAACAACACCAGCTTTTATGGTATTGTGTGGATCCAAAGAAAAGAATCATATTTTAGTTTTATACTTCTGCAAAAACCCTTTCTACATCAGGTATATGTTGACCATCATGCTAAGCCTGCCGAAACCAAACCAGGCACAGTTTACGCAATAACCACTTAACTTGGACAATTACTTAGGGAAAACAGCTTATTAGCAAGTTAAGATTTCTTTATATTTATTATTATTTTGATGGATTGTATATATTATTAGTTTTTTACTTGTGGTCAATGAACCAGTGGACAACTCAAAATATCGAGGATTTCAAAGGTTATGACAAGCTCAATTGAACAAGCATTGATGAGACTGCTACTGCTTCCAATTCATTTTACCTCTAGCCTTCTCCATATTTGGTAACCAATCCTTAGCAGCACCTTCAATCTCGCCACAAGGATGGTCTCATACTCAAAATACCATTACAGCTGGAAAACTGTTACCAAAATCAAATTCTGATATTGGCATTTTTCTCCACAAACACTAAAACGGGCATTTCATGCCAAACTGAGTAACCATGCAGATGTAGGTACAATAGATCTGCACTGGCACAATCCCACGATCTTAAAAATAATCTAAAACTACACCCCTACCTATCACCTCTTACATGCCATATATCTTCATTTAGTCCATTCCAAACCAAGCACAATTTACTATAATGAGTGAAGTAGTACATGCCCCCAATTAGAAATTGCACCTCCTAATATTGCACTGCAATGCACTTGCTCATAAGTGAACAAAAGTTTAGCACTAGCTATATTGAGTGTGAATCGCTGAATAGAATGGCTCAGAAGATTGTATCCACTGCAAATCTAGGCTGGTAGCAGAAAATATAGCACTACAATCATGAGAAGCCAACCTGTGCAATAAGGACATTGAAGGACTGCCTTCATGTCCAACAAAGCAGTGCTGGAAGCAATGGTGGATAATTAATAGTGATACAAACAAAAGGTATTGTTGCCTGATCAGGTTATTTGGCATGCCTGCACTGCTGGCTTGTAAGTTGAAATAGAGCAAACCTTTGTTTAGGTGCACCCTCAACTACTATGCACAGCTAGCAGCTCATGTCAAATTGAGGACATATGTTAGATTACCTCTTACTAAGTGCATATATACATGAGGATAAATATACTTACTTGGGCTCTGTCTTAGGTTTCATCTTTGAGCTTCGTATCCTGACAGTGATAATGATTGCCAGAGCTATTATGATCAGCACAAAGACTACCACTATTGCCATTACTGCAGCTATGATAGTTCCAAATTGGACTGCATTTTTGTCCTCCATTTGGGTAGATTCAGTGAGTTCACATTCCAATGTGGAGGTAGTAGAAGATATGCAGGCACCTTCTAATTTAAGAGGCATGAACTGGACTGGAATAGTGACACCAGAAAATGCCCATTCCTGTATCTTGATACCGAGGTCTGCCACAGGTGCCTGGAGTGTGCCATGCAGTTGTACCTGGTAAGTGATTGACTGAGGTGAGGATGGAAGACAGAGGAACACTCTGTCTGTGAGATGATCAGCAGTGAAGTCACAGTCACACATAGCAGCTATAGACTTCACTATGGCCTTGACTATGTCCATGTCCTTAGAAACAATATCCATACTCTATAAAATCACATACCACTTCTTATAATCTGACAATTTATTTCATGTTACACTAATAATATTTTCACTATCACTTACCCTCCAACGTTCACAGTTTGAGACACCAGTCAATTTCAATTGGAAGAACAAAGCTACATGGAGAATTATAAATATCAATCAGACAAACAAAGAAACAACAAATATACACATTTATTATTATTGTTGTTGTTGTTGTTGTTGTCGTCGTCATTGTTGTTTTTGTTATTATTATTATTATTATTCTTTTTATTATTATTATTATTTATAATTAATCATCATTATTATTGTTCTTGATATTATTGTTTTATTAACAAAAACAACATGATGATGATGATACAACAACAACACCAACACCAACACCAACACTAACATCACTACCACCACCACCAACAACAACAATAATAACAAAAATAATAACAACAATAATAATAATAATAATAATGATAATAATAATAATAATAATAATGATAATAATAATAATAATAATAATAATAATAATAATAATAATAATAATAATAATAATAATAATAATAATAATAATAATAATAATAATAATAATAATAATAATAATAATAATAATAATAATAATAATAATAATAATAATAATAATAATAATAATAATAATAATAATAATAATAATAATAATAATAATAAATGACAACAACAACAATAACAACAGCAGCAGCAATAAAAACAACAGAAACAACAATAAAACAAAACAAGCAATAACAACAACAACAATAATAATAATAATAATAATAACGGAAGATATCTGCTTCTAGGCAAACTACTTTTCGGACTATAGCTGCCAACCTCCCCCAAAGATTGATGGGACATTTAATATGTGCCACTTCACAATATACATTACTTTTGAGACTATAATAAGGACTGCAACATCGAAATATAATTAAGGTAGCAGCATGGAAGTAGACTAAATGGGTTGCACTTGCTTATCCTAGTTGTGGCAAATAGTTCTTAGTTATAGGTGGACTTACTCTGTACAGTGATATAAAGAGATGCTGCAGAATCAAAAATACCAACCAAGTTATGAATGATATGCACAGCACATGTGTAGTTGCCTTCATCTCTTGTCTTATCCAATGAGTTAAACAGTAAACTAGTCTGATATTGTAGTGGCTCCACCAGCAATGGCTCCTCATCCACAGTTACTCTACTGCTGGTGGTGAGGGAGGTGCCAGACTTACTCCACTCAGCAGAGACAGACAGCGATGTTGGTATATCTAGCTCCATTGGAGAAATGTTAATGATGCAGGTGAGGTTGAGCTGCAGGCCTGTGAAGAAGTTAGAGTTGATGGGGAGGCCTCTGAGAAAAACAACTACAGCAAGTGGTGGAACTGCAAAAATGTAATAGACCATAATAGAGATAAAAATATTTCACTACTTGCATGATTAGATACACAATCACACACATACACACACCACACACATCTATACATACTAAATGCAAAAGGTCAAATAGAAGATGAACCTTGCCACAATCAGTGGAAATCCAACTATTATTCTACATCTATTCCGTTTTTGCCATGTGAACTGCAAAGCTACACCGAGCCTGCATGTATGCACTGCATGACTGTGCTGGTACAAGCCAACTAAGTCAAGAGTCCCTTTACCTAATTTGCCATAGTAGAATGGAGAGGAAGGTTAAACATTTCTCAGAGTAACAGACAACTTCATAAAAATCAACAACAAATCCACTACATAAATGCCGGTCTGGTATGATTTGAATGTTTAGCTCTCTTAGAACCAAAATTGAAATAACGTGATGTCACATACACATTCCTGAATTTTATTTAAAAGTCATGTGACATAGTAAGCAAGAGTCAAGCGTGCTTATTTCATTCTACTTCTAGAGCAGTCACTGGTAGAGATGAGATCTGAGCTACATCGAAGGTGCTAATCTCTTTCACTTCTCCCTACTCTTCCTTACTGTCTTCACAAGCCACCCAGATAGGCCATCATGGTTATCAGTGGGTTTGAACCATGTCTCATATTAATCACCAGTGAGATGTACTTGCCAGCTCTGTAGGCATGCAACTGCCAATGATGCTTTCACTTTACCCTTTTTTTACTGAGAATGGCCACCAGAGGCTTGTCTTGGAAAAAAAGATTGGATGTCCACTGCCATCAGCCATTATGTGTGCTAATAATCCAGGGCTGACACATCTGCAACTGTAAATGTGATCATGAATGATGATCAGTCTTTTACAGGAGGGACATAGAGTTTATAGACTTCATTTTTACATGGAACATCAAGAAACTTGTAAACATTTTGAATTTAAGGAGAATATTGTACATCAAATATGTTAGATATTTATTGCACTTCACTTGGTTTTTTATGAAATACTTCTTGTCTTCCATGTTTGCTTCTTGCCATTTTCTTTAGGCTTAGGTGATGTTGACATGACAGGTGTATAATTAATGAACAGTGAAATGCAGTGTGACTAACTCCAGGTTTCAGCATCTTCTACTCTTCTTCCTAGATTAAAAATAGCCATATGGACAAAAAAGTATCACTGGATGGGTTCTTTGGAGTAAGTTAAGTAGCTCGAACAGCATGCTACTAGAAAAATCTCTCTCTAGCTACCTAAATATTCACTACTCACTACTCTGATTTATACTGGTAACTATGTATAGAGAGGTTTCAGAAAAGTTTTACAATTTGAGTTTGCTGCCAAACTTAACATCACAACATTCTCTCTTTCAAGAAGTCCTCAGAAAAGGTGGTGATTTGATGCTGTAAAGCTTGAACAGTATTTGATAACCACGAGGTATACTACTCTAGTGAGATGTACAACTTATCCTGTTGCGCATTGTCCACAATGAGACTCTCTCAGTTAAAATACAATAAAGATAAATCCTCTTTCTTTGCGCAGGCTCCTTTTAGAAAAAGATAGCCTTCCTAGACCAGCTAATTCTATTGGCATAGTGCTAAACTGCATGATAATTATGATACATTGCAAGTCATGTGACTCTGAGTTCATGAATGCACAATCCGGTATATTCATGTATGATCTGATTTCTATATGATTAAGTTAGATTGGCTTGGAATGCTCCTCAATCCTCAATTTGGTTGGGTAGAATACTTAGTCTCTTCATCTTCCACTTGGGTAGTAGCCGTAAATGGAGGCAGTGCCACCACACCTCCGCCTTCCCCAATAGCCTCCATAGCCATTACTGCTGGGATGTTCCATGACTGTTGTGAGAGGCCATTGGCATTGCCATGGAGTGAGCCAGGATGATGAGCAATGTCAAAGTTGAATCCTTGTAAAAATATTGACCATCTAGCCAGTCTGCCGTTTGATTCAACGATACTCTGAATAAAATGGAGGCAGAGATAAGTGAACATGACGAATTGGTACTAGACCTGATGAACTTAACAAGAGCATCAATTTAACTGACAGCTTAACACCTCCGACTGTATGGCCCAGGTAGCACTTTGCTGGTTTTGCAGTCAGGTGTGCATTCTGCAGTCATCTAAAAACCTGGTGTAGGTGAGAAAGATGATCAGCACACGTCAGAGAGAAGACAACAAGGTCATCCAAATAGGTGCAGCAAACCCAGAAATGTGGGTGTGTAGCTCATTCATTAGTTATTGGAAGCATGATGGAACTCCAACCAATGGAAGCATAACTGAGCTTCAACCAATGGAAGCATGATGGAGCTTCAACCAATGGAAGCATGATGGAGCTCCAAACAAGCCGAAGGGCAATACTAGGAACTCATATTTCCCGAATGTTGTCTGAAATGCTATCTTTGTTATTGACTGTTTGGCAATGGGCACTTGCCAATAACCCTTGGTTAGGTCCAAGGTGGAGAGGTAGTGGGCACTGGCAAGGCAGTTAATGAGATCTTCAATCATCAGCATTGGGTAAGGATCTGAGGTGGTCATTCTGTTCAACTTGCAAAAGTCGATGCAAAGACGAAGAGTGCCGTCCTTCTTAGGAACCACTGGTGATGCCTAGGAATTCTTGCATGGTAGAATCATCCCAGTCCTGAGTAGCTTTTCCACCTCTCTTTGACTAGAGGCAGTCTGGCATGAGGAGCATGATATGGGTCCATGTGAATGGGGGTGACATCACCTGTGTCTATCACCATCTCTGCACAGTCTCTGTGTTCTGGTTGGTTTGAGAAAAGTGGGGAGTGAGCTTGGACAACTGCAAGAAGACCCGTGCTCTGCTCCGAGTAAGATCTGGACTGAGTTAGGGTAGCTCTGGTTGTTCCTTTGGCTATGAACAGGTTGGTAAATCCATTACATCCTGATCGTTTCTGCCATCATGCACAGATGGGAAGGAGAGTTCCATAACCTCAACATATTGATGTGGAATATACCGTCTGGTTTACGGCTGCCATACAAACGGATCAGATAAGTAGTGGATGAGAGTTTAGCAGTGACAGGGTATGGTCCCTGCATGCCATCTGGCCAAAAGGCCATGAGAGGAGGTTGGCAACAAAACTAAAACCTAATCACCAATGGTGAGCTTCCGTGTACATGTTTTTTATCGTAAAACTTTGCCATGGTCTTCTTTGTTGACGTGTCAGTGATCTTGGCATGCTCCTTGGTCGTGTTTACCCTGTTGTACAGATTGAAGAGATACGAGAGGGCCTTCTCTGGTCTGTCTTCCCAACCCTCCTTCTCTATTGTGTCTGCTTGTGCCCTCAGTGGCATTTTGGTCCTCAATGGCTTGTTTTCTTGTCTCCTGAGCCTTCTGTTTGGTTACTAATGCATGTTCATCAGCCAGTCGCTTTTAATTCTTTGGCCTGGACTTCCCTATCAGCCAACAGTGTGGCCCTCCAATTGTCATATGCTTGTTTGCAGAATCTGGAGCATCATTATAATCAGGTCGTTCATTCCTCTAGAGCTGACCACACTCGGCACAGTGATGGCTGATCCTTTAGACATGGCGACCTTTTCACCATGACGTTCTGCATGCTCAGGTTCAGAAGGGTTCAGTGTTTTCTCCATATTCTGCAGGATACAGAGTTTATAACTTTTATCTGCTTTGAGCTTAGTTCAGAGTTCCATTGCTGGTAACGTTCTGTTCTCCCAGACTGTGACTCTGAGTTCATTACAATCCTGTATATGCATGTATGATCTGATGAGACTGGTTAGATTGGCTTGGAATGTTCCTCAATATAGTTGGGTAGAATACTTAGTCTTCATCTTCTACTTGGGTAGTAGTTGTCCATGGAGGCGGTGCACCACAACTACATAGCAGAATTCAAAAGAGTTCAGTTCTTGGTTCAAATAGAATCCTACACAATATCAATGTGCTAGGATCCCAATGCACGAGTTTTCTGTGCCAAAATGATCCTTCTCAATCCAGATCCATGGAGTTCATTTATATTGCACATTGAACTCATGAGCATATTGACATCAAACTATTGTGTAGGACTTAACTAATTGATGAGGTACACTTGGAAGCTTTCACTACTGCGAGACACTGTGGCATATGCCTCCTCCCTCGGCAGTAGTTTTGGTGAATACAGAGCTACCTGTTTCTTGACATCATCATTATCATGCTGGCTGAGAACTTCTCCGAGTTATATACCTGATGCATCTGTCTATAATGTACCTGCTTGTCAGTGTCAGGACTCATCAATGTCATGCTGCTGGTAAGCTTTGACTTGAGCTCATCAAATGCACATTACATCTCCCTTGAGCATTTCACTTTCGCTGGGGCTTCTGTGAGTGGGATGGTTATGTCAGTAAAATGAGGTAAAAATATTCGGTAGTACCCAGCCAGTCCCAAGAATGCTCTCACATCCTTCTTTGTTTTTGGTTGTCTCAATTGTTGAACCACTTTGACCTTGCATAACCCAGGTGAATTTGTCCATCTCCCACTATGTGACCTAGGAATTGACATGCTTTCATGCCAAACTGGTGTTTATTCAGTTTGGCCATCAATCCTGCCATCCTAGGTTTCATTAATACCTCTCGGAAGTGCTAGAGGTCCATTCACGATTTACTGAACACCAACAATTGTTCATGTAGGCAGCTACACAAGATAAAACATCCACAAGCACAGACTTCATCATGCACTGAAAGGTTGCTGGTGTGCCAACTAGCCCAAATGGTATGGTCCTGAACTGGTGTTTGCCCAGTTTCATCACTAAAGCTGTTTTTGGAATACTGTCCAGTACTTGCCAGTAGTGAAAAAATAGTACAAGGGTGCCATTTTTGGTGGTCATGGATCACGAGTGTCTGGAATACCTCCATAAACTACAAGATAAATTCAGCAGACTGACAAATTGGGCTTTAACATTACAGCACTATCACTATGATGTCAGGCACTGACTTGGCAAGGAGAATGTCAGTGCAGATATCCTCGGTCAACAAGCTAGTGAAGAGAATGGACCAGATGCTCAAATGGAAGAGAGAGAGAGATGTCAGGGAGCCACACCCACCTAACTGCAGGCAGGACTCCCTGACCATGCACATACCAAGGCACAGGCCATTTGAGAACAAGATCAAGCCTGCACAATGAGAGAGTGTCATGACCTATACACTAGTATAGTCAATATTATATCACCACCTTGACTGTTGATTAATTTGGTATGCAGTAATTTGGTCTGTACTATTTTTAGGCCATGATATTGAGTTGGCTATATAAGCCGTGCACACAGAGTGTTACAGGGTCTATGTTGTGTACTGATTCACTTTACTGGAATTGTTATTCATTAAGTTACCATTGCCAAGGCATTGGGAACAGGGTAACCAAGATAAGAGGCTTACCAGGCAGTCAGGCAAATCAGTCAGGTTAGGGAGTCATTGGCAGTGCCCTATTGACAGACTTGACCAACTGGTGATGTTCTGTTTCTCTGGATCCTTGCTGACAGCAGCAAAACAATTCTTTGAGAGTATCAAATTAAAATCACTTACATCCATGCCTTCCAACAGGAACTGGGGCAGAGGTGACGTGACTAGAAATTCACACAAAACACTCTTTATTTACTTTAAGGACTCAGAGGTCACCAAGCATTCTCAATCATGATCTATGTCAAGTTTGCCATGGATACACTATTCCGAAGATCTGCAAATGAAAAAAATACTATCTCAGAATATCTGCTAATGCTTCTTCCATGGAGTCCTTTTCCAACACAAGAAAACATGAGTGGCGAGAAAATTGCAGTTCATGCAGTGCTTGAAATGTCAACAGGTTTCAAGACAAAAATTTCATTTCAAGTGAATTTTTTAAACAATTGAATTTGGAATAATATTTGATTTCTACTTGGAACTGTCACCTAGCTATATAATATGTATATATATATGGTGTATTTATTATCAACTTCTTAGGGCTTCTAAACCTCTCACATTCAGGTCACTGAAATGGAGTTGTCTTATTTTTCCTATGGAAATGTAGAGTGTGCTATTGTCCTTCTTTAGATAGTGTCATACCAATTTCAATGCTGAATCATTAATGCTGACAACAAAGTATTTAGACAATAGACTAATCAGCATTTGACTCAGCACCAAGGTATTTGTGACTCAGTCACGAAGAAGGCCTAGTCTCTGTGGTGAAAGAGAGTGGATCAATAGACTCTGACCTTGTGGAGATGTCCACAGTAGGGATGCAACAGAAACAACTTAGCGATGGTCCGGTACAGCTTTTCCTACTAGCAAGAGAAAGAGACGAAAAACCTAGCATAGATGATGTCAGAAGCCAAGGACCCGTTGCTCAACATCTTAATCAGCTCTGGAACAAACTAGTGGTGAAGCAAGGAGTACTCTGGAGGCAGAGTACGAAGATGTTAAAGGGACCTCAACCTAGGTACAATTAGTAGTCCCGTGCTGCCTCCAGGAAGAAATACTGCAAGATTTGCATGCTGGAGCAATGGGCGGTCACCTTGGCATGGAAAAAACTCTTAAAAAGTTAAACGAAAGGTTCTACTGGCCTGGAATGCACCATGATGTCACAAACTGGTGTCAGACTTGCCCAACATGTGCTACATGGAAAACTGCTCCCCAAAGAAAC
The DNA here is from genome assembly GCA_028752905.1 of Cladorhizidae sp. MBARI D1340-BT2. NCBI lineage: Eukaryota > Metazoa > Porifera > Demospongiae > Poecilosclerida > Cladorhizidae > Cladorhizidae sp. MBARI D1340-BT2. Next base: position 54,507,522 of record JAQNBH010000011.1, read on the forward strand.
TGTGCGCCTCTTCAAACCATCAAGGCGGGTTATCCAATGCAAGTGGTGGCAGTAGATATTATGGGTCCCTTGCCTGAGAGTAAATCTGGAAATAACTACAGCAGAAGACTATTTTACCAAGTGGGTCGAGGTATATGCAATACCTAACCAAGAAGCTATTACAGTTGCCAAGAAACTTACTGATTAAATGTTTTGCAGGTTCTCACCTCCAGAGCAACTGCATTCGGATCAGGGTAGACAGTTTGAATCTATATTGATTCAAGAGATATGTAAATTGCTCCAGATACGAAAGACAAGGACCACTCCATACCACCCCCTATGTGATGGTCTAGTAGAACGGTTCAACTGCACCTTACTAGACATGCTTGCCACCACCACAATAGATCACCCCTTTGATTGGGAAGATCAGCTCTCTAAGATATGCATGGCTTACAATAGCAGTGTACACTCCTCAACTGGATATACCCAATTCTTTCTGATGTTTGGCCGTCAAGCGAGAATGCCAGTGGACATGATGTACGGGACTGGTGCACATGACGAACTTCTTGTATCAGACTATGCACGTCAGCTTAAGAAAGGATTGGAGGAGGCATATAAAAATGTTCGGGTGAAGCTTGGTGCAAGCCATGAACATCGCAACAGGAACACTCATGGAAGACCATTTCAAGACGATGAACTAGTTTGGCTACACTCTAGAGTGGTCTCACGTGGGAAATCAAGAAAGCTTCACCATCCTTGGATTGGCCTATTCAAAGTAATCAAACAATTGACGGAATGTGATTATCGAATCAAAGGTCTCGGAAGAAAGAGAAAAATCCATGTTGTGCATTTCAATCGATTGAAGCTATGTGCTCCGGGAGCAAGATTTGAACACAATGCTCCAGAAGCTACCGATTCTTCACTACATTTATACACTTAGCAAGTAAGTGAGTTAAAGGCAATTTAAAAATTCTGACAGCATCTTGACTTGGTACGGATGCTCTCTTGAGGGCCAGAAATCACCTAGTAATATATAGGTAGTAAGTCATTTACATTACACACACTAGGGCCCAACTGTTAAGTCAAAACTAGTCATTGGTATAATTGATAGGGAGAATTTCATTGTCATAGATGGTCTTAGTAAAAGACTCGGTGATGCAGATTATGTCATAAGTAGATGAATATATAAAAGTTTGTAGAGAAGTAAGTTTGCTAACTATACTACGTGCATTGAATAGACAGGTTTTTAAACTGCCTAGTCAAGAAGGTTGTAGCAGATAAAAGTTCGTCACGAATCTTTTAAATTCAATAAGACACACCGGGGGCAAATCTGTCCGGTTGTCGTCTTATACGACAAGGGTATCGTGATCCAGGAGGCGTGCGATGTTCGTCCTGACTTCCATAATCGATCAGTTCCATGTCTACTCCAAAATTGGTAGGTGTTGTTAGACTTGGTGAAAGGGGGGTAGTGTAACAGTGTTAATTACTAACTATCATTACTCATTATCTGACCTTTGGATTGTTGTTGTTATTGTATCTCTTCTAGATGCCCATAGAAGGGATGCTGGACAGTCAGGTCATCTGACCAATCACTGATTAACAACTCATGTAATGATTTCGATATAATGCCTTGTTTTTGGATACTGTATGTATGATTGCTGGTATGCTAAAATAATAACTGTACTAAGATACTGGCCACTGTTTAACGTTGGCTCCGCGACGGTTACATATGCATATAGCCATATACTAATGGTAGTTATACTAGTGACCAGAAGTTTGGTAATGGTAAGTCTTGTTTTGTGTGTCTTGAAACCCTGAGGTATCTCAGAGTCATCATCTCTACAGAACTCTATCCCAGTAGGGGGGAAGGGGGTAATGTTGAAGATAATGGAGGTGCACACATCAATATACACACACATACCACACCCAGACATGCACACACACAAACACACACACACAGCCTCACATGTCAGTGTGGTAACGAAGCTGCTGGTCTCGCTGCTGTTGGCCCCCACTGAGTTCTTAGCTACTATGCAGTAGTAATACCTAGTGTTGACCATGAGGTCCTCCAGCTCCACCCTGGTGCCACTAACAGCAGCACTCTCCATTGATAAATTGGATCGCTTTGTCCCATACATGACGTGGTAGGTCTCAGGGTCATAGGTCAGCAGAGAGACCCACCATTCCACAGTAACACGATTATGCCGTACAATGGATGTGGTTAGATTGATAGGAGGTGCAGGGTTGGCCTGACCTGCAAATAATTCCACAAAATATATTATAAAAGTTGACTTCTCCACTGAAACTCCCACACCATCAAGCCCCATCCACACTTCACCCTCAAAGAATATTAGGGAGGGCACCAACACTGCAGACTATCAGAGAGGGCACCAAACATTCCACTCTATAGGGAGGGTACCAACACTGCAGACTATCAGGGAGGGCACCAATACTGCAGACCATCAGAGAGGGCACCAACACTGCAGACTATCAGGGAGGGCACCAACACGGCAGACTATCAGGGAGAGCACCAACACTGCAGACTATCAGGGAGGGCACCAACACTCCAGACTATCAGGGAGGGCACCAAAACTGCAGACTATCAGAGAGGGCACCAACACTGCAGACTATCAGAGAGGGCACCAACACTGCAGACTATCAGAGAGGGCACCAACACTCCAGACTATCAGTGAGGGCACCAACATTGCAGACTATCAGAGAGGGCACCAACACTGCAGACTATCAGAGAGAGCACCAACACTGCAGACTATCAGAGAGGGCACCAACACTGCAGACTATCAGAGAGGGCAACAAACATTCCAGACTATCAGGGAGGGCACCAACACTGCAGACTATCAGAGAGGGCACCAAACATTCCAGACTATCAGGGAGGGCACCAACACTGCAGACTATCAGGGAGGGCACCAACACTGCAGACTATCAGGGAGAGCACCAACACTGCAGACTATCAGAGAGGGCACCAACACTCCAGACTATCAGGGAGGGAACCAACACTGCAGACTATCAGAGAGGGCACCAAATATTCCAGACTATCAGGGAGGGCACCAACACTGCAGACTATCAGGGAGGGCACCAACACTGCAGACTATCAGAGAGGACACCAAACATTCCAGACTATCAGGGAGGGCACCAACACTGCAGACTATCAGAGAGGGCACCAACACTGCAGACTATCAGGGAGGGCACCAACACTGCAGACTATCAGAGAGGACACCAAACATTCCAGACTATCAGGGAGGGCACCAACACTGCAGACTATCAGAGAGGGCACCAACACTGCAGACTATCAGGGAGGGCACCAAAACTGCAGACTATCAGGGAGAGCACCAACACTGCAGACTATCAGGGAGGGCACCAACACTCCAGACTATCAGGGAGGGCACCAACACTGCAGACTATCAGAGAGGGCAACAATACTGCAGACTATCAGAGAGGGCACCAACACTCCAGACTATCAGGGAGGGCACCAACACTGCAGACTATCAGGGAGGGCACCAACACTGCAGACTATCAGTGAGGGCACCAACACTGCAGACTATCAGAGAGAGCACCAACACTGCAGACTATCAGAGAGGGCACCAACACTCCAGACTATCAGTGAGGGCACCAACATTGCAGACTATCAGAGAGGGCACCAACACTGCAGACTATCAGAGAGAGCACCAACACTGCAGACTATCAGAGAGGGCACCAATACTGCAGACTATCAGAGAGGGTACCAAACATTCCAGACTATCAGGGAGGGCACCAACACTGCAGACTATCAGAGAGGGCACCAAACATTCCAGACTATCAGGGAGGGCACCAACACCGCAGACTATCAGGGAGGGCACCAACACTGCAGACTATCAGGGAGAGCACCAACACTGCAGACTATCAGAGAGGGCACCAACACTCCAGACTATCAGTGAGGAAACCAACACTGCAGACTATCAGAGAGGGCACCAAATATTCCAGACTATCAGGGAGGGCACCAACACTGCAGACTATCAGGGAGGGCACCAACACTGCAGACTATCAGTGAGGGAACCAACACTGCAGACTATCAGAGAGGGCACCAAATATTCCAGACTATCAGGGAGGGCACCAACACTGCAGACTATCAGGGAGGGCACCAACACTGCAGACTATCAGAGAGGACACCAAACATTCCAGACTATCAGGGAGGGCACCAACACTGCAGACTATCAGAGAGGGCACCAACACTGCAGACTATCAGGGAGGGCACCAACACTGCAGACTATCAGAGAGGACACCAAACATTCCAGACTATCAGGGAGGGCACCAACACTGCAGACTATCAGAGAGGGCACCAACACTGCAGACTATCAGGGAGGGCACCAACACTGCAGACTATCAGGGAGAGCACCAACACTGCAGACTATCAGGGAGGGCACCAACACTCCAGACTATCAGGGAGGGCACCAACACTGCAGACTATCAGAGAGGGCAACAATACTGCAGACTATCAGAGAGGGCACCAACACTCCAGACTATCAGGGAGGGCACCAACACTGCAGACTATCAGGGAAGGCACCAACACTGCAGACTATCAGTGAGGGCACCAACACTGCAGACTATCAGAGAGGGCACCAACACTGCAGACTATCAGAGAGAGCACCAACAATGCAGACTATCAGAGAGGGCACCAACACTGTAGGGAGGGCACCAACACTGCAGACTATCAGGGAGGGCACCAACACTGCAGACTATCAGAGAGGGCACCAACACTCCAGACTATCAGGGAGGGCACCAACACTGCAGACTATCAGCGAGGGCACCAACACCTCAGACTATCAGGGAGGGAACCAGATGACAAATGCACAAATAATGGAGCCACATTCATCTCAGCCCAAACTCACTTTGGCAGCTTCTTTGCTGCCTTAATGGCCTTCAGCCAATTGTAGCTACAAAAAACTCCAAATTGCCTTGTATCCCCCACTACGCTATGTAGTAACCCCCCCCCCCTCCCATCCCCCCCCCCCCCCCCCCCCTCCAAAAAAAGCATTTTCAAGATCCACCATCTCTCAACTCCTCCACGCATACATGATGTAATTTGTGTGCTGTAGGTCCAGTCCTTATACAAAAACATTACAAATTGTCCAATTTACTGAAGTTCCCAATCTAATTCACTACAACAGTATGTATAATGCAGAGCTAAAGAGCTAATTCAACAACTACTGCACATTATCACTACAAAGAAGTCATCAGTTGTTGATTGATAAGTTTATTCTTGTGATAAACATGTCCCAACAATAGCAACAACACAATATATCAACATATTCCCAACAACAGCCACAAATAGCACCACATAATAGTAACTCCCCCCCCCCCCCCCCCCCCACCCCAATTATCCATACATCAGCAATGTATCCATAACTAGAAGATAAGGGCAACCCCTATTTACTCATATGCGAAACTCTGTTAACAATCGATACACATATAACATTAATGTTGAGGCTAACTGGTGCATGTGGTAAGGGTCATCAAGTATATACAATGTCATTATTGTAAATGCCCTCTAATAACCAACCCCACAAGTTGTATAGTGCTCTGTTATCATCCATGACTAATGGCACGACCACAAGGAAGCAACAAGGTGTCACTGCTCAGCATGCAACAAAGGAAGAAGAGAAGAAGAATCATTACTGTATACTTCATGGATTCATGGCTACAGATGCCTAGGCCCTGCTCCATGTGGAGCTGAACTACCGTAGAAAGGAGGAGGCTCATTTTAGGCTACTTTTTGGCAGTTTTGGCCTTGTGAGTAGGGGTCAACTCATACTGTACATACTGTACCAGGGACTTCTAGAGGACTTTAAGTGAGTGGGGTAAAGATGGCCAACAGCATCGACTTCTGGAGGACTTTAGAAAGTGGGGTAAATATAGCAAGATCAGCCAACACCATCTACTTCTGGAGGACTTTAGGTAAGTGGGTTAAAATTGTAAGACCAACCAACACCATCAACTTCTGTGGGACTTTAAGTGAGTGGGGTAAAGATGGGAACACCAGTCAACTCCATCGACTTCTGTGGGTCTTTATGGGCTCTGTTTGCCCAGCAGGTGACATTGCCTCTCCAGAGGATGACAGAGAGTCTGGGGAACAGATTTCAGGTGATGCACACCTGAGGGTATCGACTCAGCTAATTAATGCTAAACTGCAAAGTCATGTGCTCAACACATGAGCAAGCACATGGCTCAGTGAGCCTCACATGATGCAAGCCTCACATGTTTCTTGGTGCCCAAAATGGCAGCTGCTGCTACTGCTAGTAAACAATTCTTAGAACTCTATGTAGACTGACTAATCTCCAGAAGACTCCCTAGCAACCACAATTATGCTACAGAATAACAAACATTCAGGTCTTGAAATTCAATAATAAACCTTTGAGCATAACATGTGTTATTGTTGTGTCTGATAGGCAGGAACTCTTGCACTGGAACAAGCACAATAGAGAGAGAAGACAAGGTTTTCAGGAGCCCAGCTATGTAGGCAGGAGCTCTTGCATTGAGCAAGCACAACACAGAGAGAAGACAAGGTTTTCATGAGCATGTAGGTAAGGTGTGGTCATCACCTGCACTAGCTCCTCACTCCTAACACATAGGACATGCAGTTACTACTAAAGGAGGTAGAATTCTGTTATATTGTAATCATCCTATAGATATTGCCCCCATAGAGACACTTGCTTCTCCCACTACACACCCCATCCCATCACACACACACACACAATCACACACACAACACACAGAGAGAGAGAGACACACTGTACACAGTGATGGATGTGTGCTATCTGCTGTGATATTACATGCACACACTCACCATACACAGTGATGGGCTGTGTGCTATCTGCTGTGATATTATCTGGGGCTGGGATCACGTCCAATGTGACACAACATATGTAGATGTAGTTTCCAGAGAGTGTGGTGTTGATGGACAGCACACTGGTTGCCATGGAGCCAAATATGACCTCATTGGTGAAGGAATTGGAGGGCAGGTCCTCCCGAGGGGCAGAGGGGCTCACAGACCTCTGCCAACTAAATGTAATGCTGAAGGGTACCCTGTTTGCCCTGACGGTAATCTCTGCCGAGCAGGAGAGAGTGAGGAAGTTGAAAGGAGGGATGTCCAGCAGTCTCTGAGGTGAGGGGGGAGGGATGGCCACACCCAAGGAGATCACGGGTACAGGTACTGAGGAGTGGGTAGGTGGGAACGAGGTGTGTGTGGGGGTGAGGGGAGGGAGGGGTGAGAAGTACATGGGAGTGAATCCTCTACAACCGTCACCTGCAGCCAAGACCTACTAGGAAGGTTGAGGTCGTCAGCGCTGTGTTCACCCTGGCCGTTAGTGATGAAGGCATTAGCCTCTGAGGGCATGACAGTGCCTGTACATGTATAGATTCCTCTGTCTACCACACTGAGTGGAGTAAACTGCACCATCTTCTCAAAGTTACCATCATTGGTCTCCACGTCAAAGGTCCGTACCCTGTCTCCCTCCTTGCCCGAAGCAATGACCCCACTTGGCCCCCGTATGGTAACCTCGGCGGCCACACTTCCCACATTCTCCAGCAAGGACGTGAAGATTATGGAGAAGTTGAGCCCCACATAGAAGGACAAACTCGACCGTGTCACTCTCCAATCAAAGTTGGGAACTACAGGCAGAGATGATGTCAAATGACAGAAACCAGTTTGAGTACATATGTAGGAAGGAGGAGAGGGGAGGAGGAGAGGGGAGGATGGGAGGGGAGGAGGAGAGGGTAGGAGGAGAGGGGAGGAGGAGAGGGGAGGATGGGAG